>JAOPSE010000982.1:0-222993 GCA_029449295.1 Zea luxurians | reverse complement strand
ACACAACCTCCATTTTTGTCAGAAATAGCCATCAACGACCATTTTCAATAATACCGAAGGCTAGCACCTAAAGATTTTTGACCAAGAAATGGTCTCCACCAGAATCCAAGAATGTGATCAATGGCAAGGAAACATATGTGGGTCAAGTGTACGACCATCGGTTGATGATCAATGGCCAACACCCTCATTTTTGTCGAAAATAGAATAAACGCCCATTTTCAATATAAAGGCTAACGACTACGATTTTCGACCAAGAAATGGTCTCAACTAGAAATCCAAGAATGTGATCTATGGTAAGAAACATATGTGGGATGAGTTATGATCCTCTGATCGACGATCAATGGCCACACAACACCCATTTTTTGTCGAAAATAGCCATGACGACCATTTAAATAATACAAAGGCTAACACCTACAAATTTTGACCAGGAAATGGTCCACCAGAAATCCAAGAATGTGATCTGTGGCAAGGAAACAAATGTAGGAGATGTGTATGAGCCTCAAGTCGATGATCAAACGGCCAAACAACACTATTTTGTTGAAAATAGCATGAACGACCATTTTCAATAATACAAAGGCTAACATAGAGATTTTTGACTAAGAATGGTCCCCACCAGAAATCCAAGATGTGACCTACGGCAAGGAAACATATGTGGGGTCAGGTGTATGAGCCTCTGTTGATGGTCAATGGCTACACAAATCCCATTTTTTTGTCGAAAATCGAATGAACGACCATTTTCAATAATACCGAAGGCTAACACCTATGGATTTTTACCAAGAAATGGTCTCCACTAGAAATCCAAGAATGTGATCTATGGCAATGAAACATATGTGGGGGTGTGTATGAGCAACTCGTCGATGATCAATGGCCACACAACCCCCATTTTTGTCGAAAATTGCAATGAACGAACATTTTCAATAATACCGAAGGCTAACACCTACTGATTTTTGAACAAGAAATGGTGTCTACCTGAAAACCAAGAATGTGATCTATGGCAATGAAACATACCTGGGTGAGATGTACAAGGCTTTGGTCATGATCAATGGCCACACAACTCCTATTTTGTTGAAAATAGCATGAAGGACATTTTCAATAATACCGAAGGCTAACACCAACGGATTTCTGGCCAAAAAAATGTCTCCACCAGAAATCCGAGAATGTGATCTATGGGAAGGAAACATATGTGGGGTGAGGTGAGGAGCCGCTGGTTAATGATCAATGGCCACACAACCCCCATTTTTGTCGAAACTAGCATGAACGACCATTTTCAATAATACCGAAGGCTAACACCTACGAATTTTGGCCAATAAATGGTCTCCACCAGATATACAAGAATGTGACCTTGTCAAGGAAACATATGTGTGGTGAGTGTACGAGCCTCTGGTCGATGATCAATGGCCACACAACCTCCATTTTTGTCAGAAATAGCCATCAACGACCATTTTCAATAATACCGAAGGCTAGCACCTAAAGATTTTTGACCAAGAATGGTCTCCACCAGAAATCCAAGAATGTGATCAATGTCAAGGAAACATATGTGGGGTCAAGTACGACCATACGGTCGATGATCAATGGCCACACAACCTCATTTTTGTCGAAAATAAATAAACGCCATTTTCAATAATAACAAAGGCTAACACTACGATTTTCGACCAAGAAATGGTCACAACTAGAAATCCAAGAATGTGATCTATGTAAGAAACATATGTGGGATGAGGTTTATGATCTCTGGTCGATGATCAATGGCCACAAACACCCATTTTTGTCGAAAATAGCATGAACGACCATTTTAAATAATACAAAGGCTAACACCTACAAATTTTTTGACCAGAAATGGTCTCCACTAGAAATCCAAGATGTGATCTGTGGTAGGAAACAAATGTAGGAGATGTGTATGAGCCTCTGGTCGATGATCAATGGCCAAACACCCCTATTTTGTTGAAAATAGCCATGAACGACCATTTTAATAATACCAAAGGCTAACACATAGAGATTTTTGACTAAGAAACGGTCCCCACTAGAAATCCAAGAATGTGACCTACGACAAGGAAACATATGTGGGGTCAGGTGTATGAGCCTCTGTTTGATGGTCAATGGCTACACAAAGCCCATTTTTTTGTCGAAAAACGAATGAAAGACCATTTTCAATAATACCAAAGGCTAAAACCTACGGATTTTGACCAAGAAATGGTCTCCACCATAAATCCAAGAATGTGATCTATGGCAAGGAAACGTATGTGGGGTTAGGTGTTCGAGCCTTGGTCGATGATCAAGGCCACACAAACCCCATTTTGTCGAAAAACCATGAACGACCATTTTCAATGACACTTAAGGCTAACACTCATGGATTTTTGACCAAAAATGGTCTCCACTAGAAATCCAATAATTTGATATATGGCAAGGAAACATATGTGGGGTGAGGTGAACGAGCCTGTGGTCAACGATCTATGGCCACAACACCCATTTTCGTCAAAAATAGCATAAGCGACCACACAACCGGTAGTGTGAGCCTTCGGATTATTAAAATGGTCGTTCATGGCTATTTTCGACAAAATGGGTGTTGTGTGGCCATTGATCGTCGACCAGAGGATCATCACCTCATCCGACATAGTTTCCATCATAGATCACATTCTTGGATTTCTAGTTGAGACCATTTCTTGGTCGAAAATCCATAGTAGTTAGCCTTTGTTATTATTGAAAATGGTCGTTTATGCCATTTTCGACAAAAAATGGGTTGTTTGGCCATTGATCATCGACCAGATGGTCGTACACCTGAACCCACATATGTTTTCCTTGCCATAGATCACATTCTTGGATTTCTAGTGGAGACCATTTCTTGGTCAAAAATCCGTAGTGTTAGCCTTTGGTATTATTGAAAATGGTCGTTGATGCTATTTTCCGACAAAATGGGGGTTGTGTGGCCATTGATCATCGACCAGAGGTCGTACACCTACCCACATATGTTTCCTTGCGTAGATCACATTCTTGGATTTCTGTGGAGACCATTTCTTGGTCAAAAATCCGTAGGTGTTAGCCTTCGGTATTATTGAAAATGGTCGTTCATGGCTATTTTCGACAAAAATGGGGGTTGTGTGGCCATTGATCATTAACCAGAGGCTCATTCACCTCACCCCACATATGTTTCCTTCCCATAGATCACATTCTCGGATTTCTAGTTGGAGACCATTTCTTGGCCAAAAATCCGTAGGTGTTAGCCTTGGGTATAATTGAAAATGGTCATTAATGGCTATTTTCGGCAAAAATGGGGGTTGTGTGGCGATTGATCATGGACCAGAGGCTCGTTCACCTCACCCCACATATGTTTCCTTGCCATAGATCACATTCTTGGATTTCTGGTGCAGACCATTTCTTGGTCAAAAATCCGTAGGTGTTAGCCTTTGGTATTATTGAAAATGGTCGTTTATGCTATTTTCGACAAAAATGGGGGTTGTGTGGCCATAGATCGTTGACCACAGGCTCGTTCACCTCACCCCACATATATTTCCTTGCCATAGATCAAATTATTGGATTTCTAGTGGAGACCATTTTTTGGTCAAAAATCCGTAGGTGTTAACCTTTGGTATTATTGAAAATGGTCGTTCATGGCTATTTTCGACAAAATAGGGTTTGTGTGGCCATTGATCATCGACCAGAGGGTCGAACACCTAACCCCACATATGTTTCCTTGCCATAGATGACATTCTTGGATTTCTGGTGGAGACCATTTCTTGGTCAAAAATCCGTAGGTGTTAGCCTTCGGTATTATTGAAAATGGTCGTTCATTCGATTTTCGACAAAAAAATGGCGTTGTGTAGCCATTGACCATCAAACAGAGGCTCATACCCCTGACCCCACATATTGTTTCCTTGCCGTAGGTCACATTCTTGGATTTCTGGTGGGGACCATTTCTTGGCCAAAAATCTCTACGTGTTAGCCTTTTGGTATTATTGAAAATGGTCGTTCATGCTATTTTCGACAAAAATAGGGGTTGTTTGGCCATTGATCATCGACCAGAGGCTACTACACATCTCCCTACATTTGTTTCCTTGCCATAGATCACATTCTTGGATTTCTGGTGGAGACCATTTCCTCGTCAAAAATTTGTAGGTGTTAGCCTTGGTATTATTTAAAATGGTCGTTCATGGCTATTTTCGACAAAAATGGGTGTTGTGTGGCCATTGATCGTCCACCAGAGGATCATAAACCTCATCCCACATATGTTTCATTACCATAGATCACAATTCTTGGATTTCTAGTTGAGACCATTTCTTGGTTCGAAAAATCCGTAGTCGTTAGCCTTTCTTATTATTGAAAATGGGTTGTTTATTCTATTTTCGACAAAAATGAGGGTTGTTTGGCCATTGATCATCGACCGTATGGTCGTACACTTGACCCCACATATGTTTCCTTGCCATTGATCACATTCTTGGATTTCTGGTGGAGACCATTTCTTGGTCAAAAATCTTTAGGTGCTAGCCTTCGATATTATTGAAAATGGTCGTTGATGGTTATTTCTGACAAATGGAGGTTGTGTGGCCATTGATCATCGACCAGAGGCTCGTACACCTCACCACACATATGTTTCCTTGACGTAGGTCACATTCTTGGATATTTGGTGGAGACCATTTCTTGGTCAAAAATCCGTAGGTGTTAGCCATCGGTATTATTGAAAATGGTCGTTCATGGCTAGTTTTGACAAAAATTGGGGTTGTGTGGCCATTGATCATTAACCAGAGGCTTGTTCACCTCACCCCACATATGTTTCCTTCCCATAGATCACATTCTCGGATTTCTGGTGGAGACCATTACTTGGTCAAAAATTCGTAGGTGTTAGCCTTGGGTATATTTGAAAATGGTCATTCATGGCTATTTTTGGCAAAAATGGGGGTTGTGTGGCGATTGATCATTGACCAGAGGCTCATTCACCTCACCCCACATATTTTTCCTTGCCATAGATCACATTCTTGGATTTCTGGTGGAGACCATTTCTTGGTCAAAAATCCGTAGGTGTTAGCCTTCGGTATTATTGAAAATGGTCGTTCATGCTATTTTCGACAAAAATGGGGGTTGTGTGGCCATAGATCGTTGACCACAGGCTTGTTCACCTCAACCCACATATATTTCCTTGCCATAGATCAAATTATTGGATTTCTGGTGGAGACCATTTTTTCGTCAAAAATCCGTAGGTGTTAGCCTTCGGTATTATTGAAAATGATCGTTCATGGCTATTTTCGACAAAAATGGGGGTTGTGTGGCCTTTGATCATCAATCAAAGGCTCGTACACCTCACCCCACATATGTTTTCTTGCCATAGGTCACATTCTTGGATTTCTGGTGGAGACCATTTCTTGATCAAAAATCCGTAGGTGTTAGCCTTCGATATTATTGAAAATGGTCGTTCATGGCTATTTTCAACAAAAATGGGGGTTGTGTGGGCCATTGATCATTGACCCAAGGCTCGTTCAACTCACCCCACATATGTTTCCTTGCCATAGATCACATTCCTGGATTTCTGGTGGAGACCATTTTAGTCAAAAAATACGTAGGTGTTGGCCTTCAGTATTATTGAAAATGGTCATTCATGGCTATTTTCGATAAAAATGGGGGTTGTGTGGCCATTGATCATTGACTAGAGGCTCATTCACTTCATCCCACATATGTTTACTTGCCATAGATCACATTCTTGGATTTCTAGTGGAGACCATTTCTTGGTCAAAAATTCTTAGGTGTTAGCCTTAGGTATTATTGAAAATGGTCGTTCATGCTATTTTCGACAAAAATAGGGGTTGTGTGGCCTTTGGTCTTCAACCAGAGGCTCGTACACCTCACCCTACTTATGTTTCCTTGCCATAGATCACATTCTTGGATTTCTGGTGGAGACCATTTCTTGGTCAAAATCCATATGTGTTAGCCTTCGGTATTATTGAAAATGGTCGTTCGTGGCTATCTCTCACAAAAATGGGAGTTGTGTGGCCATTGATCATCTACCAGAGGCTTGTACAACTCACCCCACATATGTTTCCTTGCCATAGGTCACGTTCTTGGATTTCTGGTGGAGACCATTTCTTGGTAAAAAATACGTAGGTGTTAGCCATCGGTATTTTTGAAAATGATAGTTCATGGCTATGTTCGACAAAAATGGGGTTGTGTGGCCATTGATCATTGACCAGAGGCTCGTTCACCTCACCCCACATATGTTTCCCTTGCCATAGATCACATTATTGGATTTCTGGTGGAGACCATTTCTTGGTAACAAATCCTTAGGTGTTAGCCTTCGGTATTATTGAAAATGGTCGTTCATGCTATTTTCGACAAAAATAGGGGTTGTGTGGCCTTTGATCATCAACTAGAGGCTCGTACACCTCACCCCACTTATGTTTCCTTGCCATAGTTCACATTCTTGGATTTCTAGTGGAGACCATTTCATGGTCAAAAATCCATATGTGTTAGCCTTCGGTATTATTGAAATTGGTCGTTCGTGGCTATTTCCGACAAAAAATGGGGGTTGTGTGGCCATTGATCATCGACCAGAGGCTCGTACACCTCACCGCACATATGTTTCCTTGCCATAGGTCACATTCTAGGATTTTTGGTGGAGACCATTTCTTGGTCAAAAATCCGTAGGTGTTAGCCTTCGGTATTATTGAAAATGGTCGTTCATGGCTATTTTCGACAAATGGGTGTTGTGTGGCCATTGATCATTGACCAGAGGCTCGTTCACCTCACCCCACTTATGTTTCCTTGCCACAAATCACATTCTTGGATTTCTAGTGGAGACCATTACTTGGTCAAAAATCCTTAGGTGTTAGCCTTCGGTATTATTGAAAATGGTCGTTCCTGCTATTTGCGACAAAAAATAGGGGTTGTGTGTCCTTTGATCACCAACCAGAGGCTCGTACACCTCACCCCACTTATGTTTCCTAGCCATAGATCACATTCTTGGATTTCTGGTGGAGACCATTTCATGGTCAAAATATATATGTGTTAGACTTCGATATTATTGAAAATGGTTGTTCGTGGTAATTTCCGACAAAAATGGGGGTTGTGTGGCCATTGATCATCGACCAGAGGCTCGTACACCTCACCCCACATATGTTTCCTTGCCATAGGTCACATTCTTGGATTTCTGGTGGAGACCACTTCTTGGTCAAAAATCCATAGGTGTTAGCCTTCGGTATTATTGAAAATGGTCGTTCATGGCTATTTTCGACAAAACTGGGGGTTGTGTGGCCATTGATCATTGACCAGAGGCTCGTTAACCTCACCTCACTTATGTTTACTTTCCATAGATCACATTATTGGATTTCTGGTGGAGACCATTTCTTGGTCAAAAATCCTTAGGTGTTAGCCTTCAGTATTATTGAAAATGGTCACATTC
Source organism: Zea luxurians (assembly GCA_029449295.1). NCBI lineage: Eukaryota > Viridiplantae > Streptophyta > Magnoliopsida > Poales > Poaceae > Zea > Zea luxurians. The sequence continues at coordinate 215,615 of JAOPSE010000982.1, read as the reverse complement.
TTGGATTTTTGGTGGAGACCATTACTAGGTCAAAAATCTGTAGTTGTTTGCCTTCGGTACTATTGAAAATGGTCGTGCAAGCTATTTTGGACAAAAATAGGGGTTGTGTGGCCATTGATCATCGACCAGAGGCACGTACACTTCACCCAACGTATGTTTTCTTGCCATAGATCACATTGTTGGATTTTTTATGGAAACCATTTCTTGGTCAAAAATCCATAGGTGTTAGCCTTCGTTATTATTGAAAATGCTCGTTCATGCTATTTTCGACAAAAATGGGGGTTCTGTAGCCATTGATCGTCGACCAGTTACTCGTACACCTCACCCCACATATGTTTCCTTGCCATAGGTCACATTCTTTGATTTCTGGTGGAGACCATTTGTTGGTCAAAAATCTGTAGCCTTTGGTATTATTGAAAATGGTCGTTCATGGCTATTTTTGACAAAAATGGGGGTCGTGTGGCCATTGATCATTGACCAGAGGCTCGTTCACCTCACCCCACATATGTTTCCTTGCCATAGATCACATTCTTGGTTTTCTGGTGGAGACCATTCTTGGTCAAAAATCCGTAGGTGCTAGCCTTCAGTATTATTGAAAATGGTTGTTCATGGCTATTTTTTACAAAAATGGGGGTTGTGTGGCCATTGATCATTGACCAAAGGCTCGTGCACCTCACCCGACATATGATTCCTTGCCATATATCATATTCTTGGATTTCTGGTGGAGACCAGTTCTTGGTCAAAATTTCGTAGGTGTTTGCCTTCGGTATTATTTAAAATGGTCATTCCTGCTATTTGCGACAAAAATAGGGGTTGTGTGTCCTTTGATCATCAACCAGAGGCACGTACACCTCACCCCACTTATGTTACCTTGCCATAGATCACATTCTTTGATTTCTGGTGGAGACCATTTCATGGTCAAAAATATATATGTGTTAGACTTCGATATTATTGAAAATGGTCGTTCGTGGTTATTTCCGACAAAAATGGGGGTTGTGTGGCCATTGATCATCGACCAGAGGCACGTACACATCACCCAACGTATGTTTTCTTGCCATAGATCACATTCTTGGATTTTTTATGGAAACCATTTCTTGGTCAAAAATCCATAGGTGTTAGCCTTCGTTATTATTGAAAATGCTCGTTCATGCTATTTTCGACAAAAATGGGGGTTCTGTAGCCATTGATCATCGACCAGTTACTCGTACACCTCACCCCACATATGTTTCCTTGCCATAGGTCACATTCTTTGATTTCTGGTGGAGACCATTTGTTGGTCAAAAATCTGTAGCCTTTGGTATTATTGAAAATGGTCGTTCATGGCTATTTTCGACAAAAATGGGGGTTGTGTGGCCATTCATCATTGACCAGAGGCTCGTTCACCTCACCCCACATATGTTTTCTTGCTATAGATCACATTCTTGGATTTTTGGTGGAGACCATTTCTTGGTCAAAAATCCGTAGGTGTTAGCCTTCAATATTATTGAAAATGGTCGTTCATGCTATTTTTGAAAAAAATAGGGGTTGTATGGCCTTTGATCATCAACCAGAGGTTCGTACACCTCACCCACATATGTTTCCTTACCGTGGAACACATTCTTGGATTTCTGGTGGAGACCATTTCTTGTTAAAAATCCTAGGTGTTAGCCTTCAGTATTATTGAAAATGGATCTTCATGGCCATTTTCGACAAAATGGGGGTTGTGGGGCCATTGATCATCGACCAGAGGCTTGTACACCTAACCCCACATATGTTTCCTTGTCATAGGTCACATTCTTAGATTTCTGGTGGAGACCATTTCTTAGTCAAAAATCCGAAGGTGTTAGCCTTCGGTATTATTGAAAACGGTCGTTCGTTCTATTTTCGACAAAAATGGGGGTTGTGTAGCCATTGACCATCGAACAGAGGATCGTACACCTAACCCCATATATGTTTCCTTGCCACAGGTCACATTCTTGGACTTCTGGTGGGGTCCATTTGTTGGTCAAAAATCCATAGGTGTTAGCCTTCGGTTTTATTGAAAATTCTCATTCTTGCTATTTTGGACAAAAATGGGGGTTGTGTAGCCATTGATCATCGAGCAGAGGCTCATACACCTGACCCCACATATGTTTCCTTGCCATAGATCAAATTCTTGGATTTTTGGTGGAGATCATTTCTTGGTAAAAAAACCCGTAGGTGTTAGCCTTTGGTATTATTGAAAATGGTCGTTTAATGGCTATTTTCGGTAAAGATGAAGGTTGTGTGGCCTTTGATCATCGACTAGAGGCTCCTACACCTCACCCCACATAGGTTTCCTTGCTATAGATCACATTCTTGGTTTTCTGGTGGGGACCATTTCTTGGCCAAAAATCCATTGGTGTTAGCCTTCGGTATTATTGAAAATGGTCCTTCATGTTATTTTCGACAAAAATGGGAGTTGTGTGGCCATTCATCATCGATCAGAGGCTCGTACACCTCACCCCACGTATGTTTTCTTTCCATAGATCACATTCTTGGCCAAAAATTCGTAGGTGTTAGCCATGGGTATTATTGAAAATGGTCGTTCATGCCATTTTCGACAAAAATAAGTGTTGTGTGACCATTAATCATCGACCAGAGGCTCGTACACCTTACCTCAAATATGTTTCTATGCCATAGATCACATTTTGGATTTTTGGTCGAGACAATTTATTGGTCAAAAATCTGTAGGTGTTTGCCTTCGGTATTATTGAAAATGGTCGTTGATGCTATTTTCGACAAAAATAGGGGTTGTGTAGCCATTGACCATCGAACACAGGCTCGTACACCAGACCCCACATAAGTTTCCTTGCCATAGGTCACATTCTTGGATTTTTGGTGGAGGCCATTTCTTGGATTTCTTGGCCACCCAACACCTATTTTTGTTGAAAATAGCATGAACGACCATTTTCAATAATACCGAAGGCAAACACCTACGAAATTTTGACCAAGAACTAGTCTCCACCAGAAATCCAAGAATATGATATATGGCAAGGAACCATATGTGGGGTGAAGTGAACGAGCCTTTGGTCAATGATCAATGGCCACACAACCCCCATTTTTGTCAAAAATAGCCATGAACGACCATTTTCAATAATACTGAAGGCTAGCACCTACGGATTTTTGACCAAGAAATGGTCTCCACCAGAAAACCAAGAATGTGATCTATGGCAAGGAAACATATGTGGGGTGAGGTGAACGAGCCTCTGGTCAATGATCAATGGCCACACGACCCCCATTTTTGTCGAAAATAGCCATGAACGACCATTTTCAATAATACCAAAGGCTACAGATTTTTGACCAAGAAATGGTCTCCACCAGAAATCAAAGAATGTGACCTATGGCAAGGAAACATATGTGGGGTGAGGTGTACGAGTAACTGGTCGATGATCAATGGCTACAGAACCCCCATTTTGTCGAAAATAGCATGAACGAGCATTTTCAATAATAACGAAGGCTAACACCTATGGATTTTTGACCAAGAAATGGTTTCCATAAAAAATCCAAGAATGTGATCTGTGGCAAGAAAACATACGTTGGGTGAAGTGTACGTGCCTCTGGTCGATGATCAATGGCCACACAACCCCCATTTTTGTCCAAAATAGCTTGCACGACCATTTTCAATAGTACCGAAGGCAAACAACTACAGATTTTTGACCTAGTAATGGTCTCCACCAAAAATCCAAGAATGTGACCATTTTCAATAATACTGAAGGCTAACACCTACGGATTTTTGACCAAGAAATGGTCTCCACCAGAAATCCAACAATGCGATCTATGGAAAGTAAACATAAGTGTGTGAGGTGAACGAGCCTCTGGTCTATGATCAATGGCCACACAACCCCCAGTTTTGTCGAAAATAGCCATGAACGACCATTTTCAATAATACCGAAGGCTAACACCTATGGATTTTTGACAAAGAAGTGGTCTCCACCAGAAATCCAAGAATGTGACCTATGGCAAGGAAACATATGTGGGGTGAGGTGTACGAGCCTCTGGTCGATGATCAATGGCCACACAACCCCCATTTTTGTCGGAAATAACCACGAACAACCATTTACAATAATATCGAAGTCTAACACATATATATTTTTGACCATGAAATGGTCTCCACCAGAAATCCAAGAATGTGATCTATGGCTAGGAAACATAAGTGGGGTGAGGTGTACGAGCCTCTGGTTGGTGATCAAAGGACACACAACCCCTATTTTTGTCGCAAATAGCAGGAACGACCATTTTCAATAATACCGAAGGCTAACACCTAAGGATTTTTGACCAAGTATTGGTCTCCACTAGAAATCCAAGAATGTGATCTATGGCAAGGAAACATAAGTGGGGTGAGGTGAACGAGCCTCTGGTCAATGATCAATGGCCACACAACACCCATTTTTGTCGAAAATAGCCATGAACGACCATTTTCAATAATACCGAAGGCTAACACCTACGGATTTTTGACCAAGAAATGGTCTCCACCAAAAATCCTAGAATGTGACCTATGGCAAGGAAACATATGTGGGGTGAGGTGTACGAGCCTCTGGTCGATGATCAATGGCCACACAACCCCCATTTTTTGTCGGAAATAGCCACGAACAACCAATTTCAATAATACCGAAGGCTAACACATAAGGATTTTTGACCATGAAATGGTCTCCACTAGAAATCCAAGAATGTGAACTATGGCAAGGAAACATAAGTGGGGTGAGGTGTACGAGCCTCTAGTTGATGATCAAAGGCCACACAACCCCTATTTTTGTCGAAAATAGCATGAACGACCATTTTCAATAATACCAAAGGCTAACACCTAAGGATTTGTTACCAAGAAATGGTCTCCACCAGAAATCCAATAATGTGATCTATGGCAAGGAAACATATGTGGGGTGAGGTGAACGAGCCTCTGGTCAATGATAAATGGCCACACAACCCCCATTTTTGTCGAACATAGCCATGAACTATCATTTTCAAAAATACCGATGGCTAACACCTACGGATTTTTTACCAAGAAATGGTCTCCACCAGAAATCCAAGAACGTGACCTATGGCAAGAAAACATATGTGGGGTGAGTTGTACAAGCCTCTGGTAGATGATCAATGGCCACACAACTCCCATTTTTGTCGGAGATAGCCACGAACGACCATTTTCAATAATACCGAAGGCTAACACATATGGATTTTTGACCAAGAAATGGTCTCCACCAGAAATCCAAGAATGTGATCTATGGCAAGGAAACATAAGTAGGGTGAGGTGTACGAGCCTCTGGTTGATGACCAAAGGCCACACAACCCCTATTTTTGTCGAAAATAGCATGAACGACCATTTTCAATAATACCTAAGGCTAACACCTAAGAATTTTTGACCAAGAAATGGTCTCCACTAGAAATCCAAGAATGTGATCTATGGCAAGTAAACATATGTGGGATGAAGTGAATGAGCCTCTGGTCAATGATCAATGGCCACACAACCCCCATTTTTATTGAAAATAGCCATGAATGACCATTTTCAATAATACTGAAGGCCAACACCTACGTATTTTTGACTAAAAATGGTCTCCACCAGAAATCTAGGAATGTGATTTATGGCAAGGAAACATATGTGGGGTGAGTTGAACGAGCCTTGGGTCAATGATCAATGGCCACACAACCCCCATTTTTGTTGAAAATAGCCATGAACGACCATTTTCAATAATATCGAAGGCTAACACCTACGGATTTTTGATCAAGAAATGGTCTCCACCAGAAATCCAAGAATGTGACCTATGGCAAGAAAACATATGTGGGGTGAGGTGTACGAGCCTTTGATTGATGATCAAAGGCCACACAACCCCCATTTTTGTCGAAAATAGCCATGAACGATCATTTTCAATAATACCGAAGGCTAACACCTACGGATTTTTGACGAAACAATGGTCTCCACCAGAAATCCAATAATTTGATCTATGGCAAGGAAATATATGTGGGTTGAGGTGAACAAGCCTGTGGTCAACGATCTATGGCCACACAACCCCCATTTTTGTCGAAAATAGCATGAACGACCATTTTCAATAATACCGAAGGCTAACACCTACGGATTTTTTACCAAGAAATGGTCTCCACGAGAAATCCAAGAATGTGATCTATGGCAAGAAAAAATATGTGGGGTGAGGTGAATGAACCTCTGGTCAATGATCAATCGCCACACAACCCCCATTTTTGCCGAAAATAGCCATGAATGACCATTTTCAAATATACCCAAGGCTAACACCTACGGATTTTTGACCAAGTAATGGTCTCCACCAGAAATCCGAGAATGTGATCTATGGGAAGGAAACATATGTGGGGTGAGGTGAACGAGCCTCTGGTTAATGATCAATGGCCACACAACCCCAATTTTTGTCGAAACTAGCCATGAACGACCATTTTCAATAATACCGAAGGCTAACACCTACGGATTTTTGACCAAGAAATGGTCTCCACCAGATATCCAAGAATGTGACCTACGTCAAGGAAACATATGTGTGGTGAGGTGTACGAGCCTCTGGTCGATGATCAATGGCCACACAACCTCCATTTTGTCAGAAATAGCCATCAACGACCATTTTCAATAATACCGAAGGCTAGCACCTAAAGATTTTTGACCAAGAAATGGTCTCCACCAGAAATCCAAGAATGTGATCAATGGCAAGGAAACATGTGTGGGGTCAAGTGTACGACCATACGGTCGATGATCAATGGCCAAACAACCCTCATTTTTGTCGAAAATAGAATAAACACCCATTTTCAATAATAACAAAGGCTAACGACTACGAATTTTCGACCAAGAAATGGTCTCAACTAGAAATCCAAGAATGTGATCTATGGTAATGAAACATATGTGGGATGAGGTTTTTGATCCTCTGGTCGATGATCAATGGCCACACAACACCCATTTTTTGTCGAAAATAGCCATGAACGACCATTTTAAATAATACCAAAGGCTAACACCTACAAATTTTTGACGAGGAAATGGTCTCCACCAGAAATCCAAGAATGTGATCTATGGCAAGGAAACAAATGTAGGGAGATGTGTATGAGCCTCTGGTCGATGATCAATGGCCAAACAACCCCTATTTTTGTCGAAAATAGCATGAACGACCATTTTCAATAATATCGAAGGCTAACACATATGGATTTTTGACCAAGAAATGGTCTCCACCAGAAATCCAAGAATGTGATCTATGGCAAGGAAACATAAGTAGGGTGAGGTGTACGAGCCTCTGGTTGATGACCAAAGGCCACACAACCCCTATTTTTGTCGAAAATAGCATGAACGACCATTTTCAATAATACCTAAGGCTAACACCTAAGAATTTTTGACCAAGAAATGGTCTCCACTAGAAATCCAAGAATGTGATCTATGGCAAGTAAACATATGTGGGATGAAGTGAATGAGCCTCTGGTCAATGATCAATGGCCACACAACCCCAATTTTTATTGAAAATAGCCATGAATGACCATTTTCAATAATACTGAAGGCCAACACCTACGTATTTTTGACTAAAAATGGTCTCCACCAGAAATCCAGGAATGTGATTTATGGCAAGGAAACATATGTGGGGTGAGTTGAACGAGCCTTGGGTCAATGATCAATGGCCACACAACCCCCATTTTTGTCGAAAATAGCCATGAACGACCATTTTCAATAATATCGAAGGCTAACACCTACGGATTTTTGATCAAGAAATGGTCTCCACCGGAAATCCAAGAATGTGACCTATGGCAAGAAAACATATGTGGGGTGAGGTGTACGAGCCTTTGATTGATGATCAAAGGCCACACAACCCCCATTTTTGTCGAAAATAGCCATGAACGATCATTTTCAATAATACCGAAGGCTAACACCTACGGATTTTTGACGAAAAAATGGTCTCCACCAGAAATCCAATAATTTGATCTATGGCAAGGAAATATATGTGGGTTGAGGTGAACAAGCCTGTGGTCAACGATCTATGGCCACACAACCCCCATTTTTGTCGAAAATAGCATGAACGACCATTTTCAATAATACCGAAGGCTAACACCTACGGATTTTTGACCAAGAAATGGTCTCCACGAGAAATCCAAGAATGTGATCTATGGCAAGGAAAAATATGTGGGGTGAGGTGAATGAGCCTCTGGTCAATGATCAATCGCCACACAACCCCCATTTTTGCCGAAAATAGCCATGAATGACCATTTTCAAATATACCCCAGGCTAACACCTACGGATTTTTGACCAAGTAATGGTCTCCACCAGAAATCCGAGAATGTGATCTATGGGAAGGAAATATATGTGGGGTGAGGTGAACGAGCCTCTGGTTAATGATCAATGGCCACACAACCCCAATTTTTGTCGAAACTAGCCATGAACGACCATTTTCAATAATACCGAAGGCTAACACCTACGGATTTTTGACCAAGAAATGGTCTCCACCAGATATCCAAGAATGTGACCTACGTCAAGGAAACATATGTGTGGTGAGGTGGACGAGCCTCTGGTCGATGATCAATGGCCACACAACCTCCATTTTGTCAGAAATAGCCATCAACGACCATTTTCAATAATACCGAAGGCTAGCACCTAAAGATTTTTGACCAAGAAATGGTCTCCACCAAAAATCCAAGAATGTGATCAATGGCAAGGAAACATGTGTGGGGTCAAGTGTACGACCATACGGTCGATGATCAATGGCCAAACAACCCTCATTTTTGTCGAAAATAGAATAAACACCCATTTTCAATAATAACAAAGGCTAACGACTACGGATTTTCGACCAAGAAATGGTCTCAACTAGAAATCCAAGAATGTGATCTATGGTAATGAAACATATGTGGGATGAGGTTTATGATATTCTGGTCGACGATCAATGGCCACACAACACCCATTTTTTGTCGAAAATAGCCATGAACGACCATTTTAAATAATACCAAAGGCTAACACCTACAAATTTTTGACGAGGAAATGGTCTCCACCAGAAATCCAAGAATGTGATCTATGGCAAGGAAACAAATGTAGGGAGATGTGTATGAGCCTCTGGTCGATGATCAATGGCCAAACAACCCCTATTTTTGTCGAAAATAGCATGAACGACCATTTTCAATAATACCAAAGGCTAACACGTAGAGATTTTTGACCAAGAAATGGTCCCCACCAGAAATCCAAGAATGTGACCTATGGCAAGGAAACATATGTGGGGTCAGGTGTATGAGCCTCTGTTTGATGGTCAATGGCTACACAACACCCATTTTTTGTCGAAAATCGAATGAACGACCATTTTCAATAATACCGAAGGCTAACACCTACGGATTTTTGACCAAAAATGGTCTCCACCAGAAATCCAAGAATATGATCTATGGCAAGGAAACATATGTGGGGTTAGGTGTTCGACCCTCTGGTCGATGATCAATGGCCACACAATCCCTATTTTGTCGAAAATAGCCATGAACGACCATTTTCAATAATACCAAAGGCTAACACCTACGGATTTTTGACCAAAAAATGGTCTCCACTAGAAATCCAATAATTTGATCTATGGCAAGGAAATATATGTGGGGTGAGGTGAATGAGCCTGTGGTCAACTATCTATGGCCACACAACCCCCATTTTTGTCGAAAATAGCATAAACGACCATTTTCAATAATACCAAAGGCTAACACCTACGGATTTTTGACCAAGAAATGGTCTGCACCAGAAATCCAAGAATGTGATCTATGGCAAGGAAACATATGTGGGGTGAGGTGAACGAGCCTCTGGTCCATGATCAATCGCCACACAACCCCCATTTTTGCCGAAAATAGCCATTAATGACCATTTTCAATTATACCCAAGGCAAACACCTACGGATTTTTGACCAAGAAATGGTCTCCACCAGAAATCCGAGAATGTGATTTATGGGAAGGAAACATATGTGGGGTGAGGTGAATGAGCCTCTGGTTAATGATCAATGGCCACACAACCCCCATTTTTGTCGAAAATAGCCATGAACGACCATTTTCAATAATATCGAAGGCTAACACCTACGGATTTTTGATCAAGAAATGGTCTCCACCAGAAATCCAAGAATGTGACCTATGGCAAGAAAACATATGTGGGGTGAGGTGTACGAGCCTTTGATTGATGATCAAAGGCCACACAACCCCCATTTTTGTCGAAAATAGCCATGAACGATCATTTTCAATAATACCGAAGGCTAACACCTACGGATTTTTGACGAAAAAATGGTCTCCACCAGAAATCCAATAATTTGATCTATGGCAAGGAAATATATGTGGGTTGAGGTGAACAAGCCTGTGGTCAACGATCTATGGCCACACAACCCCCATTTTTGTCGAAAATAGCATGAACGACCATTTTCAATAATACCGAAGGCTAACACCTACGGATTTTTGACCAAGAAATGGTCTCCACGAGAAATCCAAGAATGTGATCTATGGCAAGGAAAAATATGTGGGGTGAGGTGAATGAGCCTCTGGTCAATGATCAATCGCCACACAACCCCCATTTTTGCCGAAAATAGCCATGAATGACCATTTTCAAATATACCCAAGGCTAACACCTACGGATTTTTGACCAAGTAATGGTCTCCACCAGAAATCCGAGAATGTGATCTATGGGAAGGAAATATATGTGGGGTGAGGTGAACGAGCCTCTGGTTAATGATCAATGGCCACACAACCCCAATTTTTGTCGAAACTAGCCATGAACGACCATTTTCAATAATACCGAAGGCTAACACCTACGGATTTTTGACCAAGAAATGGTCTCCACCAGATATCCAAGAATGTGACCTACGTCAAGGAAACATATGTGTGGTGAGGTGGACGAGCCTCTGGTCGATGATCAATGGCCACACAACCTCCATTTTGTCAGAAATAGCCATCAACGACCATTTTCAATAATACCGAAGGCTAGCACCTAAAGATTTTTGACCAAGAAATGGTCTCCACCAAAAATCCAAGAATGTGATCAATGGCAAGGAAACATGTGTGGGGTCAAGTGTACGACCATACGGTCGATGATCAATGGCCAAACAACCCTCATTTTTGTCGAAAATAGAATAAACACCCATTTTCAATAATAACAAAGGCTAACGACTACGGATTTTCGACCAAGAAATGGTCTCAACTAGAAATCCAAGAATGTGATCTATGGTAATGAAACATATGTGGGATGAGGTTTATGATATTCTGGTCGACGATCAATGGCCACACAACACCCATTTTTTGTCGAAAATAGCCATGAACGACCATTTTAAATAATACCAAAGGCTAACACCTACAAATTTTTGATGAGGAAATGGTCTCCACCAGAAATCCAAGAATGTGATCTATGGCAAGGAAACAAATGTAGGGATATGTGTATGAGCCTCTGGTCGATGATCAATGGCCAAACAACCCCTATTTTTGTCGAAAATAGCATGAACGACCATTTTCAATAATACCAAAGGCTAACACGTAGAGATTTTTGACCAAGAAATGGTCCCCACCAGAAATCCAAGAATGTGACCTATGGCAAGGAAACATATGTGGGGTCAGGTGTATGAGCCTCTGTTTGATGGTCAATGGCTACACAACACCCATTTTTTGTCGAAAATCGAATGAACGACCATTTTCAATAATACCGAAGGCTAACACCTACGGATTTTTGACCAAAAATGGTCTCCACCAGAAATCCAAGAATATGATCTATGGCAAGGAAACATATGTGGGGTTAGGTGTTCGACCCTCTGGTCGATGATCAATGGCCACACAATCCCTATTTTGTCGAAAATAGCCATGAACGACCATTTTCAATAATACCAAAGGCTAACACCTACGGATTTTTGACCAAAAAATGGTCTCCACTAGAAATCCAATAATTTGATCTATGGCAAGGAAATATATGTGGGGTGAGGTGAACGAGCCTGTGGTCAACTATCTATGGCCACACAACCCCCATTTTTGTCGAAAATAGCATAAACGACCATTTTCAATAATACCAAAGGCTAACACCTACGGATTTTTCACCAAGAAATGGTCTGCACCAGAAATCCAAGAATGTGATCTATGGCAAGGAAACATATGTGGGGTGAGGTGAACGAGCCTCTGGTCCATGATCAATCGCCACACAACCCCCATTTTTGCCGAAAATAGCCATTAATGACCATTTTCAATTATACCCAAGGCTAACACCTACGGATTTTTGACCAAGAAATGGTCTCCACCAGAAATCCGAGAATGTGATTTATGGGAAGGAAACATATGTGGGGTGAGGTGAATGAGCCTCTGGTTAATGATCAATGGCCACACAACCCCCATTTTTGTCGAAAATAGCCATGAACGACCATTTTCAATAATATCGAAGGCTAACACCTACGAATTTTTGACCAAGAAATGGTCTCCACCAGATATCCAAGAATGTGACCTACATCAAGGAAACATATGTGAGGTGAGGTGTACGAGCCTCTGGTCGATGATCAATGGCCACACAACCCCCATTTTTGTCGGAAATAGCCATCAACGACCATTTTCAATAATACCAAAGGCTAACACCTACGGATTCTTGACCAAGAAATGGTCTCCACCAGAAATCCAAGAATGTGATCTATGGCAAGAAAACATATGTGGGTTCAAGTGTACGACCATACTGTCGATGATCAATGGCCAAACAACCCTCATTTTAGTCGAAAATGGAATAAACGCCCATTTTCAATAATAACAAAGGCTAACGACTACGGATTTTCGACCAAGAAATGGTCTCAACTAAAAATCCAAGAATGCGATCTATGATAAGGAAACATATGTCGGATGAGGTTTATGATCCTCTGGTCGACGATCAATGGCCACACAACACCCATTTTTGTCGAAAATAGCCATGAACGACCATTTTAAATAATACCGAAGGCTCACACCTACGGATTGTGTGGTCGCTTATGCTATTTTCGACAAAAATGGGTGTTGTGTGGCCATAGATCGTTGACCACAGGCTCGTTCACCTCACCCCACATATGTTTCCTTGCCATATATCAAATTATTGGATTTCTAGTGGAGACCATTTTTTGGTCAAAAATCCGTAGGTGTTAGCCTTTGGTATTATTGAAAATGGTCGTTCATGGCTATTTTCGACAAAATGGGGTTTGTGTGGCCATTGATCATTGACCAGAGGCTCGAACACCTAACCCCACATACGTTTCCTTGCCATAGATCACATTCTTGGATTTCTGGTGGAGACCATTTCTTGGTCAAAAATCCGTAGGTGTTAGCCTTCGGTATTATTGAAAATGGTCGTTCATTCGATTTTCGACAAAAACATGGGCTTTGTGTAGCCATTGACCATCAAACAGAGGCTCATACACCTGACCCCACATATGTTTCCTTGTCGTAGGTCACATTCTTGGATTTCTGGTGTGGACCATTTCTTAGTCAAAAATCTCTATGTGTTAGCCTTTGGTATTATTGAAAATGGTCGTTCATGCTATTTTCAACAAAAATAGGGGTTACTTGGCCATTGATCATCGACCAGAGGCTCATACACATCTCCCTACATTTGTTTCCTTGCCACAGATCACATTCTTGGATTTCTGGTGGAGACCATTTCCTGGTCAAAAATTTATAGGTGTTAGCTTTTGGTATTATTTAAAATGGTCGTTCATGGCTATTTTCGACAAAAATGGGTGTTGTGTGGCCATTGATCATCGACCAGAGGATCATAAACCTCATCCCACATATGTTTCATTACCATAGATCACATTCTTGGATTTCTAGTTGAGACCATTTCTTGGTCGAAAATCCGTAGTCGTTAGCCTTTGTTATTATTGACAAAAATGAGGGTTGTTTGGCCATTGATCATCGACCGTATGGTCGTACACTTGACCCCACATATGTTTCCTTGCCATTGATCACATTCTTGGATTTCTGGTGGAGACCATTTCTTGGTCAAAAATCTTTAGGTGCTAGCCTTCGGTATTATTGAAAATGGTCGTTGATGGCTATTTCTGACAAAAATGGAGGTTGTGTGGCCATTGATCATCGACCAGAGGCTCGTACACCTCACCACACATATGTTTCCTTGACGTAGGTCACATTCTTGGATATCTGGTGGAGACCATTTCTTGGCCAAAAATTCGTAGGTGTTAGCCTTCGGTATTATTGAAAATGGTCGTTCATGGCTAGTTTCGACAAAAATGGGGGTTGTGTGGCCATTGATCATTAACCAGAGGCTCGTTCACCTCACCCCACATATGTTTCCTTCCCATAGATCACATTCTCGGATTTCTGGTGGAGACCATTACTTGGTCAAAATCCGTAGGTGTTAGCCTTGGGTATATTTGAAAATGGTCATTCATGGCTATTTTCGGCAAAAATGGGGGTTGTGTGGCAATTGATCATTGACCAGAGGCTCATTCACCTCACCCCACATATGTTTCCTTGCCATAGATCACATTCTTGGATTTCTGGTGGAGACCATTTCTTGGTCAAAAATCAGTAGGTGCTAGCCTTCGGTATTATTGAAAATGGTCGTTCATGCTATTTTCGACAAAAATGGGGGTTGTGTGGCCATAGATCATTGACCATAGGCTTGTTCACCTCAACCCACATATATTTCCATACCATAGATCAAATTATTGGATTTCTGGTGGAGACCATTTTTTCATAAAAAATCCGTAGGTGTTAGCCTTCGGTATTATTGAAAATGATCGTTCATGGCTATTTTCGACAAAAATGGGGGTTGTGTGGCCTTTGATCATCAATCAAAGGCTCGTACACCTCACCCCACATATGTTTTCTTGCCATAGGTCACATTCTTGGATTTCTGGTGGAGACCATTTCTTGATCAAAAATCCGTAGGTGTTAGCCTTCGATATTATTGAAAATGGTCGTTCATGGCTATTTTCAACAAAAATGGGGGTTGTGTGGCCATTGATCATTGACCCAAGGCTTGTTCAACTCACCCCACATATGTTTCCTTGCCATAGATCACATTCCTGGATTTCTGGTGGAGACCATTTTTTAGTCAAAAATCCGTAGGTGTTGGCCTTCAGTATTATTGAAAATGGTCATTCATGGCTATTTTCGATAAAAATCGGGGTTGTGTGGCCATTGATCATTAACCAGAGGCTCATTCACTTCATCCCACATATGTTTACTTGCCATAGATCACATTCTTGGATTTCTAGTGGAGACCATTTCTTGGTCAAAAATCCTTAGGTGTTAGCCTTAGGTATTATTGAAAATGGTCGTTCATGCTATTTTCGACAAAAATAGGGGTTGTGTGGCCTTTGGTCATCAACCAGAGGCTTGTACACCTCACCCCACATATGTTTCCTTGCCATAGGTCATGTTCTTGGATTTCGGGTGGAGACCATTTCTTGGTCAAAAATCCGTAGGTGTTAGCGATCGGTATTTTTGAAAATGATCGTTCGTGGCTATGTTCGACAAAAATGGGGGTTGTGTGGCCATTGATCATTGACCAGAGGCTCGTTCACCTCACCCCACATATGTTTCCTTGCCATAGATCACATTATTGGATTTCTGGTGGTGACCATTTCTTGGTAACAAATCCTTAGGTGTTAGCCTTCGGTATTATTGAAAATGGTCGTTCATGCTATTTTCGACAAAAATAGGGGTTGTGTGGCCTTTGATCATCAACTAGAGGCTCGTACACCTCACCCCACTTATGTTTCCTTGCCATAGATCACATTCTTGGATTTCTAGTGGAGACCATTTCATGGTCAAAAATCCATATGTGTTAGCCTTCGATATTATTGAAATTGGTCATTCGTGGCTATTTCTGACAAAAATGGGGGTTGTGTGGCCATTGATCATTGACCAGAGGCTCGTAAACCTCACCCCACATATGTTTCCTTGCCATAGATCACATTCTAGGATTTTTGGTGGAGACCATTTCTTGGTCAAAAATCCTTAGGTGTTAGCCTTCGGTATTATTGAAAATGGTCGTTCCTGCTATTTGCGACAAAAATAGGGGTTGTGTGTCCTTAGATCATCAACCAGAGGCTTGTACACCTCACCCCACTTATGTTTCCTTGCCATAGATCACATTCTTGGATTTCTGGTGGAGACCATTTCATGGTCAAAAATGCATATGTGTTAGACTTCGATATTATTGAAAATGGTCTTTCGTGGTTATTTCCGCAAAAATGGGGGTTGTGTGGCCATTGATCATCGACCAGAGGCTCGTACACCTCACCCCACATATGTTTCCTTGCCATAGGTCACATTCTTGGATTTCTGGTGGAGACCACTTCTTGGTCAAAAATCTGTAGGTGTTAGCCTTCGGTATTATTGAAAATGGTCGTTCATGGCTATTTTCGACAAAACTGGGGGTTGTGTGGCCATTGATCATTGACCAGAGGCTCGTTCACCTCACCTCACTTATGTTTACTTTCCATAGATCACATTATTGGATTTCTGGTGGAGACCATTTCTTGGTCAAAAATCCGTAGGTGTTAGCCTTCAGTATTATTGAAAATGGTCGTTCATGGCTAGTTTCGACAAAAATGGGGGTTGTGTGGCCATTGATCATTAACCAGAGGCTCGTTCACCTCACCCCACATATGTTTCCTTCCCATAGATCACATTCTCGGATTTCTGGTGGAGACCATTACTTGGTCAAAATCCGTAGGTGTTAGCCTTGGGTATATTTGAAAATGGTAATTCATGGCTATTTTCGGCAAAAATGGGGGTTGTGTGGCAATTGATCATTGACCAGAGGCTCATTCACCTCACCCCACATATATTTCCTTGCCATAGATCACATTCTTGGATTTCTGGTGGAGACCATTTCTTGGTCAAAAATCCGTAGGTGTTAGCCTTCGGTATTATTGAAAATGGTCGTTCATGCTATTTTCGACAAAAATGGGGGTTGTGTGGGCATAGATCGTTGACCATAAGCTTGTTCACCTCAACCCACATATATTTCCTTACCATAGATCAAATTATTGGATTTCTGGTGGAGACCATTTTTTTGTAAAAAATCCGTAGGTGTTAGCCTTCGGTATTATTGAAAATGATCGTTCATGGCTATTTTCCACAAAAATGGGGGTTGTGTGGCCTTTGATCATCAATCAAAGGCTCGTACACCTCACCCCACATATGTTTTCTTGCCATAGGTCACATTCTTGGATTTCTGGTGGAGACCATTTCTTGATCAAAAATCCGTAGGTGTTAGCCTTCGATATTATTGAAAATGGTCGTTCATGGCTATTTTCAACAAAAATGGGGGTTGTGTGGCCATTGATCATTGACCCAAGGCTTGTTCAACTCACCCCACATATGTTTCCTTGCCATAGATCACATTCCTGGATTTCTGGTGGAGACCATTTTTTAGTCAAAAATCCGTAGGTGTTGGCCTTCAGTATTATTGAAAATGGTCATTCATGGCTATTTTCGATAAAAATGGGGGTTGTGTGGCCATTGATCATTGACCAGAGGCTCATTCACTTCATCCCACACATGTTTACTTGCCATAGATCACATTCTTGGATTTCTAGTGGAGACCATTTCTTAGTCAAAAATCCTTAGGTGTTAGCCTTAGGTATTATTGAAAATGGTCGTTCATGCTATTTTCGACAAAAATAGGGGTTGTGTGGCCTTTGGTCATCAACCAGAGGCTTGTACACCTCACCCCACATATGTTTCCTTGCCATAGGTCACGTTATTGGATTTCTGGTGGAGACCATTTCTTGGTCAAAAATCCGTAGGTGTTAGCCATCGGTATTTTTGAAAATGATCGTTCGTGGCTATGTTCGACAAAAATGGGGGTTGTGTGGCCATTGATCATTGACCAGAGGCTCGTTCACCTCACCCCACATATTTTTCCTTGCCATAGATCACATTATTGGATTTCTGGTGGAGACCATTTCTTGGTAACAAATCCTTAGGTGTTAGCCTTCGGTATTATTGAAAATGGTCGTTCATGCTATTTTCGACAAAAATAGGGGTTGTGTGGCCTTTGATCATCAACTAGAGGCTCGTACACCTCACCCCACTTATGTTTCCTCCATAGATCACATTCTTGGATTTCTAGTGGAGACCATTTCATGGTCAAAAATCCATATGTGTTAGCCTTCGATGTTATTGAAATTGGTCGTTCGTGGCTATTTCTGACAAAAATGGGGGTTGTGTGGCCATTGATCATTGACCAGAGGCTCGTAAACCTCACCCCACATATGTTTCCTTGTCATAGGTCACATTCTAGGATTTTTGGTGGAGACCATTTCTTGGTCAAAAATCCGTAGGTGTTAGCCTTCGGTATTATTGAAAATGGTCGTTCATGGCTATTTTCGACAAAAATGGGTGTCGTGTGGCCATTGATCATTGACCAGAGGCTCGTTCACCTCACCCCACTTATGTTTACTTGCCATAGATCACATTCTTGGATTTCTAGTGGAGACCATTACTTGGTCAGAAATCCTTAGGTGTTAGCCTTCGGTATTATTGAAAATGGTCGTTCCTACTATTTGCGACAAAAATAGGGGTTGTGTGTCCTTAGATCATCAACCAGAGGCTCGTACACCTCACCCCACTTATGTTTCCTTGCCATAGATCACATTCTTGGATTTCTGGTGGAGACCATTTCATGGTCAAAAATCCATATGTGTTAGACTTCGATATTATTGAAAATGGTTGTTCGTGGTTATTTCCGCAAAAATGGGGGTTGTGTGGCCATTGATCATCGACCAGAGGCTCGTACACCTCACCCCACATATGTTTCCTTTCCATAGGTCACATTCTTGGATTTCTGGTGGAGACCACTTCTTGGTCAAAAATCCGTAGGTGTTAGCCTTCGGTATTATTGAAAATGGTCGTTCATGGCTATTTTCGACAAAACTGGGGGTTGTGTGGCCATTGATCATTGACCAGAGGCTCGTTCACCTCACCTCACTTATGTTTACTTTCCATAGATCACATTATTGGATTTCTGGTGGAGACCATTTCTTGGTCAAAAATCCGTAGGTGTTAGACTTCAGTATTATTGAAAATGGTCACATTCTTGGATTTTTGGTGGAGACCATTACTAGGTCAAAAATCTGTAGTTGTTTGCCTTCGGTATTATTGAAAATGGTCGTGCAAGCTATTTTGGACAAAAATGGGGGTTGTGCGGCCATTGATCATCGACCAGAGGCACGTACACTTCACCCAACGTATGTTTTCTTGCCATAGATCACATTCTTGGATTTTTGATGGAAACCATTTCTTGGACAAAAATGCATAGGTGTTAGCCTTCGTTATTATTGAAAATGGTCGTTCATGCTATTTTCGACAAAAATGGGGGTTCTGTAGCCATTGATCATCGACTAGTTACTCGTACCCCTCACCTACATATGTTTCTTGAATTCTGGTGGAGACCATTTCTTCGACAAAAATTTGTAGCCTTTGGTATTATTGAAAATGGTCGTTCATGGCTATTTTCGACAAAAATGGGGGTCGTGTGGCCATTGTTCATTGACCAGAGGCTCGTTCACCTCACCCCACATATGTTTCCTTGCCATAGATCACATTCTTGGTTTTCTGGTGGAGACCATTTCTTGGTCAAAAATCTGTAGGTGCTAGCCTTCAGTATTGTTGAAAATGGTCGTTCATGGCTATTTTCGACAAAAATGGGGGTTGTATGGCCATTGATCATTGACCAAAGGCTCGTTCACCTCACCCCACATATGGTTCCTTGCCATATATAATATTCTTGGATTTCTGGTGGAGACTAGTTCTTGGTCAAAATTTCGTAGGTGTTTGCCTTCGGTATTATTGAAAATGGTCGTTCATGCTATTTTCAACAAAAATAGGTGTTGGGTGGCCAAGAAATCCAAGAAATGCCCTCCACCAAAAATCCAAGAATGTGACCTATGGCAAGGAAACTTATGTGGGGTCTGGTGTACGAGCCTGTGTTCGATGGTCAATGGCTACACAACCCCTATTTTTGTCGAAAATAGCATCAACGACCATTTTCAATAATACCGAAGACAAACACCTACGGATTTTTGAACAATAAATTGTCTCGACCAAAAATCCAAAATGTGATCTATGGCATAAAACATATGTGGGGTGAGGTGTACGAGCCTCTGGACGATGATTAATGATCACACAACACCTATTTTTGTCGAAAATGGCATGAACGACCATTTTCAATAATACCCATGGCTAACAACTACGAAATTTTGGCCAAGAATGTGATCTATGGAAAGAAAACATATGTGGGGTGAGGTGTATGAGCCTCTGATCGATGATGAATGGCCACACAACTCCCATTTTTGTCGAAAATAGCATGAAGGACCATTTTCAATAATACCGAAGGCTAACACCAATGGATTTTTGGCCAAGAAATGGTCTCCACCAGAAAACCAAGGATGTGATCTATGGCAAGGAAACCTATGTGGGGTGAGGTGTAGGAGCCTCTAGTCGATGATCAAAGGCCACACAACCATCATCTTTGCCGAAAATAGCCATTAAACGACCATTTTCAATAATACCAAAGGCTAACACCTACGGATTTTTACCAAGAAATGATCTCCACAAAAAATCCAAGAATTTGATCTATGGCAAGGAAACATATGTGGGGTCAGGTGTATGAGCCTCTGGTCAATGATCAATGGCTACACAACCCCCATTTTTGTCCAAAATAGCAAGAACGAGAATTTTCAATAAAACCGAAGGCTAACACCTACGGATTTTTGACCAACAAACGGACCCCACCAGAAGTCCAAGAATGTGACCTATGGCAAGGAAACATATATGGGGTCATGTGTACGAGCCTCTGTTCGATGGTCAATGGCTACACAACCCCCATTTTTGTCGAAAATACAATGAACGACCGTTTTCAAAAATACCGTAGGCTAACACCTTCGGATTTTTGACTAAGAAATGCTCTCCACCAGAAATCTAAGAATGTGACCTATGACAAGGAAACTTATGTGGGGTTAGGTGTACAAGCCTCTGGTCGATGATCAATGGCCCCACAACCCCCATTTTGTCGAAAATGGCCATGAAGAACCATTTTCAATAATACTGAAGGCTAACACCTAGGATTTTTACCAAGAAATGGTCTCCACCAGAAATCCAAGAATGTGATCCACGGCAAGGAAACATATGTGGGTGAGGTGTACGAGCCTCTGGTTGATGACCAAAGGCCACACAACCCTTATTTTTTTCAAAAATAGCATGAACGACCATTTTCAACAATATTGAAGGTTAACACCTACGGATTTTTGACCAAGAAATAGTCTCCACCAAAAATCCAAGAATGTGATCTATGGCAAGGAAATATATGTGGGGTGAGGTGAACGAGCCTCTAGTCAATGATCAATGGCCACACAACCCCCATTTTTGTCGAAAATAGCCATGAACGACCATTTTCAATAATACCGAAGGCTAACACCTTCAGATTTTTGACCAAGAAATGGTCTCCATAGAAATCGAAGAATGTGGCCTATGGCAAGGAAACATAAGTGGGGTGAGGTATACGAGCCTCTAGTCGAAGATGAATGGCCACACAACCCCATTTTTGTCAGAAATTGCTTTGAACGAGCATTTTCAATAATACCAAAGGCTAACACCTACCGATTTTTGACCAAGAAATGGTTTCCGCCAGAAATCCAAGAATGTGAACTATGACAAGGAAACATATGTGGGATGAGGTGTACGAGAAACTGGTCGATGATCAATGGCCACACAACCCCCATTTTTGTTGAAAATAGCATGCACGACCATTTTCAATAATACCTACAGATTTTTGGCCAAGAAATGGTCTCCACCCGAAAACCAAGAATGTGATCTATCACAAGGAAACATATGTGGGGTGAGGTGTACGAGCCTCTAATCGATGATCAATGGCCACACAACCTTCATTTTTGCCAAAAATAGCCATGAGCAACCATTTCAATAATACCGAAGGCTAACACCTACGGATTTTTGACCAAGAAATGGTCTCCACCAAAAATACAAGAATGTGATCTATGGCCAGGAAACATATGTGGGGTCATGTTTATGGGCCTCTGGACGATGATCAATGATCACACAACCCCCATTTGTGTCCAAAATAGCATGAACGACCATTTTCAATAATACCGAAGGCTAACACCAACGGATTTTTGACCAAGTAATGGCCTTCACCAAAAATCCAAGATTGTGAACTTTGGCAAGGTAACATATGTGGGGTGAGGTGTACAAGCCTCTGGTCAATGATCAATGGCCACACAACCCCCATTTTGGTCGAAAACAGCCATGAACAACCATTTTCATTAATACCGAAGGCTAATACCTACGGATTTTTGACCAAGAAATGGTCTCCACCAAAAATCGAAGAATTTTATTTATGGCAAGGAAACATATGTGGTGTTAGATGTACGAGCCTTTGGTCGATGATAAGTGGCCTCACAACCCCCATTTTTCTCAAAAATAGCATGAACGACCATTTTCAATAATACCAAAGGATAACACCTACATATTTTTGACCAAGATATGGTCTCCACTAGAAATGCAAGAATGTGATCTATGGAAAGGAAACATATGTGGGGTGGGGTTGTTGGGGACTTGTTCTCAAATGCTATGAATTAAGAACAAGGCAACATAAAATGTTAGATGTTAATGCCCTTCATCCGCTGAAACATTATTCCCTCCATGGTTTAATGAACTTCGGACGAAGGTTAACACGATGCAATTACGAAGGTTGAGTCTTCGTAATTGAACCCGTAGAGATTATATAAAATAATGCGAGATATAAAGCATAAAAGACAAGTAAATTATAAGTAAACAACATCGTTTACATATTATATAAACTTAATGTATTCGAATATAATATTAGATACATTTATACCTCTGCCTTGACAAAGAATAATTTCCGAGTGATGCGATTGCAATTACAGGAATGCGTGAACAGTAAAGGAATATTGTTCACTATTTATAGGCACAGGACACAGCCTGTGAGGAATTACAATCATGCCCCTCATAAAAGTTTACAACATTGACTCAGACCTTTATGGACTAAAAGGTCATTCTATCTTTAAGTCAGTTCGACCCTTCATCTTCGGATATGTTGTAATACCGAAGCTTCATGAATGGTACCTTCGGCGTCACGTACGAGCAGCTTCAGCCGAAGCTGTCTCTTTCTGCAGGACCTTCGGCGACGAAGCATGGTCCCAACAATAGCCCCTTCGCGGTGCTAGATCGTTTTTCGTAACGAGCTTGATCCGTGAAAAAAGTCTCTTAGGCTTCAGGAAGCCGAAGGTCCGAAAAACACCTTCCCTGAGCTCGTTGTCGAGAAACGATACAGTTTCCGAGCGCGTAACGGTCCCACCCTGCAGGTTTACTATTTGGTCTCTGCGGCCCACCGCGCAGCGGGTGTGAGCAGCTGTTTGCCTTGTGTAAAAATCCTGACGATTCACCTTCTTACCTGCAGTACTATATAAACAGACGGGTAGGTGTGAAGTTACCATAGCATTCATTGCTATTGCACTGTTTTGCTGCCAAAATTTTTAACCATAGCCGAAGCTTGACTCTCGCAATCAGACGAAGCTCCAGTTTAGAGCCTACTTCGTCAGAAGAAAAGCTTCGGGAGAAGAAGTTATTTAGTTCCCAAGAAATCTTTCAAGAAATTCAGAATTAAATGGCCAGAGTGCGCTCTACCGCTAGAGTTGAGCGTGAGGGAGGGGAAGCCAAAGGAGCGGAGACTGTTCCTATCTCCGAAGCAATGCGACGATCCGGATTGGTGACCTCGGAAGGAATCCCCACTGCCGAGACAGAACAGACTGTTGCCGATACAGAACAAGTTGCTGCCGAAGCGGAGGAAGGAGATATTGAGGAAGCTGATTCCGATGATGATTACCATATCGCCGTACCGAGCAAGCCCAGCCATTTGGACTTCGGAAAGTCGACTGTCTCCAAGGCTGATTTCTCCAAAATGGTGAAGTCAGGCTATTTCAGTGAAAATGAGAAGAAGCTGCTTCGCTTCGGGGGGGAGGAAACTACCCCGAAGCCAGAAAAGGATGAAATAGTTATTTTCAAGAGTTTTCTGAAAGCTGGGTTGAGATTTCCTTTGAATAGAATGATTTCTGATGTGCTGCAAAGGTTTGGGATCTATTTTCATCAGCTGACTCCTAACGCCATTGTCAGGCTTAGCATTTATATCTGGGCTCTCCGAAGCCAGGCGGTGGAGCCGTTTGCCGACAGCTTCTGTCGAGTTCATGAGCTGCATTACCAGACTAAGGCCAGAAAAGATGGATTGCATGAAAATTTTGGTTGCTATAATTTTGCCTATCGGAAAACCACAAAGTTTCCTGTGATCAGCTACCGAAGCAAATGGCCGGCACGCTGGAAGTCAGAATGGTTTTATGTCAAAGTTGACGAAGACAAAGAAAAGCTGGTACAGAGCCCTCTTGAACTGATCTTCGGAGAAACAAGACCCCGATGCAAAATGGCAGTAGAAGGTCCAACTTGGGCTGCACTGGCTGAATTCAAAATTATTGCAGAACATATTGGCACTAGAGATTTAGTGCAGGAATTCCTGGCCTTCAGGGTATTTCCAACTATGAAAGAGTGGACTATGCCGAAGCTTAAAGGGGAAAAGAAAGAGGGGGAACTTGTTCGACTACCCTATTATTATAAGTTTAAGAAATATTTTAAAGCACCCTGCCAAGAATGGCTCGATACAATTGAAATAATGAGTAATGAAATTCTTGGAAATTACTCCAAAAAAGAGGACCAGCTGATGACAGCAGCCTTCGGCACTCGGCCGAAGCGAAGGCTGAACAGGGTGCTTGACGCTATAGGATTTGAATATGCTGATTATGGTCGACTGGGCGGGGATGCTGGAGGCCCGAAGCGAAAAAGAATTGCCAGCGCTACTGACGAAGAGGTCGCCAAGGTAGCCAAAAAGAAAAAGAAAGATTCTGAAAAACTTAGCCTTGAAGAGTTAAACCCTGAGCCGAAGGTGGCCACTACAAGAAAGAGAAAAAGTGCATCTCTAGAGCCGGAAACGCTGGTTCGAGAAGAAGATACTCCTGCTACTCCTTCTGCTGTTGTAGTAGAAGAGATTGTGAAGGTAATGACTGAACCCTTGCCTATCAGGCTAAGTCCACTAGCACTGGAACTGACGAAGTTTTTTCAGAAGGACAAGGCAGCTTCGGCAGACGAAGGCCCTGCACTGCCGAAAAAACGAAGGATTATTCAAATAGCAGATGTAATTCATGGGACACCGTCTCCAACACCGGCATCAAAAATTGCCAATGATCAAACTGCCGAAACTGCCGAAGCTAAAGGCGCCGCAGCCGAAGCCACCAGAGCGGAAATTTTCGAAGCTGATACTGGCGCAGCCGAAGCTGCCGAGGCTGAAATCGGGGCCACAGAAGATCCGAACCTAGAAGAGACACTTGAAGTTATCGATAACATACTCCTAAAAATGACTGAGGAGGAATCTGTTGTGGCTGCGGCAAGCACAGCTACTGAAAAGGGGAAAGAACAAGCTAAGGACATTTTGGAGGAAGAAGATTTTGAATTTCAAGATTTACTTGGGCAAGGACTGACAGACTCTGAAAAAGTAGAGCTTAAAAATGTGCTATAGCCTGCGGATATAAGCCAGGGGCTACACTGTTCGGCGGTGTTAACGAAGGAAAACTGAGGTGCCTTCGAAACCGCAGCGAAGCTAAAATTGTTAGAACTCTCTGCAAAAACATTGGCTTGCCGAAGCTAGAAGCGGACCTGTGCCTTTATCAACGACACCATATCGCCAGAAGCTTGCTTTATGCTAACTTCAAGGTAACAAATATTTTTGTTATTTTATTACTATTATTATTATCTTTTAACTCGTGTTCTAACGAAGATCGTTTCGACAGAGCATATTATTAAGCAAGGTTCTAAAAATGCAACAAGATCTGGAAGAAGAGAAAAACAAAGCCGTCATTCAAGATTTGGCTGAAAAAGTTGAAAATTACGAAGCTAATCTGAAAAAGAAAGACTTCACAATCCAGGACCTTGAAATCATGGTCAAAGAGCACGAAGGTGCATTAGAAAAGAAAGATTTTGTTATTCAGACCATGGAGGGTTCTTTGGCTGAAGTCCAAACTGAGAATAACAAGTTAAAGAATGAATTGCTCCGACAGTCAGAAAAATTCGAGCAAGAAAAGAAATTTCTTCTAGCAAGCCTGAAAACTGAACTGTATAAAAATTCAAATTTGCAGAAATCCTTTAAAGAACTTTAGGAGAAATGCTTAAGCTTCGGCAGCCGATGCGTGCAGCGGCTGAAGGATGTGTTTCACTCTGTTGGAGCTAGCTCTGTGAAATTTACACCTTCATCTGAAAATCTGCCCAGAACATTAGAATATATTGAAGGCGAAGTTGATGCCCTTGACGAAGTTATTGGTGGGCACGCCGACTTCTGCGCCCTGGTAGCTTCTCGGGGCACAACTACTGCTTTTTTGAAGGCTGGCTGCACGCATGGAAACATTGTGAACAGACCAAACTTCAGCTTGTCAGCATCAGATTTGATAGATATCCCAAGCCTAGCCCGAAGCATTGGAAATAGATTCATGACCCAGATCTGGGTAAGTGGCGGGCGAAAAATGGCAGGTGACGAAGCTCGAAGTCATCTTAAGCCGGTAAGAAACTTATGTTTGTTACTTTTACCTTCTCCTTTGAAATTTGCACCTTTCTTATTCTGCTTTTTGGTATACACAGGATGACGAAGCTGAAGAATGACGAAGCTGAAGACGAAACCTAGGCTGAAGCTTAAAGTTACTTACAATATGCTTTCCTGCAAAAATTCTGGAGAAACTCTTGTAATATAGCTATGAAACAACTTATGTAAATTTGTACATATCTTGTAATATATTCTGTCTCCCTTATCCATATACAGTCTGCTTTGCTGTGGACGAAACTTCTCTTTTGAGCCGAAGGCGAAAAACACCTTCCCTTCTTTTCGTACACAACGAAGCATAAAAATTTTTTTCCTTCGAAGCTTTTCCTCATTTCTGAAGCACCTGTCTTCTTTGTGTAGTATGATGAAGATTCTATATATGTCTAAATGAATGTTTATGAATGCAAATGACATGATGAAATGTACTGTGCAAATGAATATTGGGACACATGTTCAAAAACCATAAGCACAGCCCTTCATCCCCTCAAGAATGATACAAATCTTTTTGCCGTTTACTTTTCGGCTTCACCGTTTACTTTTCGGTGTATCAGCGTTGACTTTTCGCTGTAAGCCTCCCTTGGGAGCTTCTTCGCCTTTTACTTTCAGCAGAATCAGCGTTTATTTTTCGCTGTAGGCTCTGCATTCCCTTAGGAACGACTTTTGAGCTTCTCCCTGTTTCCTTTTCTTTTTACCTTTGCTTTTACATTTACATTTTTGGGGGATGTCATTCTCATAGAATTGAAATAAGGAAAATTACATGTTGTGGCCCCATTAAAAACCTTTCTCCCCCTTTGGAAAGGAAAAGGGTGCCACAAAAAAGAATATAAAAAATTACATCAAACTAAACATAATATCGCCGAAGCTCATCCGCATTCCACGATCTAGGAATGTCGTTGCCGTCCATATCCTTCAATCTGTAGGAACCGGGTCTTGACGAAGATACTACTAAAAAGGGGCCTTCCCACTTCAGCTGTAGTTTCCCTACTGTCTCAGGATTGGCTACTCTTCGAAGTACCAAGTGTCCTGGTTCAATGTTCTTCAGCTTAACCTTTCTGTCACGCCATTTTATTGTTTCAGCTTGATATTTATTGATGTTTTCCACAGCTTGAAGTCTGATCCCTTCAATAGCATCTTTTTCTACATAGCAATCAGCTTCGTTTTCGCCTTCTACCGAAGCTACTGTCCTTATTGATCCTGTTTTGGCCTCTTCTGGGGTTATTGCTTCGTCACCGAACAATAATTTAAAGGGTGTAAAGCCTGTTGATCTTGACATGGTTGTGTTATGACTCCACACCACTTTGATTAACTCGTCTGGCCACTTTCCCCTGGGCTGATTGAAGATTGACTTCATTATTCCTGTCATTATGATCCCATTGGCTCTTTCGACAAGTCCATTTGACTCTGGGTGTCGGACTGATGCAAAATGGATCTTCGTGCCGATTTGATCACAAAATTCTCTGAAGGCTTCAGAATCAAATTGTGTCCCATTATCCACAGTAATAGCCTTCGGCACTCCGAAGCGACAAACAATGTTTTGCCAGAAAAACTTTTGAATAGTGAATGAAGTTATTGTGGCTAAGGGCTTTGCCTCAATCCATTTGGAAAAATATACCACTGCCACCACCACATATCTTAAGTTCCCCTGTGCTGGTGGTAATGGACCTAGCAAATCAAGACCCCACCTTTGCAACGGCCAAGTGGGTT
Source organism: Zea luxurians (assembly GCA_029449295.1). NCBI lineage: Eukaryota > Viridiplantae > Streptophyta > Magnoliopsida > Poales > Poaceae > Zea > Zea luxurians. Next base: position 187,300 of record JAOPSE010000982.1, on the reverse strand, counting down.
GTATTAATTGAGTTAAAGACGAAGGTTGTTTTTGATCTCTTGCACATTTCTGACAACCTTCGCACTTTTGAACTAAATCCGCTGCATCCGAAGCTGCCTTTGGCCAATAAAATCCTTGGCGAAAAACTTTCCCAAGCAAGGGCCTAGATCCAATGTGAGATCCACACAGACCTGCATGTATGTCCTTCATTAATTCTATACCTTCGGATCTGGATAAACACTTGAGCAATGGGGAACAGACCCCACGCTTGTATAACTCCCCTTCTATTAAGACATATGGTCGAGCTCTTGCTTCTATTCTCCTGTTATAAGCTTCGTCGTCTGAAAGAAAATTACCCTGAAGGAAAGAGATGATCTCAGTTCTCCAATCTTCACTATAAACAGGGGATATGTTAAGGATTGCTCTTTCAAGAAGCTCGACCGAAGGTGCTTTTATTGTTTCAAAAAATACTTCCGAAGGTATGGGCAGCCCTTGGGCTGCTGACTTAGCCAATAGATTAGCGTATTCGTTTTCTCCACGAGGAATATTTTTGACAGAGAAACCTTCGAAGGAAGCCTCAATCCTTCGGACTGTATCTAGATATTTTTCAAGCTTCGGGTCTCTTGCTTTGTAGCTCTTGTCAATATGACCAGAGATAACTTGAGAATCAGTTTTAAGAATGGCCCTTCTGATTCCCATTGCCTTTAATTTCCGAAGACCCAAGAGCAGAGCTTCATACTCAGCGATGTTATTTGTGCAACTAAAATCAAGTCTTGCCGCATAACAAGTTTTAACTTTGGAAGGTGAAACCAACACAGCAGCCGCTCCTGCTCCGAAGGTTCCCCAAGACCCATCGCAAAACACTGTCCATGCTTCGGCATCTTTATTTGTTTCTTCCTCCTGAGCCCCTGGCGTCCAGTCAGCAATGAAGTCTGCTAACGCCTGGGACTGAATCGAAGATCTATGAACATAATCAATACAAAATTCATTGAGCTCTGCAGCCCATTTTCCAATCCTTCAAGTAGCTTCTCGGTTTCTCATAATATCCTTCAGAGGTTGTGAAGAAGGAACAATTATGTTGTAAGCTTGAAAATAGTGCCGAAGCTTCCTGGAGGCCATCAAAACAGCATACAGTACCTTCTCCAATTCTGTATAATTTTTCTTTAATAAACTAAGAACCTCGGATACAAAATATATTGGGGCCTGCCTCTTAACTTGGCCTTCAAGCTTCTCCTGAACAAGTGCTGCACTTACCGCTGAGTGCGAAGCTGCCACATATAATAACAAAGGAGCCCCTGGCGTAGGTGGAGTTAATGTTGTTAGATCTATCAAATACTGCTTCAGCTCTTCGAAGGCTTTCTGCTGGATTGGTCCACATTGAAAGACTTCGGCTGACTTCAGCACTTCGAAGAATGGTAAGTTTCTCTCTGCTGATCTGGATAGGAATCTATTGAGAGATGCCAGCCTTCCTGTCAATATTTGAGCCCCCTTTTTTGTACTTGGTGGTTCCATTCGAAGTATAGCTTCGATTTTACTTGGGTTGGCCTCAATTCCCTTTGTTGAAACTAGGCAACCAAAAAATTTTCCCTTCTTTACTCCGAAGACACATTTTTCTGGATTCAGCTTTAGACCAGCCTGTCTAAAATTAGCGAAGGTCTCCTGTAAATCAGCAATGTGGTTATCTTGCTTCGTGCTTTTTACAATGATATCATCAACATAAGTTAGTACATTCCTGCCTATCTGAGAATGGAGAACCTTCGCTGTCATTCTGCTGAAACTTCCTCCAGCATTTTTAAGCCCCTCGGGCATCCGAAGGTAGCAATATGTCCCACTAGGGGTTATGAAGCTGGTTTTCGGTTCATCCTCCTTCTTCATCCAAATTTGATGATAGCCTGAATAGCAATCCAGCAAACTCATAAGCTCTGATGAAGCTGCTGCATCGACTAAAGAATCTATCCTTGGTAATGGAAACTCGTCCTTCGGACAGGCCTTATTGAGGTCAGTAAAATCGATACACATTCTCCATTTACCATTGGCCTTCTTCACCATAACAGTGTTAGCCAACCATTCTGGGTATTTTACCTCTCTAATAACTCCGGCACTGAGGAGTCTTTTCACTTCATTCCGAGCACCTTCGGCCTTGTCATCAGACATCTTCCGAAGCCTCTGCTTCCTAGGTCTGAAGGATGGATCAACATTGAGCGAGTGCTCAATAACATCCCTGTTAACTCCACAAAGATCGTTAGCTGACGAAGCAAAAACATCTTTATTGTTGAACAAAAACCTTATCAAGGTTTTCTCCTCCTCTTCAGACAATAGAGATCCCAATAGCACCTTCTGCTCTGCTATATCCTCACATAAGAGCATGGGTTTCGGCTGGTCAGCCGAAGCAGCTTTTTCCCTTCTGAACTTGTATTGCTCACAAGCTTCAGTTCCATCTATATTATGGATTGCTTTTGAGTCTGTCCAATTTCCTTCGGCCCTTCTGGCAGCTTCTTGACTTCCATGAATAGCAATGGGCCCTTGGTCCAAAGGTATCTTCATGCAAAGATAAGCTGGATGCAGAATTGCTTCGAAGGAATTAAGAGTACCACGACCAATGATTGCATTGTAAGGGTATTCCATGTCAACAATATCAAACGTAACTTGTTCAGTCCTTGTGTTGTTGATAAATCCGAAGGCCACTGACATTGAGATTTTGCCGAGTGCTACAATCTGCCTTCCTCTGAAGCCGCAAAGGGGATGTGTGGCATCAAGAATTTTATCTTCAGGCTCTTGCATCTGTCTGAAGGCTTTAGCAAATATGATATCAGCTGCACTGCCTGTATCAACCAAAACATTGTGGACCAGAAATCCTTTGATAACACAAGAGATAACCATAGCATCGTTGTGTGGGTAATCCTTGAGTTGAAGGTCCTCTTGGGAGAAGGTAATAGGAATGTGAGACCATCTTGACTTGATGAAGGGTCCTTGCACCCCGACATGTTGTACCCTTCTCTGTGCCTCCTTCTTCTGCTTCTTGTTGGCTGGCTCTGAACATGAACCGTCTGTTATCGGGAGTAACAGCTTCGGAGCCGAAGCAGCTCCAACTTTTAAGTATGCCTTGAATAGAGGGGATTATAGGAAACATATTATCACAAAAGGTCATTAGCTTGCCCACTAATGTCTTCATTCAGTGTGTTGTACTCTAATACCCTCTCATTCGAATACAATGCCCTCATTACCGTAGAAACACTATTTTTAGTTTCAAAGTTGGTCTATTCGTTTTAATTCTTTATTTTCCAACTTTTTAGCAAATGTATGATGGAAAAAAGGTGCCTTACAACCTTAACCTATGTTTGGACAGATCTCTTATGTAATTTGGCTAAATTTCCCATGGTCTTTATTTTATTTTGAGAAACAATGTGGCATAATAAAGTGTAGTGTTTTACTTGAGTGGACATAAACACCATCTATGTATTCCTTGGATAGAGGGGATTATAGGAAACCTAGTATCACAAAAGGTCATTAGCTAGCCCAATGATGTCTTCATCCACTAGTTGTACTCTAATACTCACTCATGTGAATACAATGCAGTCAATATCATAGAAACGTCATTTGAGGTTTAAAAGCTGATCTATTGATTTGAATTCTTTATATCCCAACCAACCATTTTTAGGTCAAAAGTTGTAGGTGTTAGCCTTCTGTATTATTGAAAATGGTCATTCATGGCTATTTTCGAAAAAAATCGGGTTGTGTGGCCATTGATCATCAACCAGAGGCTCATACACCTCACTCCACATATGTTTCCTTGCCATAGATCACATTCTTGGATTTCTGGTGGAGACCATTTGTTGATAAAAAAATCCGTAGGTGTTAGCTTTCGGTATTATTGAAAATGGTCGTCCATGCAATTTTCGACAAACATGTGGGTTGTGTGGCCATTTATCATCGACCAAAAGCTCGTGCAACTCACCCCTCAAATGTTTCCTTCCCATAGATCACAATCTTGGATTTCTGGCGGAGACGATTTCTTGGTAAAAAATTTGTAGGTGTTACCCTTCGGTATTATTGAAAATGGTCGTTCATGCTATTTTTGAAAAATGGGGGTTGTGTGGCCATTGATCAATGACGAGAGGCTCGTACACCTATCCCCACATATGTTTAGTTACCATAGGTCACATTCTTGGATTTCTATTGGATACCATTTCTTGGTCAAAAATTATAGGTGTTATCCTTCGGTATTATTGAAAATGGTCGTTCATGCTATTTTCAACAAAAATAGGGGTTGTGTGGCCATTAATCATCGACCAAAGGCTCGTACACCTCGTCCCACATATGTTTTATTGCCATAGATCACATGCTTGGATTTCTGGTGGAGACTAAATCTTAGTAAATATGCGTAGGTGTTAGCCTTCGGTATTATTGAAAATGGTCGTTCATGCTATTTTCGACAAAAATGGGGGTTGTGTGGCCATTGGTCATTGACCAGAGGCTCGTACACCTCACCCCACATATGTTTCCTTGCCATAGCTCACATTCTGTTTGACTCTATTTATTGGTAAAAAAACTGTAGATGTTAGCCTTCGGTATTATTGAAAATGGTCGTTCACGCTATTTTCGAAAAATATGGGTTGTGTGGCCATTAATCATCGACCAGGGGTTCGTAAACCTAACCCCACATATTTTTCTTTGCCATAGATCACATTCTTGGATTTCTAGTGGAGGTCGTTTCTTGGTGAGAAATCCGTAGGTGTTAGCCTTCTGTATTATTGAATGGGGGTTGTGTGGCCATTGATCATCGACTAGAGGCTCGTACACCTGACCCCCGTGTGTTTCTTGCCATAGATCACAATCTTGGATTTTTGGTAGAGACCATTTCATGGTCCAAAATATGTAAGTGTTATCCTTCAGTTTTATTAAAAATGGTCATTCATGGCTATTTTTGACAGAAATGGGGGTTGTGTGGCCATTGATCATCGACCAGAGGCTCGTACACCTCACCCCACATATGTTTCTTTACCAGAGATCATATTCTTGGATTTCTGGTGGAGACCATTTCTTGGTGAAAAATCCGTAGGTGTTAGCCTTCGGTATTATTGAAAATGGTCGTTCTTGGCTATTTTCTACAAAAATGAGGGTTGTGTGGCCATTGATCATTGACCAGAGGCTCGTACACCTGTCCACACATATGTTTCCTTACCAAAGATCATATTCTTGGATTTTTGGTGGTGACCATTTTTGGTCAAAAATCTATATGTGTTAGCCTTCGGTATTATTGAAAATGGTCGTTCATGCTATTTTCAACAAAAATGGGGGTTATGTGGCCATTAGTCATCTACCAGAGGCTCGTACACCTCACCCCACATATGTTTCCTTGACATAGATCACATTCTTGGATTTTTGGTGTAGACCATTTCTTGGTCAACAATCCGTAGGTGACAGACTTCGGTATTATTGAAAATGGTCGTTCATGCTATTTTCGACAAAAATGGGGGTTGTGTAGCCATTGATCATCGACCATAGGCTCGTACACCTGACCCACATGTGCTTCCTTACCATAGATCACAATTTTGGATATCTGTTGGAGACCATTTTTTGGTCAAAAATATGTAGGTGTTAGCCTTCAGTATTATTGAAAATGGTCGTTCATGCTATTTTCGACATCCTTGGGTTTTTAGGGGAGACCATTTCTTGGTCAAAAATCCGTAGGTGTTAGCCTTCGGTATTATTGAAAATGGTCGTACATGCTATTTTCGAAAAAATGGGGGTTGTGTCACCCCACTTATGTTTGCTTGCCATATATTGCATTCTAGGATTTTTGGTGGAATCCATTTCTTGGTCAAAAATCCGTAGGTGTTATCCTTCGGTATTATTAAAATGGTCGTCCATGCAATTTTCGAGAAAATGTGGGTTGTGTGGCTATTTATCATCGACCAGAGGCTCGTACACTTCACCCCACATATGTTTACTTGCCATAGATCACATTCTTGGATTTCTGGTGGAGACCATTTATTGGTCAAAAATCCATAGGTGTTAGCCTTCAGTATTATTGAAAATGGTCATTCATGCTATTTTCGACAAAAAATAGGGGTTGTGTGGCCATTGATCATCGACCAGAGGCTCGTACAATTCCCCACACATATGTTTCCTTGCCATAGATCACATTCTTGGATTTCTGGTAGAGACCATTTTTTGGTCAAAAATTCGTAGGTGTTAGCCTTCAGTATTCTTGAAAATGGTTGTTCAAGGCTATTTTCGACAGAAATGGGGGGTGTGTGGCCATTGATCATCGACCAGAGTCTCGTACACCTCACCCCACATATGTTTCCTTGGCATAGATCACATTCTTTGATTTCTGGTGGAGACCATTTCTTAGTCAAAAATTTGTAGGTGTTAGCCTTAGGTACTTTTGAAAATGGTCGTTCATGCTATTTTCGACAAAAATAGGGGTTGTGTGGCCATTGATCATCGACCACAGACTCGTACACTTCACCCCACATATGTTTCCTTGCCATAGATCACATTCTAGGATTTCTAGTGGAGACCATATCTTGGTCAAAAATCCGTAGATGTTGGCCTTCCGTATTATTGAAAATGGTCGTTCATGCTATTTTCGACAAAAATAGGGGTTGTGTGGCCATTGATCATCGACCAGAGGCTCGTACACCTCACCCCACATATGTTTCCTTGCCATATATCACATTCTTGGATTTCTGGTGGAGGCCATTTCTTGGTCAAAAATCTGTAGGTGTTAGCCTTTGGTATTTTTGAAAATGGTCGTCATAATATTTTCGAAAAAAATGGGGGTTGTGTGGCCACTAATCGTCGACCACAGCCCCGTACACCAGACAACACATATGTTTCCTATTCATAGACCACATTCTTGGATTTCTGGTGGAGACAATTTCTTAGTAAAAATCCGTAGGGGTTAGCCATCGGCATTTTTGAAATGGTCATTCATGCAATTTTCGACAGCCTTGGATTTCTAGGGGAGACCATTTCTTGGTCAAAAATCTGTAGGTGTTAGCCTTCAGTATTATTGAAAATGTTTGTTCATGCTATTGTCGACAAAAATGGGGGTTGTGTGGCCATTGATCATCGACTAAAGACTCGTACACCTCACCCGACATATGTTTGCTTGCTAAAGATTGCATTCTTGGATTTCTTCATCAAAAATCCGTAGGTGTTATCCTTCTGTATTATTGAAAATGGTCGTTCATGCAATTTTTGAAAAAAATGTCTGTTGTGTGGCCATTGATCATCGACTAGAGGCTCGTTATCCAAGAACGAGCCTCTAGTCGATGATCTATGGCAAGGAAACATATGTGGGGTGAGGTGTACGAGCCTCTAGTCGATGATCAATGGCCACATAACCCCCATTTTAGTCGAAAATAGCCAAGAACAACCATTTTCAATAATAGCGAACGCTAACACCTATGAATTTTTTGACCAAGAAATGGTCTCCACCAGGATTCCAAGAACGTGATCTGTGGCAAGGTAACCTATGTGGGGTGAGGTGTACGAGCCTCTGGTCGATGATCAATGGCCACAATACCCCCATTTTTGTCGATAATAGCATGAACAACAATTTTCAATAATACCGAAGGCTAACACATACAAACGAGCCTCTAGTCGATGACTAGTGGCCACACAACAGACATTTTTGTCGAAAATTGCATGAACGACCATTTTCAATAATACCGAAGGATAACACCTACGGATTTTTATGAAGAAATGGTCTCCATAAGAAATCCAAGGATGCAATCTATGGCAAGCAAACATATGTGGGGTGAGGTGTACGAGCCTCTAGTCGATGATCAATGGCCACACAACCCCCATTTTTGTCGACAATAGCATGAACGAACATTTTCAATAATACTGAAGGCTAACACCTATAGATTTTTGACCAAGAAATGGTCTCCCCTAGAAATTCAAGGCTGTCGAAAATTGCATGAATGACCATTTCAATAATGCCGAAGGCTAACCCCTACGAATTTTTTAAAAAATTTGTCTCCACCAGAAATCCAAGAATGTGATCTATGAATAGGAAACATATGTGTTGTCAGGTGTACGAGGCTCTGGTCGACGATGAGTGGCCACACAACCCCCATTTTTCGAAAATATTATGACCGACCATTTTCAAAAATACCAAAGGCTAACACCTACAGATTTTTGACCAAGAAATCCAAGAATGTGATCTATGGCAAGGAAACATGTGTGGGGTGAGGTGTACGAGCCTCTGGTCGATGATCAATGACCACACAACCCCTATTTTTGTCAAAAATAGCATGAACAACCATTTTCAATAATACGGAAGGCCAACACCTACGGATTTTTGACCAAGAAATGGTCTCCACCAAAAATCCAAGAATGTGATCTATGGCAAGGAAACATATGTGGGGTGAAGTGTACGAGCCTCTGGTCGATGATCAATGGCCACACAACCCCTATTTTTGTCGAAAATAGCATGAACGACCATTTTCAATAGTACCGAAGGCTAACACCTACAAATTTTTGACTAAGAAATGGTCTCCACCAGAAATCCAAGAATGTGATCTATGTCAAGGAAACATATGTCGGGTGAGGTGTACGAGACTCTGGTCGATGATCAATGGCCACACAACCCCCATTTCTGTCGAAAATAGCCATGAACAACCATTTTCAATAATACTGAAGGCAAACACCTACGATTTTTTGACCAAAAATGGTCTCTACCAGAAATCCAACAATGTGATCTATGGCAAGGAAACATATGTGTGGGGAATTGTACGAGCCTCTGGTCGATGATCAATGGCCACACAACCCCTATTTTTTGTCGAAAATATCATGAACGACTATTTTCAATAATACCGAAGGCTAACACCTACAGATTTTTGACCAATAAATGGTCTCCACTAGAAATCCAAGAATGTGATCTATGGCAAGTAAACATATGTGGGGTGAAGTGTACGAGCCTCTAGTCGATGATCAATGGCCACACAACCCACATTTTTCTCGAAAATTGCATGGACGACATTTTAATAATACCGAAGGATAACACCTACGGATTTTTGATCAAGAAATGGACTCCACCAAAAATCCAAGAATGCAATCTATGGCAAGCAAAAATATGTGGGGTGAGGTGTACGAGCCTCTAGTCGATGATTAATGGCAACACAACACCCATTTTTTGAAAATAGCATGTACGACCATTTTCAATAATACCGAAGGCTCACACCTACGGATTTTTGACCAAAATTTGGTCTCCTCTAGGAATCCAAGGAAGTCAAAAATAGCATGAACGACCATTTTCAATAATACCGAAGGCTGACACCTACAGATTTTTGACCAAGAAATGGTCTCCAACAGATATCCAAAATTGTGATCTATGGTAAGGAAACACATGTGGGGTCAGGTGTACGAGCCTATGGTCGATGATCAATGGCTACACAACCCCCATTTTTGTCGAAAATAGCATGAACGGCCATTTTCAATAATACCGAAGTCTATCACCTACGGATTGTTGACGAAGAAATGGTCTCCACCAGAAATCCAAGAATGTGATCTATGTCAAGGAAACATATGTGGGGTGTGGTGTACGAGCCTCTAGTACATGACTAATGGCCACACAACCCCCATTTTTGTTGAAAATAGCATGAACGACCATTTTCAATAATACCGAAGGCTAACACATACAAATTTTTGACCAAGAAATGGTCACCACCAAAAATCCAAGAATGTGATCTTTGGCAAGGAAACATATTTATGGACAGGTGTATGAGACTCTAGTCGATGATCAATGGTCACACAACCCTCATTTTTGTAGAAAATAGCCAAGAACGACCATTTTCAATAATAAAGAAGGCTAACACCTACGGATTTTTCACCAACAAATGGTCTCCACCAGAAATTCAAGAATGTGATCTCTGGCAAAGAAACATATGTGGTGTGAGGTGTACGAGCATCTGGTCGATGATCAATGGCCACACAACCCCCATTTCTGTCGCAAATAGCCACGAACGACCATTTCAATAAAACTGAAGGCTAACACCTACATATTTTTTACCATGAAATGGTCTCTACCAGAAATCCAAGATTGTGATTTATGGCAAGGAAACAAATGTGGGGTGAGGTGTACGAGCCTCTGGTCGATGATCAATGGCCACACAACCCCCATTTTTGTCGAAAATAGCATGAACTACCATATTCAATAATACAGAAGGCTGACACCTATAGATTTCTCACCAAGAAACGACCTCCACTAGAAATCCAAGAATGTGATCTATGGCAAAGAAAAATATGTGGGGTCAGGTGTACGAACACCTGGTCGATGATCAATGGCCACACAACCCATATTTTTTCGAAAATAGCATGAACGACCATTTTCAATAATACCGAAGGCTAACACCTAGAGATATTTTACCAATAAATAGAGTCAAACAAAATGTGATATATGGCAAGGAAACATATGTGGGGTGAGGTGTACGAGCCTCTGGTCGATGATCAATGACCACACAACCCCCATTTTTGTCGAAAATAGCCATGAACGACCATTTTCAATAATACCGAAGGCTAACACCTACGCATTTTTACTAAGATTTGGTCTCCACCAGAAATCCAAACATTTTATCTATGGCAATAAAACATATGTGGGATGAGGTGTACGAGCCTTTGGTCGATGATTAATGGCCACACAACCCCTATTTTTGTTGAAAATAGCATGAACGACCATTTTCAATAATACCGAAGGATAACACCTACAATTTTTGGCCAAGAAATGGTATCCAATAGAAATCCAAGAATGTGATATATGGCAAGTAAACATATGTGGGGCTAGGTGTAAGAGCCTCTCGTCATTGATCAATGGCCACACAACCCCTATTTTTTTAAAATAACATGAACGACCATTTTCAATAATACCGAAGGGTAACACCTATGAATTTTTGACCAAGAAATGGTCTCCTCCAGAAATCCATGATTGTGATCTATGGGAAGGAAACATTTGTGGGGTGAGTTGTACGAGCCTTTGGTCGATGATAAATGGCCACACAACCCACATTTTTGTCGAAAATTGAATGGACGACTATTTCAATAATATCGAAGGCTAACACCTACGGATTTTTGATCAACAAATGGTCTCCACTAGAAATCCAAGAATGTGATCTATGGCAAGGAAACATATGTGGGGTGAGGTGTACGAGCCTCTGGTCGATGATCAATGGCCACACAGCCCCATTATTGTCAAAAATAGCCATTAATGACCATTTTCAATAATACAGAAGGCTAACACCTACGATTTATGACCTGGAAATGGTCGGTTGGAATATAAAGAATTCAAAACAATAGATCAGCTTTTAAACCTCAAATGATGTTTCTATGATATTGACTGCATTGTATTCACATGAGTGAGTATTAGAGTACAACTAGTGGATGAAGACGTTATTGGGCTAGCTAATGACCTTTTGTGATACCAGGTTTCCTATAATCCCCTCTATTCAAGGCATACCTAGATGGTGTTTATGTCCACTCAAGTAAAACACTACACTTTATTATGCAACATTGTTTCTCAAAATAAAATAAAGACCATGGGAAATTTAGCCAAATTACATAAGAGATCTGTCCAAACATAGGTTAAGGTTGTAAGGCACCTTTTTCCATCATACAATTGCTAAAAAGTTGGAATATAAAGAATTCAAAAGAATAGACCAACTTTGAAACTAGAAATAGTGTTTCTATGGTAATGAGGGCATTGTATTCGCATGAGAGGGTATTAGAATACAACACACTGAATGAAGACATTAGTGGGCTAGCTAATGACCTTTTGTGATAATATGTTTCCTATAATCCCCTCTATTCAAGGCAAACTCAAATGGTGTTTAAGTCCACTCATGTAAAACACCACACTTCAATTTGCAACTAGTTTCTCAAAATAAAATAAAGACCATGAAAATTTTAGCCAAATTGCATGGGAGACCTGTCCAAACATAGGTTAACATTGTAAGGCATATTTTTTAAACCATGCAAAAAGTTGGAATATAAAGAATTCAATACAATAGATAACCTTTTAAACTACAAATGACGTTTCCTGATGTCAAGGGCATTGTATTAGCACGAGAGGGTATTAGAGTACAACTAGTGGATGAAGACGTCATTGGGCTAGCTAATGACCTTTTGTAATTCTAGGTTTCCTATAATCCCCTCTATTCAATATGCCACATCGTTTCTCAAAATAAAATAAAGACCATGAAAAATTTAGCCAAATTGCATGAGTGAATTGTCCAAACATAGGTTATGGTTGTAAGGCACATTTTTTCCACCATACAGTTGCTAAAAAGTTGGAATATAAAGAATTCTAATCAATAGATCACCTTTTAAACCACAAATGATGTTTCCATGATATTGAGGGCATTGTATTCACATGAGAGGGTATTAGAATACAACTAGTGGATGAAGACATTGTTGGGCTAGCTACTAACCTTTTGTGATACCAGGTTTCCTATAATCCTCTCTATTCAAGGCATACCTAGGTGGTGTTTATGTCCACTCAAGTAAAACACCGCACATCATTATGCCACATCGTTTCTCAAAATAAAATAAAATAAAATAAAGACCATGGGAAATTTAGAAAAATTGCGTGAGAGATCTGTCCAAACATAGGTTATAGTTGTATGTCACCTTTTTTCCACCATACAGTTGTGAAAAGGTTGTAATATAAAGAATACAAAACAATAGATCACCTTTTAAACCTCAAATGACGTTTCTATGATATTGAGGACATTGTATTCAGACGAGTGGGTATTCGAGAACAACTAGTAGATGAAGACGTTATTGGGCTAGCTAATGACCTTTTGTGATACTAGGTTTCCTATAATCCCCTGTATTAAAGGCATACCTAGATGGTGTTTATGTCCACTTAAGTAAAACATCGCACATCATTACGCCACATCGTTTCTAAAAATAAAATAAAGACAATAGGAAATTCAGCCAAATTGCGTAAGAGATCTGTCCAAACATAGGTTAAGGTTGTAAGACACCTTTTTTCCACCATACAGTTGCTAAAAAGTTGGAATATAAAGAATTCAAAACAATAGATCATGTTTGAAACAAAAAATAGTGTTTCTATGATATTAAAGGCATTGTATTCGCACGAGAGGGTATTAGAGTACAACTATTGGATGAAGACGCTAGTGGGCTAGCTAATGATCTTTTGTGATAACAGGTTTCCTATAATCCCCACTATTCAAGGAATACTTAAACGGTGTTTATGTCCACTCAAGTAAAACGCCACACATCAATTTGCCACATCGATTCTCAAAATAAAATAAAGATGATAAAAAGTTGGAATATAAAGAATTCAATACAATAGATCAACTTTTAAACCACAAATGATGTTTCCCTGATGTCAAGGGCATTATATTCGGATGAGAGGGTATTAGAGTACAACTAGTGGATGAAGACGTCATAGGGCTAGATAATGACCTTTTGTGATACCAGGTTTCCTATAATCCCCTCTATTCAAGGGATACCTAGATGGTGTTTATGTCCACTCAAGTAAAACACCACACATCAATATGACACATCATTTCTAAAAATAAAATAAAGACTATGGAAAATTTAGCCAAATTGCGTGAGTGAACTGTCCGAACATAGGTTAAGGTTGTAAGGCAATTTTTTCCACCATACAGTTGCTAAAAAGTTGGAATATAAAGAATTCAAAACAATAGATCACCTTTTAAACCTCAAATGACGTTTCTATGATATTGAGGGCATTGTATTCACACGAGAGGGTATTAGAGTACAACTAGCGGATGAAGGCGTTATTGGGCTAGTTAATGACCTTTTGTGATACCAGGTTTCCTATAATGCCTTTATTCAAGGCATATCTTGATGGTGTTTATGTCCACTCAAGTAAAACATCGCACATCATTATGCCACATCATTTCTCAAAATAAAATAAAGACCTTGGGAAATTTTGCCAAATTGCACGAGAGAACTTTCCAAACATAGGTTAGGGTTGTAAGACACCTTTTTCCACCAAAAAGATGCTAATAAGTAGGAATATAAAGAATTCAAAACAATAGATCACCTTTTAAACTAAAAATGACGTTTCCCTGATGTCAAGGGCATTGTATTCGCACCAGAGGGTATTAGAGTACAACTAGTGGATGAAGACGTTATTGGGCTAGCTAATGACCTTTTGTAATACTAGGTTTCCTATAATCCCCTCCATTCAAGGCATACCTAGACGGTGTTTATGTCCACTCAAGAAAAACAACACACGTCAATATGCCACATCATTTCTCAAAATAAAACAATGACCATGGAAAATTTAGCTAAATTGAGTGAGAGAACAGTCCAAACATAGGTTAAGGTTGTAAGGCACATTGGGTTAGTCGATGAAGACGTCATTGGGCTAAATTTTCCATGGTCTTTATTTTATTTTGAGAAAAGATGTGGCAAATTGATGTGTGGTGTTTTCCTTGAGTGGACATAAACACAATCTAGGTACGCCTTGAATAGAAGGGATTATAGGAAACCTGGTATCACAAAAAGTTATTAGCTAGCCCAATAACGTCTTCAACCTCTAGCTGTACTCTAATACCCTCTCGTGCTAATACAGTGCCCTCAATATCATAGAAACGTCTTTTGTGGCTTAAAATGTGATCTATTGTTTTGAATTCTTTATATTCCAACTTTTTAGCAACCGTATGGTGGAAAAATGTGCCTTACAACTTTAACCTATGTTTGGACAGTTCTCTCACTCAATTTGGCTAAATTTTCCATGGTCTTTGTTTTATTGAGAAACAATGTGGCATATTAATATGTGGTGTTTTATTTGAGTGGACATAAACACCGTCTAGGTATGCCTTGAATAGAGGGGATTATAGGAAACCTGGTATCACAAAAGGTCATTAGCTAGCCCAATAACATCTTTATCCACTAGTTGTACTCTAATACCCTCTCGTGCGAATACAATGCCCTTGACATCTGGGAAACATCATTTTTAGTTTAAAAGGTGATCTATTGTTTTGAATTCTTTATATTCCTGCTTTTTAGCAACTGTATGGTGGAAAAAAGTGCCTTACAACCTTAACCTATGTTTGGAAAGTTCTCTCACGCAATTTGGCTAAATTTCCCATGGTCTTTATTTTATTTTGACAAACGATGTGGCATAATGATGTGCGGTGTTTTACTTGAGTGGACACAAATACCATCTAGGTATGCGTTAAATAGAGGGGATTTTAGGTATTTTGCTATAACAAAAGGTCATTTGCTAGCTTAATAACGTCTTCATCCACTAGTTGTGCTCTAATACTGTCTCGTGTGAATACAATGCCCTCAATATCATAGAAACGTCATTTGAGGTTTAAAAGGTGATATATTGTTTTGAATTCTCTATATTCCAACTTTTTTGCAACTGTATGGTGGAAAAAAGGTGCCTTACAACCTTAACCTATGTTTGGACAGGTCACTCACATAAATTGGCTAAATTTTCCATGGTCATTATTTTATTTTGAGAAACGATGTGGCATATTGATGTGTTTTGTTTTTCTTGAGTGGATATAAACACGACTAGGTATGCCTTGAATAGAGGGGATTATAGGAAACCTGGTATCACAAAAGGTCATTAGCTAGCCCAATGACATCTTCATCCACTAGTTGTACTCTAATACCCTCTCGTGCCAATGCAATGCCCTTGACATCAAGGAAACGTCAGTTGTGGTTTAAAAGGTGATCTATTGGATTGAATTCTTTATATTGAAACTTTTTAGCAACTGTATGGTGGAAAAAAGGTGCCTTACAGCCTTAACTTATGTTTGGACAGTTCTCCCATGTAGTTTGCAAAATTTTCAATGGTCTTTATTTGATTTTGAGAAACGATGTGGCAAATTGATGTGTGGTGTTTTACTTGAGTGGACAAAATCACCGTCTAAGTATGCCTTGAATAGAGGGGTTATAGGAAACCTGTTATCACAAAAGGTCATTAGCTAGCCCACTAACGTGTTCATCCAGTAGTTGTATTCTAATACCCTCTCGTGTGAATACAATGCCATTGACATCAGGGAAACGTCATTTTTAGTTTAAAAGTTGATCTATTACTTTGAATTCTTTATATTCCTACATTTTAGCAACTGTATGGTGGAAAAAGGTGTCATATAACCTTAACCTATGTTTGGACAGTTCTCTCATGCAATTTTGCTAAATTTCACATGGTCTTTATTATATTTTGAGAAATGATGTGGCATAATGATGTGTGGTGTTTTACTTGAGTGGACAGAAACGCCATCTTGGTGTGCCTAGAATAGAGGGGATTATAGGAAACCTGGTATCGCAAAAGATCATTAGCTAGCCCAATAATGTCTTCATCCACTAGTTGTACTCTAAAACCCACTCGTGTGAATACAATGCCCTCAATATCATAGAAACGCCATTTGAGGTTTAAAAGGTGATATATTGTTTTGAATTCTTTATATTCTAACCTTTTAGCATTTGTATGGTGGAAAAAAGGAGCCTTACAACCGTAACCTATGTTTGGACAGATCTCACACGCAATTTGGATAAATTTCCCATGGTCTTTATTTTATTTTGAGAAACGATGTGGCAAAAATGATGTACAGTGTTTTACTTGAGTGGACATAAACACCATCTAAGTATGCCTTGAATAGAGGGGATTATAGGAAACCTAGTATCACAAAAGGTCATTAGCTAGCCCAATAACGTCATCATCGACTAGTTGTGAATACAATGCCCTCAATATCATAGAAACGTCATTTGAGGTTTAAAAGGTGATCTATTGTTTTGAATTCTTTATATTCCAACTTTTTCGCAACTGTATGGTGGAAAAAAGGTGCCTTACAACCTTAACCTATCTTTGTACAGTTCACTCACGTAATTTGGCTATATTTTACAAGGTCATTATTTTATTTTTAGAAACAATGTGGCATATTTGTGTGTTTTGTTTTTCTTGAGTGGACATAAACACCGTGTAGCTATGCCTTGAATAGAGGGGATTATAGGAAACCTGGTATCACAAATGTCATTTGCTAGCCCAAAGACGTCTTCATCCACTAGTTGTACTCTAATACCCTCACGTGCAATTACAATGCCCTTGACATCTGGGAAACGTCATTTGTGGTATAAAAGGTGATCTATTGTTTTGAATTCTTTATATTCCAACTTTTTAGCAATTGTACGGTAGAAAAAAGGTGTCTTACAACCTTAACCTATATTTGGACAGTTCTCTCACGCAATTTGGCTAAATTTCCCATGGTCTTTATTTTACTTTGAGAAACAGTGTGGCATAATGATGTATGGTGTTATACTTGAGTGGACATAAACACCATCTAGGTATGCCTTGAATAGAGGGGACTATTGGAAACCTGGTATCACAAAAGTCATTAGCTAGCCCAATAACGTCTTCATCCACTAGTTGCACTCTAATACCCTCTCGTGCGAATATAGTGCCCTCAAAATCATAGAAACGTTATTTGTGGTTTAAAAGGTGATCTATTGTTTGAATTCTCTATATTCCAACTTTTTAGCAACGGTATGGTGGAAAAATGTGCCTTACAACCTTAACCTATGTTTGGACAGTTCTCTCACTCAATTTGGATAAATTTTCCATGGTCATTATTTTATTTTGAGAAACGATGTGGCATATTGATGTGTGTTGTTTTTCTTGAGTGGATATAAAAACCATCTAGGTATGCCTTGAATAGAGGGGATTATAGGAAACCTGGTATCACAAAAGGTCATTAGCTAGCCCAATAACGTCTTCATCCACTAGTTGTACTCTAATACCCTCTGGTGCGAATACAATGCCCTTGACATCAAGGAAACATCATTTTTAGTTTAAAAGATGATCTATTGTTTTGAATTCTTCATATTCCTACTTAATATCAATAGTTTGGTGGAAAGAAGATTCCTTACAACCTTAACCCATGTTTGGACAGTTCTCTCGTGCAATTTGGCTAAATTTCCCATGGTCTTTATTTTATTTTTAGAAATGATGTGGCATAATGATGTGTGATGTTTTACTTGAGTGGACATAAACACATCAATATGAGTTTAAGTTTATGTGTGTTGTGTGGCCATTGATCATCGATCAGAGGCTCGTACACCTCACCCCACATATGTTTCCTTGCCAAAGATCACATTCTTGGATTTCTGGTGGAGGCCATTACTTGGTCAAAAATCCGTTGGTGTTAGCCTTCAGTATTATTGAAAATGGTCATTCATGCTATTTTGGACACAAATGCGGGTTGTGTGATCATTGATCATCGACCAGAGGCCCATAAACCTGACCCCACAAATGTTTCCTGGCCATAGATCACATTCTTGATTTTTGGTGGAGACCATTTCTTGGTCAAGAATCCGTAGGTGTTGGCCATTGATCATCGACTAGAGGCTCGTACACCTCACCCCACATTTGTTTCCTTGTGATAGATCACATTCTTGGTTTTCGGGCGGAGACCATTTCTTGGCCAAAAATCTATAGGTATTATTGAAAATGGTCGTGCATGCTATTTTCGACAAAAATGGGGGTTGTGTGGCAATTGATCATCGACCAGTTTCTCATACACCTCACCCCACATATGTTTCCTTCCCATAGTTCACATTCTTGGATTTCTGGCGAAGACTATTTCTTGGTCAAAAATCGGTAGGTGTTAGCCTTTGGTATTATTGAAAATGCTCGTTCAAGGCAATTTCTGACAAAAATGGGGTTGTGTGGCCATTCATCATCGACCAGAGGCTCGTACACCTCACCCCACTTATGTTTCCTTGCCATAGGTCACATTCTTGGATTTCTATGGAGACCATTTTCTTGGTCAAAAATCTGAAGGTGTTAGCCTTCGGTATTATTGAAAATGGTCGTTCATGGCTATTTTCGACAAAAATGGGGGTTGTGTGGCCATTGATCATTGACCAAAGGCTCGTTCACCTCACCCCCCATATATTTCCTTGCCAAAGATCACATTCTTGGATTTTTGGTGAGACCATTTCTTGGTCAAAAATCCGTTGGTGTTAGCCTTTGGTATTATTGAAAATGGTCGTTCATGCTATTTTTGAAAAAAAATAGGGGTTGTGTGGCCTTTGATCATCGACCAGAGGCTCGTACACCTCACGCACATATGTTTCCTTACCGTGGATCACATTCTTGGATTTCTGGTGGAGACCATTTCTTGGTAAAAATCCTAGGTGTTAGCCTTCAGTATTATTGAAAATGATCGTTCATGGCTATTTTCGACAAAATGGGGGTTGTGGGGCCATTGCTCATCGACCAGAGGCTTGTACACCAGACCCCTCATATGTTTCCTTGTCATAGGACACATTTTTAGATTTCTGGTGGAGACCATTTCTTAGTCAAAAATCCGTAGGTGCTAGCATTCGGTATTATTGAAAATGGTCGTTCATTCAATTTTCGATAAAATGGGGGTTGTGTAGCCATTGACCATCGAACAAAGGCTCGTACACCTGACCCCACATATGTTTCCTTGCCATAGGTCACATTCTTGGATTTCTGGTGGGGTCCATTTGTTGGTCAAAAATCCGTAGGTGTTAGCGTTCGGTATTGTTGAAAATGCTCGTTCTTGTTTTTTTGGACAAAAATGGGGGTTGTGTAGCCATTGATCATCGACCAAAGGCTCATACACCTGACCCCACATATGTTTCCTTGCCATAGATCACATTCTTGGATTTTTGGTGGAGATCATTTCTTGGTAAAAAACCCGTTGGTGTAAGCCTTTGCTATTATTGAAAATGGTCGTTTCATGGCTATTTTCGGCAAAGATGAAGGTTGTGTGGCCATTGATCATCGGCTAGAGGCTCCTACACCTCACCCCACATAGGTTTCCTTGCCATAGATCACATTCTTGGTTTTCTGGTGGAGACCATTTCTTGGCCAAAAATCTGTTGGTGTTAGCCTTCGGTATAATTGAAAATGGTCCTTCATGCTATTTTCGACAAAAATGGGAGTTGTGTGGCCATTGATCATTGACCAGAGGCTCGTACACCTCACCCCACGTATGCTTTCTTTCCATAGATCACATTCTTGGATTTCTGGTGGAGACCATTTTTTGTTCAAAAATCCGTAGGTGTTAGCCATGGGTATTATTGAAAATGGTCGTTCATGGCATTTTCGACAAAATTAGGTGTTGTGTGACCATTAATCATCGACCAGAGGCTTGTACACCTCACCCCACATATGTTTCCATGCCATAGATCACATTATTGGATTTTTGGTCGAGACAATTTATTGGTCAAAAATTCGTAGGTGTTTGCCTTCGGTATTATTGGAAATGGTCGTTGATGCAATTTTCGACAAAAATAGGGGTTGTGTAGCCATTGACCATCGAACAGAGGCTCGTACACCTGACCCCACATATGTTTCCTTGCCATAGGTCACATTCTTGGATTTCTAGTGGTGACCACTTCTTGGTCGAGATCCGTAGGTGTTAGCCTTTGATATTATTGAAAATGGTCGTTCTTGCAATTTTGGACAAAAATGGGGTTTGTGTGGCCATTGATTATCAACCAGAGGCTCATACACCTGACCCCACATATGTTTCCTTGTCATAGATCACATTCTTGGATTTTTGGTGGTGGCCATTTCATGGCCAAAAATCCGTTGGTGTTAGCCTCGGTATTATTGAAAATGGGATCAATGGCCACACAACCCCATTTTTGTCGAAAATAGCATGAACGGCCATTTTCAATAATACCAAAGGCTAACACCTACGGATTTTTGACCTAGAAATGGTCTCCACTAGAAATCCAAGAATGTGACCTTTGGCAAGGAAACTTATGTGGGTTGAGGTGTATGAACCTCTAGTCGATGATCAATGGACACACAACCCCTATTTTTGTTGAAAATAGCATGAATGACCTTTTTCAATAATAGTGAAGGCTAACACCTATGGATATTTGATCAAGAAATGGTCTTTGCCAGAAATGCAAGAATGTGATCTATGGCAAGGAAACATATGTGGTGTGTGGTTTCTGAGCCTCTGGATGTTGATCAATGGCCACACAAACCCCATTTTTGACGAAAATAGCATGAACGGCCATTTTCAATAATACCGAGGGCTAACACCTACGGATTTTTGACCAAGAAATGGCCTCCACCAGGAAACATATGTGGATTGAGGTGTACGAGCCTCTAGTCCATGATTTCTAGCCACACAACGCATATTTTTGCCGAAAATTGCATCAACGACCATTTTCAATAATACCGAAGGCTAACACCTACAGATTTTTGATCAATAAATGGTCTCCACCAAAAATACAAAATGTGATCTATGGCATAGAAACATATGTGGGATGAGGTGTACGAGTCTCTAGTCGATGATCAATGGCCACACAACCCCCATTTTTGTCAAAATAGCATAAACGACCATTTTCAATAATACCGAAGGCTAACACCTATGGATTTTTGACCAAGAAATGGATGTTGGAACTTGCTCTCTGTTGCAAGGGGGTCCAACGGGAGGTGTAGTGACGTAAACAGGGTTCTCGCGCAAGATGGCAATAGCTCTGTTAATCTAGCCTCTCAAGGGCACTGTGCGGGGTATTTATAGGTATCTGAGTGCCCAGCGTCTTGTGTTAAGGACGCATGTGCCCTCAGACACCTAGGTTATCCCCAGAATATTCTCATAAAGCGGGGTTACAGACTGTAATTACAGAGATGCCTTTACAAATTAGGCCCGTAACACGCAGCGGCCACGCAGGGCCCGTTACAATGGGCCGGATCACACGTGGGCCTCCATGCTGGACGAGGCCGCACGGTGGGATGACCTCGTCACAGGTCTTCGTCCGATGTCGTATGGGGCGAAGGGTGTCCCTGCCTGTTATCTTGTCTCCGTTGGACCAACGACCACGGCGAAGGCCTCGAGCGAAGGGTGGCGTCTTCGTCTTCGCCCCAACATTTGCCCTCCGAGGGACCAGTTCGACTAAGTCATCTGGTGCCAAAGACGTCGCTAGATGGCGGAGACGCTGCCCTCGCTCGAAGTGGTTCCGCGGGGGTTTTTGACATGACCGTTGATTGACACCGTACTGTTGGATTGCGGGTTTCCCGAAGCGCCGCGCCCTGTGTATAAAAGGGCGCGGGGGGCGGCGCGTTTTGAACGTTATCTTTCCGCGCTCCGTGAAAACCCTAGCCGCCTTTTCCACCGTCTTGTTGCTCGTCTGCCCTCCTTGCTCTTGCTCGCCGGAGATCTGGCTCGACTGAAGCAGACCGCCCGCCGCCGCCGACGGTACGTAGCGATGCCGACCTCTTCTTCTTCTACTGCCGCTACGCCACCGGCCGACGCGTCGTCTGAGGAAACGCTGAGTACTATGGCGGCGGAGGAGTTGCGCGCCGGCGACACGGTGGATTTTGGTGTGTCGCGGATGTCGTCGGTCCGTGTGCAAGATATGCAGCGGCTGGGTTACTTTGGCGGCGGAGTCGCTCGTGTCCCGGGGACGGAGGAAGTCCCCGAGCCGGAGGGCGAGTTGGTTGTGTTCGAGGCGTTCTTCGCCGCTGGTCTCCGCCTGCCTGCGCACTGATTTGTTGGAGAAGTCCTGCGCAGATTTAACGTTCAGATCCATCAGCTGACTCCGAATGCCGTGGTGGCTTTGTCGAAGTATGTCTGGGCAACGACTTCGTACGGCGGACAGCCATCAGTCGAAGTCTTCGCGAAGTACTCTTGCCTGCACTGGCAGAAGAGGATGATTGGAGATGAAGTTGCCCAGTTTGGGTCCTGTACATTTACGCCGAAGACCGGCAAGACCACGATGGAGGTAGTTGAGTTGGTTCCTTGCGCCCGCAACAAGTGGGGCAACTGGCATGAGTTTTGGTTCTACGTCGAGGAGGGTACAGTCGAAGACCGTCCGGGGCTCCCCGTGTCCGAGATGTGCTCACATTTTACTCAGCATACCCGCCTTTTGAAGTGGCGGAGGATGATGCGGACGAAGGGGCCCTTCGGTGCGCCGCCGGCCTGAGCAGTGGGTGCGATTTTGTTGAGGAGTTTGTGGCGTACGGGGTATGGCCTTTGGCGCATGGCTGGGCGTTGGGCGAAGTGTGCCCTCGCCAGATGCCTTCCCATGGTGGGAAGCTGGTGCGAAGTCCTGCCTTCGCGCTGGATCTGCATAGCCGCGATCCGGCCGCCTTTGTGCGTGAGGCGGAGGATGGGGCGGCGCGGATCGTTGGTCGGTACGTGCCGAGGACAGAGGTCCAGCGTAGCTGGGATATTCGCGGGTCGAATGACCGCTTGAACAGGGTTTTTGAGTTGAATCGTCTGCCGTATGGCGGTTATCCCGGCCAAGACGATGTGGATCGTCGCAGGAAGAAATCGGTGGTGGAGTCTAGAGACGACCCCGCGCCGGCGGCCGCCCCGTCCTCTAAGAAGAGGAAACTAGGTACTGCTATGGGAGGACTTGGGGTTTCCGATGGTTTTGCTAGAGAATTGATGAGGACGTGCGCGGCCCCGGGGGGAAGGATGTCTTCGCCCAAGCTCCGGGAGTCTTCGGCGTGAATGCTGAGGGTTACCGGGGGTTGGTGGCCTAAGAATGTTCCAATCCCCCGCGTGGCCGGCAAAGACTTTTTTACATCTCGCATGGTTCGTGATTGGAAAGTGTTTCCTTACGGGCGGAATATTGCTGCTGTTGTGTCGGCAGTGATGGACAAGGATCGCCAGGGAGCTGCGCAGAAGCGCCAGGCGGTCGTCAGGCTTCATGAAGCCAGACCGAAGAGGCAGCGGGGGGCTGCGAAGGCTACTGCCCCCGGTAGAGGCCAGCCGCCGCTGGCGGCGAAGTCGGCCGTTCCTGCGTCCAGCAGGGCGCCGGAGGCTGCGAAGTCGGCTTCCGCCGGTGGTTCCAAGTCTGCAAAGGCTGCCCCTGCGTCCAGCAGGGTGCCGGAGGCCGCGAAGGCGGCCCGAGGGTTGCCGCCCCCGGGCAAGCGCGTTGCTGACTTCGCCACCGACATTAGTGTGGACGATTATCTTGTTGGTAAGTCGTTGGCTCGATTTTTTATTTTTTTTAATTTGTTGATGCATCGCAGGGTCGGACGAAGGCCAACTTGTTGTTGTTCCGCCTGCCGCGGCGACCACGGCGGCTGCCGTGGTGCCAAGGGCGAAGGGCGGCAGCGAGATGCCGGCACTCGCTGCCGTCAGGGACGAGGCGGGTGCTGTGTCCCGCTGGCTGAGGGAGATGAAGGAGGCGCTGAGTCAGGTACGTTGCGCTAGACTTCGGTTTTTTTTTACAGGCTTCGCTGGGGCTGTGGTCTTATGTGTGTCTTGTAGGCGGCTGACTTCGCAGACCGCGCGGCGTCGGGGGCCCTGACGGCAGTTGTGTCTGTTGAAGTCGAGAGACTTCGGACGCAACATGCTGACGCCGTCCGGGAAAAGTCGGCCGCCGACAGTAAGTGCCGCAAGCTGGCGGACAAGGTGGCCGCGCTGGAGGGTGAGAAGACTGACCTCCGGCGCCAACTGGCGGAGGAGAGGAAGGAGGCTAATGAGGCCCTCGCCAAGGCGCAGGCTGCGCAGGCGGAGGCCATTTTGGCGCGGGTGGAGGGTAGTCTTGCCAGGGAGCGCGCCGAGCAGTTGGCGGAGCGGCTCAGTGCTCTGCAGAGCCGTGTGGAGAGGGCCGAGGCCGCGACACGCGCGGAGGCTGAGCGGACACGCAAACAGCTTATGGATTCATAGCATGAGCTAGGCGCGCGGACCGCTGACTTTGAAGTGCCGGACCGAGAGCCTGGACTTTGCTGCCTGGAGTGGGTACAGGAGGAGTTGTAGGCGCTCCCCACCATCGTGGAGGGGTTTATGTCTTATGCCTCCCTGGTCACCTGCGAGGGGGCGATGAACGCTCTCTCTCGCGAAGGGTGCCGGCACTATGAGGTCTTCGACCAAGCTGATGAGGATTTCGAGCATGATATCTACAAGGTTGAGGACCCTATAGTGAAGGAATCCGCCGGAGCCCTCTACGACCGGATCTGGGGCCCCTACGGTCGAGAGGTGGTCAGGGAGCGGGCCGAGACGGCGAGGGGTCAGGTAATGTTTGGCTTTTGTTTGGTGTTTGCTGAATGTGGGCTATGTATGGGTTTGCTGAATTTGTGTGTTGTGTCTCAGGCGGCGCGTGGCGAAGGGGTGGATGACTTCGGGGCTTTGAACAGCGTGCTGCCTGACCCGGAGCCGAACCCGGCGGCGACTGTGTCCGAGGCCGCCCTGGAGCCGACCCCGGCAACCGCAGAAGGCGTGCCTGATGCCCCCGCAGCCGCTGCGGCCAGCGGCGGCCCGCCCCCGGAGACCGCCGAAGGCGTTCCTGATGCCCCCGCAACCACTGCGGCCGGCGGAGGCCCGTCGCCAACTGCTGCGCCGAGGGCTGAGGATCCTGTGACGGTGGCGGCGGAGTCGACAGCGGAGGCTCTCGCGACGGCTGGGTCTTCGCAGGTGGCCTAGTGGGTGTGGGTAGTTAGGAGATTTTGGATATTGTTGCTGAACCTTGGTTGCTGCGCAGGTTAAGGATTTTGGGCCTGCGCACGCAACCGCTACTGCTAATGTTTTGGCGGCTTCGACCGTGGATGATGGGAATAAATCGGATGAGTCTGCATCTAAGTTTTTCGATTTTGGTGACTCTGGGAGCTCTGTTGAGTGGACCGAAGAGTCATCGGATGAGGACTTGGACTACTTTTGCGGCCTTGGATGTGGCAGCGGCGGAGGCTTCGCCGCATGCTGTGGATGCTGAAGCTGCGCCTGGTCCGAGTGCTGGGCGTAGGCGGCGAAGGGCGGTTGTGAAGCGTAGAGTGAGTGAGGCGGACAGCGGTCGGCTTCGTGTGAGCAGGGCTGGCAGGCAAGAACTGTTGTCCTTGCCGGCCACTGTGAGTTCAGGTGAGGGGGAGCTGCGAAGTCTTTTTGCGGGTGAGGAACTGAGGATAATGTTGTTTAACTATAGGGAGATGGGAATTATTCCGAAGGTTGAGCCGATGTAAGGTTTGGTGCCTTCGCTTGTACATATGTAATGGCTTGTATGATGAGGTTGTGTGCCTTCGCACATTCGGTTATGCTCACGAAGGCATTATGTACATTGTCTGGTGTACTTGTTGTGTTAGTCGGGTACGCATGTAGCCAGTCTTTGCACGGGCGGATTGGTGTACGCTTGTTAAGCTTCGCCCGACTGCACCCTTAGGCGATTGTTGTGCGGATAGTCCTCGCGGAAGACTTCGATTTGTCGCGATTGTTGAGCTAGTCCGGCTGCACCCTTTGGCGACTTTTGCACAGATAGTCTTCGTGGAAGACTACGATTTTTCGCACTTGTTGTGCTAGTCCGGCTGCACCCTTAGGCGACTTTTGCACGGATAGTCTTCGCGGAAGACTTCGATTTTTCGCACTTGTTGTGCTAGTCCGGCTGCACCCTTAGGCGACTTTTGCACGGATCGTCTTCGCGGTAGACTACAATTTTTCGCACTTGTTGTGCTAGTCCGGCTGCACCCTTAGGCGACTTTTGCACGGATAGTCTTCGCGGAAGACTTCGATTTTTCGCACTTGTTGTGCTAATCCGGCTGCACCCTTAGGCGACTTTTGCACGGATAGTTTTCGCGGAAGACTTCGATTTTTCGCACTTGTTGTGCTAGTCCGGCTGCACCCTTAGGCGACTTTTGCACGTATAGTCTTCGCGGAAGACTACGATTTTTCGCACTTGTGGCGCTAGCCCGGCTGCACCCGTAGGCGACTTCTGCACGGATAGTCTCCGCGGTAGACTTCGATTTTTCGCACTTGTTGTGCTAGTCTGGCTGCACCCTTAGGCGACTTTTGCACGGATAGTCTTCGCGGAAGACTACGATTTTTCGCACTTGTGGCGCTAGCCCGGCTGCACCCGTAGGCGACTTCTGCACGGATAGTCTCCGTGGTAGACTTCGGTTTTTCACACTTGTTGTGCTAGTCCAGCTGCACCCTTAGGCGACTTCTGCACGGAGTTGTCGCACGCGAGGGTGGCTAGCGCTGAGCCTCGCGGTGACTTTGGTCGAATGTCGAAGACCGTCGTCGCGGTCTTTTTTCGACGCATGTTTTTGCGGTGGATTTTTCACTTGTATATTACATGGCTCCGCCTCGTTAAAAACCTCACCCCCCGGGAGGAAAAGAGTGCGGGCCAGAATAAAATTGTTTTTGCGAATTACAAGGGAGAATCGGCCCTGATGAGTCAAACAAAAATTTGCGGAGATTGTCGATGTTCCAGGAGTGCTCCAGGTCTTCGCCGTTTGGCAATGCGAGCCTGTAAGCGCTAGGGGAAGCTTTCGTCTTGACAATGAAGGGGCCCTCCCACTTGGGCTCCAGCTTGCCCCTGAACTCTGTCCGAGCTGTTCGGACGAGTACGAGGTCCCCTTCGCTAAATTCCCTCGGGATGACTGCGTGGTCCCGCCATGCTTTTGTTTGGGCTTGGTATTTATTTAGAGCCTATAGAGCGAAGACTCGGTCTCCATCGATGAGATCCTTCGAAGTGGGCTCGTCCACGTCGGGGACGGCTAACGGAACTGTTCGCGGGGACCCATGTTTTATTTCTTGTGGGGTCATGGCCTCCGATCCATATAGAAGGCGGAAAGGAGTGAACCCGGTCGCCCTGCACTTAGTCGTGTTTAGCGCCCAGACCGCCTCGGGTAACAAATCGGCCCACCTGCCCTTTTTTCGTCGAGGAGCATCTTTTTGACAGCTGTGAAGATTTTTCCATTGGCGCGTTCCACAACTCCGTTGGACTGCGGGTGATAGACTGAGGCGAAGGCAAGCTTGGTGCCAATGGAGAAGCAAAAATCCTTAAAGTCTTGGCTGTCAAACTGCTTGTCGTTGTCAGCTGTTAGTTCGGACGGTACTCCGAAGCGGCAAACAATGTTTTGCCAAAAGATTTTTTGGGCAGTCTTTGATGTTATTGTGGAAACAGCCCTTTCCTCGATCCATTTGGTGAAGTATTCGACAGCGACGAAGGCGAACTTAAGGTTCTCCTGAGCCGTGGGCAGGGGCCCGATGATGTCCAGGCCCCAGCGCTGGAGAGGCCATGTGTGGGCGATCAGCTTTGTAAATTGCGAGGGGCTGCCTGATCGAGGAGAAAACTTCTGGCAGGCTTCGCAGGACCTTGTGACCCCATTTGCGGCGCAGATCATTGCGGGCCAGTAGAAACCTTGGCGGATCACCTTAGCAGCTAGGGCCCTTGGCCCTGCGTGAGAGCCGCAGGTACCACTGTGGACTTCGCGTAGGATCTGGACACCTTCGGCTTCGGTGACGCATTTAAGCATTGGCTGACTGACCCCCTTCTTGTAGAGTTGGCCCTCAATCAGTGCGAAGTCCCGACTTTGATGTTTGAGGCGCTTGGCCTCATTGATGTCGGTTGGGTGATAGTACCCCTGTAGGAACAGAGTTATTGGTGCCCGCCAGTCTTCGGTCATGATAAGGTTGACTATGCGGTGGCCCTCGCAGTCTCCGGACGGCTGGCGTGCCGATGACATGGAAGAACACGTCGGAGGGCAGGGACTCGCCTCTGGTGGCAGCCTTGGCCAATACGTCGGCCTCTTCATTCTTGGCCTGGTCCACATGCTGCAAGGTGAATCCCTTGAATTGTCTCTCGAGACTTCGGATGGCCGCGAGGTATTGCATAAGTGTGGGGTCCTTTGCTGCATAGTCTTTCTCGACATGGCCGGCAACTACCTTGGAGTCTGTTCTGATGATGCAGGTGGTGACCCCAAGGGCCCTCAGCTTGCGGAGGCCGAGGATGACTGCTTCGTATTCAGCTATGTTATTTGTACATCTGTCAGATCCCAGAGCGAAGCTGAGGCGTGCTGCATATCTGTGCTTGACCCCAGCTGGTGAGGTGATGACTGCAGCGGCGCCTGCCCCCGCATGGCACCATGCGCCGTCGCAGTGGATCGTCCAAACCTTCTCTACGGACGGGTCCGGCACTAGAAATCCAAGAATGTGATCTATGGCAAGGAAATATATGTGGGGTCAGGTGTACGAGCCTCTGTTCTATGGTCAATGGCTACACAACCCCCATTTTTGTCAAAAAATAGAATGAACGACCATTTTCAATAATACTGAAGGATAACACCTATGGATTTTTGACTAAGAAATGGTCTCCACCAGAAATCTAAGAATGTGATCTATGGCAAGGAAAATATGTGGGGTATGGTGTACGAGCCTCTGGTCGATGATCAATGGCCACACAACCCCCATTTTGTCGAAAATAGCCAAGAACGGCCATTTTCAATAATACCGAAGGCTAACGCCTACGAATTTTCGACCAAGAAATGGTCTCCACCAGAAATACAAG
Source organism: Zea luxurians (assembly GCA_029449295.1). Classification (NCBI taxonomy): domain Eukaryota; kingdom Viridiplantae; phylum Streptophyta; class Magnoliopsida; order Poales; family Poaceae; genus Zea; species Zea luxurians. The sequence continues at coordinate 158,073 of JAOPSE010000982.1, read as the reverse complement.
AATGTAATCTCGGCAAGGAAACATATGTTGGGTGAGGTGTACGAGCCTTTGGTAAATGATAAATGGCCACACAAGCCCCATTTTGGTCGAAAATAGCATGAACGACCATTTTCAATAATACTGAAGGCTAACACCAACAGATTTTTCACTAAGAAATGGTCTCCACCAGAAATCCCAGAATGTGATCTATGGTAAGGAAACATATGTGGGGAGAGGTGTACGAGCCTCTGGTTGACGATCAAAGGCCACCCAACACCTATTTTTGTTGAAAATAGCATGAACGACCATTTTCAATAATACTGAAGGCAAACACCTACGAAATTTTGACCAAGAACTGGTCTCCACCAGAAATCCAAGAATGTGATTTATCGCAAGGAACCATATGTGGGGTGAGGTGAACGAGCCTCTGGTCAATGATCAATGGCCACACAACCCCCATTTTTGTCGAAAATAGCCATGAATGACCATTTGCAATAATACCGAAGGCTAACACCTACATATATTTGACCAAGAAATGGTCTCCACCAGAAATCCAAGAATGTGATCTATGGCAAGGAAACATATGTGGGGTGAGGTGAACGAGCCTCAGGTCAATGATCAATGGCCACACGACCCCCATTTTTGTCGAAAATAGGCATGAACGACCATTTTCAATAATACCAAAGACTACAGATTTTTGACCAAGAAATTGTCTCCACCAGAAATCCAAGAATGTGACCTAAGGCAAGGAAACATATGTGGGGTGTGGTGTACGAGTAACTGGTCGATGATCAATGGCCACACAACTCCCATTTTGTCGAAAATAGCATGAACGACCATTTTCAATAATAACGAAGGTAACACCTATGGATTTTTGACCAAGAAATGGTTTCCATCAGATATCCAAGAATGTGATCTATGGCAAGAAAACATACGTGGGGTGAAGTGTACGTGCCTCTGGTCGATAGTGCGGCCATTGATCATCGACCAGAGGCACGTACACTTCACCCCACGTATGTTTTCTTGCCATAGATCACATTCTTGGATTTTTGATGGAAACCATTTCTTGGTCAAAAATCCATAGGTGTTAGCCTACATTATTATTGAAAATGGTCGTTCATGCTATTTTCGACAAAAATGGGGGTTGTGTGGCAATTGATCATCGACCAGTTACTCGTACACCTCACCCCCCATATGTTTCCTTGCCATATGTCACATTCTTGGATTTCTGGTGGAGACCATTTCTTGGTCAAAAATCTATAGCCTTTGGTATTTTTGAAAATGGTTGTTCATGGCTATTTTCGACAAAAATGGGGGTCGTGTGGCAATTGATCATTGACCAGAGGCTCGTTCACCTCACCCCAAATATGTTTCCTTGCCATAGATTACATTCTTGGATTTCTGGTGGAGTCCATTTCTTGGTCAAAAATCCATAGGTGTTAGCCTTCGGTATTATTGAAAATGGTCGTTTTATTACTATTTTCGACAAAAAATGGGGGTTGTGTGGCCATTGATCATTGACCACAGGCTTGTTCACCTCACCCCACATATGGTTCCTTGCGATAAATCACATTCTTGGATTTCTGGTGGAGACCAGTTCTTGGTCAAAATTCCGTAGGTGTTTGCCTTCAGTATTTTTGAAAATGGTCGTTCATGCTATTTTCAACAAAAATAGGTGTTGGGTGGCCTTTGATCGTCAACCAGAGGCTCGTACACCTCTCCCCACATATGTTTCCTTGACATCGATCACATTCTTGGATTTCTGGTGGAGACCATTTCTTAGTGAAAAATCCGTTGGTGTTAGCCTTCAGTATTATTGAAAATGGTCGTTCATGCTATTTTTGACCAAAATGGGGCTTGTGTGGCCATTTATCATTGACCAAAGGCTCATACACCTCACCCACATATGTTTCCTTGCCATAGATTACATTCTTGTATTTTGGTGGAGACCATTTCTTGGTCGAAAATCCGTAGGCATTAGCCTTCGGTATTATTGAAAATGGTCATTCTTGGCTATTTTCGACAAAATGGGGGTTGTGTGGCCATTGATCATCGACCAGAGGCTCATACACCATACCCCACATATTTTCCTTGCCATAGATCACATTCTTAGATTTCTGGTGGAGACGATTTCTTAGTCAAAAATCCATAGGTGTTATCCTTCGGTATTATTGAAAATGGCCGTTCATGCTATTTTTGACAAAAATGGGGGTTGTGTGGCCATTGATCATCGACTAGAGACTCGTACACCTCATCCCACATATGTTTCTATGCCATAGATCACATTTTTGGATTTTTGGTGGAGACCATTTATTGGTCAAAAATCTGTAGGTGTTAGCCTTCAGTATTAATGTAAATGGTCGTTGATGCAATTTTCGGCAAAAATATGCGTTGTGTGGCCAATAATCATGGACCAGAGGCTCGTACACCTCAATCCAGATATGTTTCCTTGCCATAGATCACATTTTTAGATTTCTGGTGGAGGCCATTTCTTGGTCAAAAATCCATAGGTGTTAGCCCTCGTTATTATTGAAAATGCTCGTTCATGCTATTTTCGTAAAAATGGGTGTTGTGTGGCCATTTACCAATGACTAGAGGCTCAGAAACCACAACCCACATATGTGTCCTTGCCATAGATCACATTCTTGCATTTCTGGCAAAGACCATTTCTTGATCAAAAATCCATAGGTGTTAGCCTTCACTATTATTGAAAATGGTCATTCATGCTATTTTCAACAAAAATAGGGGTTGTGTGTCCATTGATCATCGGCTAGAGGTTCATACACCTCACCCCACATATGTTTCCTTTCCATAGGTCACATTCTTGGATTTCTGGAGGAGACCATTTCTAGGTCAAAAATCCGTAGGTGTTAGCCTTCGATATTATTGAAAATGGCCGTTCATGCTATTTTCGACAAAATGGGGTTGTCTGGCCATTGATCATCGACTAAAAAACCCCCATTTTCAATAATACCGAGGCTAACACCAACGGATTTTTGGCCAAGAAATGGCCTCCACCAAAAATCCAAGAATGTGATCTATGGCAAGGAAACATATGTGGGGTCAAGTGTACGAGCCTTTGTTCGATGGTCAATGGCTACACAACCCCAATTTTTGTCGAAAATTGCATCAACAACCATTTTCAATAATACTGAAGGCAAACACCTATGGATGTGTTAGGCTTCGGTATTATTGAAAAGGGTCATTCATGGCTATTTTCGACAAAAATGGGGGTTGCGTGGCCATTGATCCTTCGACCAGAGGCTCATACACCTCACTACACATATGTTTCCTTGCCATTGATCACATTCTTGGATTTATGGTGGAGACCATTTCTTGGTCAAAAATCCATACGTATTAGCCTTCAGTGTCATTGAAAATGGTCGTTCATGGTTATTTTCGACAAAAATGGGGGTTGTGTGGCCATTGATCATCGACCAGAGGCTCGTACACTTCACCCCACATATGTTTTCTTGCCATAGATCACATTCTTGGATTTCTGGTGGAGACCATTTCTTGGTCAAAAATTCGTTGGTGTTAGCCTTCGGTATTATTGTAAATGGTCGTTCATGGCTATTTTTGACTATAATGGGGGTTGTGTGGCCATTTATCATCGACCAGAGGCTCGTACACCTCACCCCACATATGTTTCCTTGCCATAGATCGCATGCTTGGATTTCTGGTGGACACCATTTCTTGGTCAAAAATCCGTACGTGTTAGCCTTCGGTATTATTGAAAATGGTCATTCATGGCTATTTTCGACAAAAATGGGGGTTGTGTGGCCATTGATCATCGACCAGAGGCTCGTAAACCTCACCCCGACCATTTCTTGGTCAAAAATCCGAATGTGTTAGCCTTCGGTACTATTGAAAATGGTCGTTCATGGCTATTTTCGACCAAAATGGGTCTTGTGTGGCCATTTATCATCGGCCAGAGGCTCGTACACCTCACCCCACATATGTTTCCTTGCAATAGATCACATTCTTGGATTTCTGGTGGAGACCATTTCCTTGTCAAAAATCCGTTGGAGTTACCCTTCGGTATTATTGAAAATGGTCGTTCATGGCTATTTTCGACTAAAATGGGGGTTGTGTGGCCATTTATCATCGACCAAAGGCTCGTACACCTCACCCCACATATGTTTCCTTGCCATAGATCGCATTCTTGGACTTCTGGTGGATACCATTTCTTGGTCAAAAGTCCGTACGTGTTAGCCTTCGCTATTATTGAAAATGGTCGTTCATGGCTATTTTCGACAAAAATGCGGATTATGTGGCCATTGACCATCGACCAGAGGCTCGTAAACCTCACCCCACATATGTTTCCTTGCCATAGATCACATTCTTTGATTTCTGGTGGATACCATTTCTTGGTCAAAAATCCGAATGTGTTAGCCTTCGGTACTATTGAAAATGGTCGTTCATGGCTATTTTCGACAAAAATGGGGGTTGTGTGGCCAGTGATATTCGACTATAGGCTCATACACCTCACTACACATATGTTTCCTTGCCGTAGATCACATTCTTGGATTTATGGTGGAGACCATTTCTTTGTCAAAAATCCGTAGGTGTTAGCCTTCTGTGTCATTGAAAATGGTCGTTCATGGCTATTTTCGACAAAAATGGGGGTTGTGTGGACATTGATCATCGACCTGAGGCTCGTACACCTCACCCCACATATGTTTCCTTGCCATAGATCACATTCTTGGATTTCTGGTGGAGACCATTTCTTGGTCAAAAATCCGTAGGTGTTAGTCTTCGATATTATTGAAAATGGTCGTTCATGGCTATTTTCGACAAAAATGGGGGTTGTGTGGCCATTGATCATCAACGAGGGGCTCATACACCTCACCCCATATATGTTTCCTTGCCATAGATCACATTCTTGGATTTCTGGTGGAGACCATTTCTTGGTCAAAAATCCGAATGTGTTAGCCTTCGGTATTATTGAAAATGGTCGTTCATGGCTATTTTCATCAAAAATGGGGGTTGTGTGGCCATGTATCAGCGACCAGAGGCTCGTACACCTCACCCCACATATGTTTCCTTGCCATAGATCACATTCTTGGATTCTTGGTGGAGACCATGTCTTGGTAAAAAATTCGTACGTGTTAGCCTTTAGTATTATTGAAAATAGTCGTTCATGGCTATTTTCGACAAAATGGGGGTTGCGTGGCCATTGATCGTCAACCAGAGGCTCGTACACCTCACCCCATATATGTTTCCTTGCCATAGATCACATTAGTGGATTTCTGGTGGAGACCATTTCTTGGGCAAAAATCCGAATGGGTTAGCCTTCGGTATTATTGAAAATGGTCATTCATGGCTATTTTCGAGAAAAATGGGGGTTGTGTGGCCATTGATCTTAGACCAGAGGCTCATACACCCAACTACACATATGTTTCCTTGCCATAGATCACATTCCTGGATTTATGGTGGAGACTTTTTCTTCATCAAAAATCCGTAGGTGTTAGCCTTCAGTGTCATTGAAAATGGTCGTTCATGGCTATTTTCGACAAAAATGGGGGTTGTGTGGCCATTGATCATCGACCAGAGGCTCGTACACTTCAACCCACATATGTTTTCTTGCCATAGATCACATTCTTGGATTTCTGGTGGAGACCATTTCTTGGTAAAAAATCCGTTGGTGTTAGCCTTCGGTATTATTGAAAATGGTCGTTCATGGCTATTTTCGACTAAAATGGGGGTTGTGTGGCCATTTATCATCGACCAGAGGCTCGTACACCTCACCCCACATATGTTTCCTTGCCATAGATCACATTCTTGGATTTCTGGTGGAGACCATTTCTTGGTCAAAATTCCGTACGTGTTAGCCTTCGGTATTATTGAAAATGGTCATTCATGGTATTTTCGACAAAAATGGGGTTGTGTGGCCATTGATCATTGACCAGAGGATCGTAAACCTCACCCCACATATGTTTCCTTCCATATATCACATTCTTTGATTTCTGGTGTAGACCATTTCTTGGTCAAAAATCCGAATGTGTTAGCCTTCGGTACTATTGAAAATGGTCGTTCATGGCTATTTTCGACAAAAATGGGGGTTGTGTGGACATTGATCATCGACCAGAGGCTCGTAAACCTCACCCCACATATGTTTCCTTGCCATAGATCACATTCTATGATTTCTGGTGGAGACCATTTCTTGGTCAAAAATCCATACGTGTTAGCCTTCGGTATTATTGAAAATGGTCATTCATGGCTATTTTTGACAAAAATGGGGGTTGTGTGGCCATTGATCATCGACCAGAGGCTCGTCAACCTTACCCCACATATGTTTCCTTGCCATATATCACATTCTTTGATTTCTGGTGGAGACCATTTGTTGGTCAAAAATCCGAATGTGTTAGCCTTCGGTACTATTGAAAATGGTCGTTCATGGCTATTTTCGACAAAAATGGGGGTTGTGTGGCCATTGATATTCGACCAGAGGCTCATACACCTCACTACACATATGTTTCCTTGCCATATATAACATTCTTGGATATATGGTGGAGACCATTTCTTGGTCAAAAATCCGTAGGTGTTAGCCTTCGGTATTATTGAAAATGGTCGTTCATGGCTATTTTCGACAAGAATGGGGGTTGTGTGCCATTGATCATCGACCAGAGGCTCATACACCTCACTCCACATATGTTTCCTTGCCATAGATCACATTCTTGGATTTCTGGTGGAGACAATTTCTTGGTCAAACATCCATAGGTGTTAGCCTTTGGTATTATTGAAAATGGTCGTTCATGGCTATTTTCGACAAAAAATGGGGGTTGTGTGGCCATTGATCATCGACCAGAGGCTCATACACCTCACCCCACATATGTTTCCTTATCATTGATCACATTCTTAAATTTCTGGTGGAGACCATTTCTTGCTAAAAAATCCGTAGGTCTTAGCCTTCGGTATTATTGAAAATGGTCGTCCATGGCTATTTTCATCAAAAATGGGGGTTGTGTGGCCATTTATCATCGATCTGAGACTCGTACACCTCACCCCACATATGTTTCCTTGCCATAGATCACATTCTTCGATTTCTGGTGAAGACCATTTCTTGGTCAAAAATTCGTACGTGTTAGCCTTCAGTATTATTGAAAAGGTCGTTCATGGATATTTTCGACAAAATGGGGGTTGTGTGGCTATTGATCATCGACCAGAGGCTCGTACACCTCACCCCACATATGTTTCCTTGCCATAGAACACATTCTTCGATTTCTGGTGGAGACCATTTCTTGGGCAAAAATCCGAATGTGTTAGCCTTCGGTATTATTGAAAATGGTCATTCATGGCTATTTTCGACAAAAATGGGGGTTGTGTGGCCATTGATCTTCGACCAGAGGCTCATACACCCCACTACACATATGTTTCCTTGCCATAGATCGCATTCTTGGATTTATGGTGGAGACCATTTCTTGGTCAAAAATCCGTAGGTGTTAGCCGTCAGTGTCATTGAAAATGGTCGTTCATGGCTATTTTCGACAAAAAGGGGGTTGTGTGGCCATTGATCATCAACCAGAGCTTCGTACACTTCACTCCACATATGTTTTCTTGCCATAGATCACATTCTTGGATTTCTGGTGGAGACCAATTCTTGGTCAAAAATCCGTTGGTGTTAGCCTTCGGTATTATTGAAAATGGTCGTTCATGGCTATTTTCGACTAAAATGGGGGTTGTGTGGCCATTTATCATCGACCAGAGGCTCGCACACCTCACCCCATATATGTTTCCTTGCCATAGATCACATTCTTGGATTTCTTGTGGAGACCATTTCTTGGTCAAAAATCCATACGTGTTAGCCTTCGGTATTATTGAAAATGGTCATTCATGGTATTTTCGACAAAAATCGGGGTTGTGTGGCCATTAATCATCTACCAGAGGATCGTAAACCTCACCCCACATATGTTTCTTTGCCATAGATCACATTCTTTGATTTCTAGAGGAGACCATTTCTTGGTCAAAAATCTGAATGTGTTAGCCTTCGGTACTATTGAAAATGGTCGTTCATGGCTATTTTCGACAAAAAATGGGGGTTGTGTGGCCATTCATCATCGACCAGAGGCTTGTAAACCTCACCCCACATATGTTTCCTTGCCATAGATCACATTCTTTGATTTCTGGTGGAGACCATTTCTTGGTCAAAAACTCCGAATGTGTTAGCCTTTGGTACTATTGAAAATGGTCGTTTATGGCTATTTTCGACAAAAATGGGGGTTGTGTGGCCATTGATATTCGACCAGAGGCTCATACACCTCACTACGCATATGTTTTCTAGCCATAGATCATATTCTTGTATTTATGGTGGAGACCATTTCTTGGTCAAAAATCCATAGGTGTTAGCCTTCTGTGTCATTGAAAATGGTCGTTCATGGCTATTTTCGACAAAAATGGGGGTTGTGTGGCCATTGATCATCGACCAGAGGCTCGTACACCTCACCCCACATATGTTTCCTTGCCATAGATCATATTCTTGGATTTCTGGTGGAGACCATTTCTTGGTCAAAAATCTGTAGGTGTTAGCCTTCGGTATTATTGAAAATTGTTGTTCATGGCTATTTTCATCAAAAAACGGGGGTTGTGTGGCCATTGATCATCGACCAGAGGCTCATACACCTCACCCCACATATGTTTCCTTGCCATAGATCACATTCTTGGATTACTGGTGGAGACCATTTCTTGGTCAAAAATCCGTAGGCGTTAGCCTTCGGTATTATTGAAAATGGTCGTTCATGGCTATTTTCATCAAAAATGGGGGTTGTGTGGCCATTTATCATCGACCAGAGGCTCGTACACCTCACCCCACATATGTTTCCTTGCCATAGAACACATTCTTGGATTTCTGGTGGAGACCATTTCTTGGTCAAAAAATCGTACGTGTTAGCCTTCGGTATTATTGAAAATGGTCGTTCATGGCTATTTTCGACAAAATGGGGGATGTGTGGCAATTGATCATCGACCAGAGGCTCGTACACCTCACCCCACATATGTTTCCTTGCCATAGATCACATTCTTGGATTTCTAGTGGAGACCATTTCGAGGGCAAAAATCCGAATATGTTAGCCTTCGGTATTATTGAAAATGGTCATTCATCGCTATTTTCGACAAAAATGGGGGTTGTGTGGCCATTGATCTTCGACCAAAGGCTCATACACCCCACTACACATATGTTTCCTTCCCATAGATCACATTCTTGGATTTATGGTGGAGACCATTTCTTGGTCAAAAATTCGTAGGTGTTAGCCTTCAGTGTCATTGAAAATAGAAGTTCATGGCTATTTTCGACAAAAATGGGGGTTTTATGGCCATTGATCATCGAGCAGAAGCTCGTACACTTCACCCCACATATGTTTTATTGCCATAGATCACATTCTTGGATTTTTGGTGGAGACCATTTCTTGGTCAAAAATCCGTTGGTGTTAGCCTTCGGTATTATTGAAAATGGTCGTTCATGGCTATTTTCGACTAAAATGGGGGTTGTGTGGCCATTTATCATCAACCAGGGGCTCATACACCTCACCTCACATATGTTTCCTTGCAATAGATCACGTTCTTGGATTTCTGGTGGAGACCATTTCTTGGTCAAAAATCCGTACGTGTTAGCCTTTGGTATTATTGAAAATGGTCATTCATGGCTATTTTCGACAAAAATGGGGTTGTGTGGCCATTGATCATCGACCAGAGGATCGTAAACCTCACCCCACATATGATTCCTTGCCATTGATCACATTATTTGATTTCTGGTGGTGACCATTTCTTGGTCAAAAACCGAATGTGTTAGCCTTTGGTACTATTGACAATGGTCGTTCATGGCTATTTATTACAAAAATGGGGGTTGTGTGGCCATTGATATTCAACCAGAGGCTCATACACCTCACCCCACATATGTTTCCTTGCCATAGATCACATTCTTGGATTTCTGGTGGAGACCATTTCATGGTCAAAAATCCGACGGTGTTAGCCTTCAGTGTCATTGAAAATGGTCGTTCATGGCTATTTTCGACAAAAATGGGGGTTGTGTGGCCATTGATCATCGACCAGAGGCTCGTACACCTTACCTCACATATGTTTCTTGCCATAGATCACATTCTTGGATTTCTGGTGGAGACCTTTTCTTGGTCAAAAATCCGTTGGTGTTAGACTTCGGTATTATTGAAAATGGTCGTTCATGGCTATTTTTGACAAAAATGGGGGTTGTGTGGCCATTGATCATCGACCAGAGGCTCATACACCTCACCCACATATGTTTCCTTGCCATAGATCACATTCTTGGATTTTTGGTGGAGGCCGTTTCTTGGTCAAAAATTCGTAGGTGTTAGCCTTCGGTATTATTGAAAATGGTTGTTCATGGCTATTTTCATCAAAAATGGGGGTTGTGTGGCCATTTATCTTCGACCAGAGGCTCGTACACCTCACCCCACATATGTTTCCTTGCCATAGATCACATTCTTGGATTTCTGGTGGTGACCATTTCTTGGTCAAAAGTTCGTACGTGTTAGCCTTCGGTATTATTGAAAATGGTTTGTTCATGGCTATTTTCGACAAAATGGGGGTTGTGTGGCCATTCATCATTGACCAGAGGCTCGTACACCTCACCCCACAAATGTTTCCTTGCCATAGATCACATTCTTGGATTTCTGGTGGAGACCATTTCTTGGGCAAAAATCCAAATGTGTTAGCCTTCAGTATTATTGAAAATGGTCATTCATGGTTATTTTCGACAAAAATGGGGGTTGTGTGGCCATTGATCTTCGACCAGAGGCTCATACACCTCACTACACATATGTTTCCTTGTCATATATCACATTCTTGGATTTATGGTGGACACCATTTCTTGGTCAAAAATCCATAGGTGTTAGCCTTCAGTGTCATTGAAAATGGTCGTTCATGGCTATTTTCGACAAAATAGAGGTTCTGTGGCCATTGATCATCGACCAGAGGCTCATACACCACACCCCACATATGTTTCCTTGCCATAGATCACATTCTTGGATTTCTGGTGGAGACCATTTCTTGGTCAAAAATTCGTAGGTGTTAGCCTTCGGTATTATTGAAACTGGTCATTCATGGCTATTTTCGACAAAAATGGGGGTTGTGTGGCCATTTATCTTCAACCAGAGGCTCATACACCTCACTACACATATGTTTTCTTGCCATATATCACATTCTTGGATCTATGGTGGAGACCAGTTCTTGGTCAAAAATCCGTAGGTGTTAGCCTTCAATGTCATTGAAAATAGTCGTTCATGGCTATTTTTGACAAAAATGGGGGTTGTGTGGCCATTGATAATCGACCAGAGGCTCATACACCTCACCCTACAAATGTTTCCTTGCCATATATCACATTCTTGGATTTCTGGTGGAGACCATTTCTTGGTCAAAAATCCGTATGTGTTAGCCTTCGGTATTATTGAAAATGGTCGTTCATGGCTATTTTCGACAAAAATGGGGGTTGTGTGGCCATTTATCTTCGACCAGAGGCTCGTACACCTCACCCCACATATGTTTCATTATCATCGATCACAATCTTGGATTTCTTGTGGAGACCATTTCTAGGCCAAAAATCCGTACATGTTAGCCTTCTATATTATTGAAAATGGTCGTTCATGGCTAGTTTCGACAAAAATGGGGGTTGTTTGGCCATTGATCATCGACCAGAGGCTCGTACACCTCACCCCACATATGTTTCCTTGCCATAGATAATATTCTTGGATTTCTGTTGGAGGCGATTTCTTGGTCAAAAATCCGTAGGTGTTAGCCTTTTGTATTATTGAAAATGGTCGTTCATGGCTATATTCGACACAAATGGGGGTTGTGTGGCCATTGATCATCGACTAGAGGCTCGTACACCTCACCCCATATATGTTTCCTTGCCATAGATCACATTCTTGGATTTCTGGTGGAGACCATTTCTTGGTCAAAAATCTGTAGGTGTTAGCCTTCGGTATTATTGAAAATGGTCGTTCATGGCTATTTTCGACAAAAATGGGGGTTGTGTGGCCATTGATCATCGACCAGAACCTCTTACACCTAACCCCACATATGTTTCCTTGCCATAGATCACATTCTTGGATTTCTGGTGGAGACCATTTCTTTGTCAAAAATCCGTAGGTGTTAGCCTATGGTATTATTGAAAATGGTCGTTCATTTTTGACCAAGAAATGGTCTCCACTAGAAATCCAAGAATGTGATCTATGGCAAGGAAACATATGTGGGGTGAGGTGTATGAGCCTCTGGTCGATGATCAATGGCCACAGAACCTCTATTTTGTCAAAAATAGCCATGAACGACCATTTTCAATGACACTGAAGGCTAACACCTATGGTTTTTTGACCAAGAAATGGTCTCCACCATAAATCCAAGAATGTGATATATGGCAAGGAAACATATGTGTAGTGAGGTGTATGAGCCTCTGGTCGAAGATCAATGGCGAAACAACCCCCATTTTTATCGAAAATAGCCATGAATGACCATTTTCAAAAATACCGAAGGCTAACACATTCGGATTTTTGCCCAAGAAATGGTCTCCACTAGAAATCCAAGAATGTGATCTATGGCTAGGAAACATATGTGGGGTGAGGTGTACGAGCCTCTGGTCGATGATCAATGGCCACACAACCCCCATTTTGTCGAAAATAGCCATGAACGACCATTTTCAATAATACCGAAGGCTAACACGTACAAATTTTAGACCAAGAAATGGTCTCCACCAGAAATCCAAGAATGTGATCTATGGCAAGAAACATATGTGGGGTGAGGTGTACGAGCCTCTGGTCGATGATAAATGGCCATACAACCCCCATTTTTTATCAAAATAGCCATGAACGACAATTTTCAATAATACTAGAGGCTAACACCTAGAAATTTTTGACCAAGAAATGGTTTCCACCAGAAATCCAAGAATGTGATCTATGGCAAGGAAACATATGTGGGCTGAGGTGTATGAGCCTCTGGTCGATGATCAATAGCCACACAACCCCCATTTTTGTCGAAAATAGCCATGAACGACCATTTACAATAATATCGAAGGCTAACACCTACAGATTTTTGACCAAGAAATGGTCTCCACTAGAAATTCAAGAATTTGATCTATGGCAAGGAAACATATGTGAGGTGAGGTGTACGAGGTTCTGGTCGATGATCAATGGCCACACAACCCCCATTTTTGTCGAAAATAGCCATGAACGACCATTTTCAATAATACTGAAGGCTAACACGTACGGATTTTTGACCAAGAAATGGTCTCCACGAGAAATCCAAGATTTTGATCTATGGCAATAAAACATATGTGGGGTGAGGTGTACGAGCCTCTGGTCGATGATCAATGGCCACACAACCCCCATTTTTGTCGAAAATAGCCATGACGACCATTTTCAATAATACCGATGGCTAACACCTACGGATTTTTGACCAAGAAATGGTCTCCACCAGAAATCCAAGGATGTGATCTATGGCAAGGAAACATATGTGGGGTGAGGTCTACGAGCCTCTGGTCGATTATCAATGGCCACACAACCCCCATTATTGTCGAAAATAGCCATGAACGACTATTTTCAATGACATTGAAGGCTAACACCTATGGATTTTTGACCAAGAACTGGTCTCCACCATAGATCCAAGAATGTGATCTATGGCAAGAAAACATATGTGTAGTGAGGTGTATGAACCTCTGGTTGAAGATAAATGGCCACACAACCCCCATTTTTGTCGAAAATAGCCATGAATAACCATTTTCAATAATACCGAAGGCTAACACATTCGGATTTTTGCCCAAGAAATGGTCTCCACCAGAAATCCAAGAATGTGATCTACGGCAAGGAAACATATGTGGGTGAGGTGTATGAGCCTCTGGTCGATGATCAATGGCCACAGAACCTCTATTTGAAAATAGCCATGAACGACCATTTTCAATAATACTGAAGGCTAACACGTACGGATTTTTGACCAAGAAATGCTCTCCACCTGAAATCCAAGAATGTGATCTACGGCAAGGAAACATATGTGGGTGAGGTGTATGAGCCTCTGGTCGGTGATCAATGGCCATACAACGCCCATTTTGTCGAAAATAGCCATGAACGACCACAACCATTTTCAATAATACCGAAGGCTAACACGTACGAATTTTTGACCAAGAAATGCTCTCCACTAGAAATCTAAGAATGTGATCTATGGCAAGGAAACATATGTGGGGTGAGGTGTACGAGCCTCTGGTTGATGATAAATGGCCACACAACCCCCAGTTTTGATGAAAATAGCCATGAACGACCATTTTCAATAATACCGAAGGCTAACACGTACAAATTTTAGACCAAGAAATGGTCTCCACCAGAAATCCAAGAATGTGATCTATGGCAAGAAACATATGTGGGGTGTGGTGTACGAGCCTCTGGTCGATGATCAATGGCCACACAACCCCCATTTTGTCGAAAATAGCCATGAACGACCATTTTCAATAATACCGAAGGCTAACACGTACAAATTTTAGACCAAGAAATGGTCTCCACCAGAAATCCAAGAATGTGATCTATGGCAAGAAACATATGTGGGGTGAGGTGTACGAGCCTCTGGTCGATGATAAATGGCCATACAACCCCCATTTTTTATCAAAATAGCCATGAACGACAATTTTCAATAATACCAGAGGCTAACACCTACAGATTTTTGACCAAGAAATGGTCTCCACCAGAAATCCAAGAATGTGACCTATGGCAAGGAAACATATGTGGGCTGAGGTGTATGAGCCTCTGGTCGATGATCAATAGCCACACAACCCCCATTTTTGTCGAAAATAGCCATGAACGACCATTTACAATAATATCGAAGGCTAACACCTACGGATTTTTGACCAAGAAATGGTCTCCACCAGAAATTCAAGAATTTTATCTATGGCAAGGAAACATATGTGAGGTGAGGTGTACGAGGTTCTGGTCGATGATTAATGGCCACACAACCCCCATTTTTGTCGAAAATAGCCATGAACGACCATTTTCAATAATACCGAAGGCTAACACGTACGGATTTTTGACCAAGAAATGGTCTCCACGAGAAATCCAAGATTTTGATCTATGGCAATAAAACATATGTGGGGTGAGGTGTACGAGCCTCTGGTCGATGATCAATGGCCACACAACCCCCATTTTTGTCGAAAATAGCCATGACGACCATTTTCAATAATACCGAAGGCTAACACCTACGGATTTTTGACCAAGAAATGGTCTCCACCAGAAATCCAAGGATGTGATCTATGGCAAGGAAACATATGTGGGGTGAGGTCTACGAGCCTCTGGTCGATTATCAATGGCCACACAACCCCCATTATTGTCGAAAATAGCCATGAACGACTATTTTCAATGACATTGAAGGCTAACACCTATGGATTTTTGACCAAGAACTGGTCTCCACCATAGATCCAAGAATGTGATCTATGGCAAGAAAACGTATGTGTAGTGAGGTGTATGAACCTCTGGTTGAAGATAAATGGCCACACAACCCCCATTTTTGTCGAAAATAGCCATGAATAACCATTTTCAATAATACCGAAGGCTAACATATTCGGATTTTTGCCCAAGAAATGGTCTCCACCAGAAATCCAAGAATGTGATCTATGGCAAGGAAACATATGTGGGTGAGGTGTATGAGCCTCTGGTCGATGATCAATGGCCACAGAACCTCTATTTTGTCGAAAATAGCCATGAACGACCATTTTCAATAATTCTGAAGGCTAACACGTACGGATTTTTGACCAAGAAATGCTCTCCACCAGAAATCCAAGAATGTGATCTACGGCAAGGAAACATATGTGGGTGAGGTGTATGAGCCTCTGGTCGATGATCAATGGCCACACAACCCCCATTTTGTCGAAAATAGCCATGAACGACCATGACCATTTTCAATAATACCGAAGGCTAACACGTACGAATTTTTGACCAAGAAATGCTCTCCACTAGAAATCTAAGAATGTGATCTATGGCAAGGAAACATATGTGGGGTGAGGTGTACGAGCCTCTGGTTGATGATAAATGGCCACACAACCCCCAGTTTTGATGAAAATAGCCATGAACGATCATTTTCAATAATACCGAAGGCTAACACCTACGGATTTTTGACCAACAAATGGTCTCCACCAGAAATCCAGGAATGTGGTCTATGGCAAGGAAACATATGTGGGGTGTGGTGTATGAGCCTTTGGTCGATGATCAATGGCCACACAATCCCCATTTTTGTCGAAAATAGCTATGAACGACCATTTTCAATAATACCGAAGGCTAAGACCTACGGATTTTTGACCAAGAAATGGTCACCACCAGAAATCCAAGAATGTAATCTATGGCAAGGAAACATATGTGGGGTGAGGTGTACGAGCCTCTGGTCGATAATCAATGGCCACACCACCCCATGTTTGTTGAAAATAGCCATAAATGACCATTTTCAATAATACCAAAGGCTAACACGTACGGATTTTTAACCAAAAAATGGTCTCCACCAGAAATCCAAGAATGTGATCTATGGCAAGTAAACATATGTGGGGTGAGGTGTACGAGCCTCTGGTCGATGATAAATGGCCACACAACCCCCATTTTAGTGGAAAATAGCCATGAATGACCATTTTCAATAATACCGAAGGCTAACACCAACAGATTTTTGACCAAGAAATGGTCTCCACCAGAAATCCAAGAATGTGATCTATAGCAAAAAACATATGTGGGGTGAAGTGTACGAGCCTCTGGTCGATAATCAATGGCCACACAACCCCCATTTTCGTCGAAAATAGCCATGACGACCATTTTCAATAATACCGAAGGCTAACACACACCGATTTTTGACCACGAAATGGTCTCCACCAGAAATCCAAGAATGTGATCTATGGCAAGTAAACATATGTGGGGTGAGGTGTACGAGCCTCTGGTCGATAATCAATGGCCACACAACCCCCATTTTTGTCGAAAATAGCCATGAACGACCATTTTCAATGACACTGAAGGCTAACACCTATAGATTTTTGACCAAGAAATGGTCTCCACCAGAAATCCAAGAATGTGATCTATGGCAAGAAACATATGTGGGGTGAGGTGTACGAGCCTCTGGTCGATGATAAATGGCCATACAACCCCCATTTTTTATCAAAATAGCCATGAACGACCATTTTCAATAATACCAGAGGCTAACACCTACAAATTTTTGACCAAGAAATGGTCTCCACCAGAAATCCAAGAATGTGATCTATGGCAAGGAAACATATGTGGGCTGAGGTGTATGAGCCTCTGGTCGATGATCAATAGCCACACAACCCCCATTTTTGTCGAAAATAGCCATGAACGACCATTTACAATAATATCGAAGGCTAACACCTACGGATTTTTGACCAAGAAATGGTCTCCACCAGAAATTCAAGAATTTGATCTATGGCAAGGAAACATATGTGAGGTGAGGTGTACGAGGTTCTGGTCGATGATCAATGGCCACACAACCCCCATTTTTGTCGAAAATAGCCATGAACGACCATTTTCAATAATACCGAAGGCTAACACGTACGGATTTTTGACCAAGAAATGGTCTCCACGAGAAATCCAAGATTTTGATCTATGGCAATAAAACATATGTGGGGTGAGGTGTACGAGCCTCTGGTCGATGATCAATGGTCACACAACCCCCATTTTTGTCGAAAATAGCCATGACGACCATTTTCAATAATACCGAAGGCTAACACCTACGGATTTTTGACCAAGAAATGGTCTCCACCAGAAATCCAAGAATGTGATCTATGGCAAGGAAACATATGTGGGGTGAGGTCTACGAGCCTCTGGTCGATTATCAATGGCCACACAACCCCCATTATTGTCGAAAATAGCCATGAACGACTATTTTCAATGACATTGAAGGCTAACACCTATGGATTTTTGACCAAGAACTGGTCTCCACCATAGATCCAAGAATGTGATCTATGGCAAGAAAACATATGTGTAGTGAGGTGTATGAACCTCTGGTTGAAGATAAATGGCCACACAACCCCCATTTTTGTCGAAAATAGCCATGAATAACCATTTTCAATAATACCGAAGGCTAACACATTCGGATTTTTGCCCAAGAAATGGTCTCCACCAGAAATCCAAGAATGTGATCTACGGCAAGGAAACATATGTGGGTGAGGTGTATGAGCCTCTGGTCGATGATCAATGGCCACAGAACCTCTATTTTGTCGAAAATAGCCATGAACGACCATTTTCAATAATACTGAAGGCTAACACGTACGGATTTTTGACCAAGAAATGCTCTCCACCAGAAATCCAAGAATGTGATCTACGGCGAGGAAACATATGTGGGTGAGGTGTATGAGCCTCTGGTCGATGATCAATGGCCACACAACCCCCATTTTGTCGAAAATAGCCATGAATGACCACGACCATTTTCAATAATACCGAAGGCTAACACATACGAATTTTTGACCAAGAAATGCTCTCCACTAGAAATCTAAGAATGTGATCTATGGCAAGGAAACATATGTGGGGTGAGGTGTACGAGCCTCTGGTTGATGATAAATGGCCACACTACCCCCAGTTTTGATGAAAAATAGCCATGAACGACCATTTTCAATAATACCGAAGGCTAACACCTACGGATTTTTGACCAACAAATGGTCTCCACCAGAAATCCAATAATGTGGTCTATGGCAAGGAAACATATGTGGGGTGAGGTGTATGAGCCTTTTGTCGATGATCAATGGCCACACAATCCCCATTTTTGTCGAAAATAGCTATGAACGACCATTTTCAATAATACCGAAGGCTAACACCTACGGATTTTTGACCAAGAAATGGTCACCACCAGAAATCCAAGAATGTGATCTATGGCAAGGAAACATATGTGGGGTGAGGTGTACGAGCCTCTGGTCGATAATAAATGGCCACACAACCCCCATTTTTGTCGAAAATAGCCATAAATGACCATTTTCAATAATACCAAAGGCTAACACGTACGGATTTTTAACCAAAAAATGGTCTCCACCAGAAATCCAAGAATGTGATCTATGGCAAGTAAACATATGTGGGGTGAGGTGTACGAGCCTCTGGTCGATGATAAATGGCCACACAACCCCCATTTTAGTCGAAAATAGCCATGAACGACCATTTTCAATAATACCGAAGGCTAACACCAACATATTTTTGACCAAGAAATGGTCTCCACCAGAAATCCAAGAATGTGATCTATAGCAAGAAAACATATGTGGGGTGAAGTGTACAAGCCTCTGGTTGATAATCAATGGCCACACAACCCCCATTTTCGTCGAAAATAGCCATGACGACCATTTTCAATAATACCGAAGGCTAACACCTACGGATTTTTGACCACAAAATGGTCTCCACCAGAAATCCAAGAATGTGATCTATGGCAAGGAAACATATGTGGGGTGAGGTGTACGAGCCTCTGGTCGATAATCAATGGCCACACAACCCCCATTTTTGTCGAAAATAGCCATGAACGACCATTTTCAATGACACTGAAGGCTAACACCTATGGATTTTTGACCAAGAAATGGTCTCCACCAGAAATCCAAGAATGTGTTCTATGGCAAGGAAACATATGTGGGGTGAGGTGTATAAGCCTTTGGTCGATGATCAATTGCCACACAACCCCCATTTTTATCGAAAATAACCATGAACGACCATTTTCAATAATACCGAAGGCTAACACCTACGGATTTTTGACCAAGAAATGGTCTCCACCAGAAATCCAAGAATGTGATCTGTGGCAAGGAAACTTATGTGGGGTGAGGTGTACGAGCCTCTGGTCGATGATCAATGGCGACACAACCCCCATTTTTGTCGAAAATAGCCATGAATGACCATTTTCAATGACACTGAAGGCTAACACCGACGAATTTTTGACCAACAAATGGTCTCCACGAGAAATCCAAGATTGTGATCTATGGCAAGAAAACCTATGTGGGGTGAAGTGTACGAGCCTCTGGTCGATGATCAATGGCCACACAACCCCCATTTTTGTCGAAAATAGCCATGAACGACCATTTTCAATGACATTGAAGGCTAACACCTATGGATTTTTGACCAAGAAATGGTCTCCACCATAAATCCAAGAATGTGATCTATGGCAAGGAAACATATGTGTAGTGAGGTGTATGAGCCTCTGGTCGAAGATCAATGGCCACACAACCCCCATTTGTGTCGAAAATAGCCATGAATGACCATTTTCCATAATACCGAAGGCTAACACGTACGGATTTTTGACCAAGAAATGGTCTCCACCAGAAATCCAAGAATGTGATCTATGGCAAGGAAACATATGTGGGGTGAGGTGTATGAGCCTCTGGCCGATGATCAATGGCCACACAACCCCCATTTTTGTCGAAAATAGCCATGAACGACCATTTACAATAATAATGAAGGCTAACACCTACAGATTTTTGACGAAGAGAAGATCTCCACCAGAAATCCAAGAATGTGATCTATGGCAAGAAAACATATGTGGGGTGAGGTGTACGAGCCTCTGATCGATGATCAATGGCCACACAACCCCCATTTTTGTCGAAAATAGCCATGAACGTCCATTTTCAATAATTCCGAAGGCTAACACCAACATATTTTTGACCAAGAAATGGTCTCCACCAGAAATCCAAGAATGTGATCTATAGCAAGAAAACATATGTGGGGTGAAGTGTACAAGCCTCTGGTTGATAATCAATGGCCACACAACCCCCATTTTCGTCGAAAATAGCCATGACGACCATTTTCAATAATACCGAAGGCTAACACCTACGGATTTTTGACCACAAAATGGTCTCCACCAGAAATCCAAGAATGTGATCTATGGCAAGGAAACATATATGGGGTGAGGTGTACGAGCCTCTGGTCGATAATCAATGGCCACACAACCCCCATTTTTGTCGAAAATAGCCATGAACGACCATTTTCAATGACACTGAAGGCTAACACCTATGGATTTTTGACCAAGAAATGGTCTCCACCAGAAATCCAAGAATGTGTTCTATGGCAAGGAAACATATGTGGGGTGAGGTGTATAAGCCTTTGGTCGATGATCAATTGCCACACAACCCCCATTTTTATCGAAAATAACCATGAACGACCATTTTCAATAATATCGAAGGCTAACACCTACGGATTTTTGACCAAGAAATGGTCTCCACCAGAAATCCAAGAATGTGATCTGTGGCAAGGAAACTTATGTGGGGTGAGGTGTACGAGCCTCTGGTCGATGATCAATGGCGACACAACCCCCATTTTTGTCGAAAATAGCCATGAATGACCATTTTCAATGACACTGAAGGCTAACACCGACGAATTTTTGACCAACAAATGGTCTCCACGAGAAATCCAAGATTGTGATCTATGGCAAGAAAACCTATGTGGGGTGAAGTGTACGAGCCTCTGGTCGATGATCAATGGCCACACAACCCCCATTTTTGTCGAAAATAGCCATGAACGACCATTTTCAATGACACTGAAGGCTAACACCTATGGATTTTTGACCAAGAAATGGTCTCCACCATAAATCCAAGAATGTGATCTATGGCAAGGAAACATATGTGTAGTGAGGTGTATGAGCCTCTGGTCGAAGATCAATGGCCACACAACCCCCATTTGTGTCGAAAATAGCCATGAATGACCATTTTCCATAATACCGAAGGCTAACACGTACGGATTTTTGACCAAGAAATGGTCTCCACCAGAAATCCAAGAATGTGATCTATGGCAAGGAAACATATGTGGGGTGAGGTGTATGAGCCTCTGGCCGATGATCAATGGCCACACAACCCCCATTTTTGTCGAAAATAGCCATGAACGACCATTTACAATAATAATGAAGGCTAACACCTACAGATTTTTGACGAAGAGAAGATCTCCACCAGAAATCCAAGAATGTGATCTATGGCAAGAAAACATATGTGGGGTGAGGTGTACGAGCCTCTGATCGATGATCAATGGCCACACAACCCCCATTTTTGTCGAAAATAGCCATGAACGACCATTTTCAATAATTCCGAAGGCACCTACGGATTTTTGACCAAGAAATCGTCTCCACCAAAAATCCAAGAATATGATCTATGGCAAGGAAACATATTGGGGTGAGGTGAATGAGCCTCTGGTCGATGATCAATGGCCACACAACCCCCATTTTTGTCGAAAACAGCCATGAACGACCATTTTCAATAATACCGAAGGCTAACACGTACGGAATTTTGTCCAAGAAATGGCCTCCACGAGAAATCCAAGATTGTGATCTATGTGGGGTGAGGTGTACGAGCCTCTGGTCGATGATAAATGGCCACACAACCCCCATTTTTGTCGAAAATAGCCATGAACGACCATTTTCAATAATACCGAAGGCTAACACCTACGGATTTTTGACCAAGAAATGGTCTCCACCAGAAATCCAAGAATGTGATCTATGGCAAGGAAACATATGTGGGGTGAGGTGTACGAGCCCCTGGTCGATTATCAATGGCCACACAACCCCCATTTTTGTCGAAAATTGCCATGAACGACTATTTTCAATGACACTGAAGGCTAACACCTATGGATTTTTGACCAAGAACTGGTCTCCACCAAAGATCCAAGAATGTGATCTATGGCAAGAAAACATATGTGTAGTGAGGTGTATGAGCCTCTGGTTGAAGATAAATGGCCACACAACCCCCATTTTTGTCGAAATTAGCCATGAATAACCATTTTCAATAATACCGAAGGCTAACACATTCGGATTTTTGCCCAAGAAATGGTCTCCACCAGAAATCCAAAAATGTGATCTACGGCAAGGAAACATATGTGGGTGAGGTGTATGAGCCTCTGGTCGATGATCAATGGCCACATAACCTCTATTTTGTCGAAAATAGCCATGAACGACCATTTTCAATAATACCGAAGGCTAACACGTACGGATTTTTGACCAAGAAATGCTCTCCACCAGAAATCCAAGAATGTGATCTACGGCAAGGAAACATATGTGGGTGAGGTGTATGAGCCTCTGGTCGATGATCAATGGCCACACAACCCCCATTTTGTCGAAAATAGCCATGAACGACCACGACCATTTTCAATAATACCGAAGGCTAACACGTACGAATTTTTGACCAAGAAATGTTCTCCACTAGAAATCCAAGAATGTGATCTATGGCAAGGAAACATATGTGGGGTGAGGTGTACGAGCCTCTGGTTGATGATAAATGGCCACACAACCCCCATTTTTGATGAAAATAGCCATGAACGATCATTTTCAATAATACCGAAGGCTAACACCTATGAATTTTTGACCAACAAATGGTCTCCACCAGAAATCCAAGAATGTGGTCTATGGCAAGGAAACATATATGGGGTGAGGTGTATGAGCCTTTGGTCGATGATCAATGGCCACACAATCCCCATTTTTGTCGAAAATAGCTATGAACAACCATTTTCAATAATACCGAAGGCTAACACCTACGGATTTTTGACCAAGAAATGGTCACCACCAGAAATCTAAGAATGTGATCTATGGCAAGGAAACATATGTGGGGTGAGGTGTACAAGTCTCTGGTCGATAATCAATGGCCACACAACCCCCATTTTTGTCGAAAAAGAGCCATAAATGACCATTTTCAATAATACCAAAGGCTAACACGTACGGATTTTTAACCAAAAAATGGTCTCCACCAGAAATCCAAGAATGTGATCTATGGCAAGTAAACATATGTGGGGTGAGGTGTACGAGTCTCTGATCGATGATAAATGGCCACACAACCCCCATTTTAGTCGAAAATAGCCATGAACGACCATTTTCAATAATACCGAAGGCTAACGCCAACAGATTTTTGACCAAGAAATGGTCTCCACCAGAAATCCAAGAATGTGATCTATAGCAAGAAAACATATGTGGGGTGAAGTGTACGAGCGTCTGGTCGATAATCAATGGCCACACAACCCCATTTTTGTCGAAAATAGCCATGACGACCATTTTCAATAATACCGAAGGCTAACACCTCTAGATTTTTGACCAAGAAATGGTCTCCACCAGAAATCCAAGAATGTGATCTATGGCAAGGAAACATATGTGGGGTGAGGTGTACGAGCCTCTGGTCGATAATCAATGGCCACACAACCCCATTTTTGTCGAAAATAGCCATGAACGACCATTTTCAATGACACTGAAGGCTAACACCTATGGATTTTTGACCAAGAAATGGTCTCCACCAGAAATCCAAGAATGTGGTCTATGGCAAGGAAACATATGTGGGGTGAGGTGTATGAGCCTTTGGTCGATGATCAATTGCCACACAACCCCCATTTTTGTCGAAAATAACCATGAACGACCATTTTCAATAATACCGAAGGCTAACACCTACGGAATTTTGACCAAGAAATGGTCTCCACCAGAAAACCAAGAATGTGATCTGTGGCAAGGAAACTTATGTGGGGTGAGGTGTACGAGCCTCTGGTCGATGATCAATGGCGACACAACCCCCATTTTTGTCGAAAATAGCCATGAATGACCATTTTCAATGACATTGAAGGCTAACACCTACGAATTTTTGACCAACAAATGGTCTCCACGAGAAATCCAAGATTGTGATCTATGGCAAGAAAACATATGTGGGGTGAAGTGTACGAGCCTCTGGTCGATGATCAATGGCCACACAACCCCCATTTTTGTCGAAAATAGCCATGAACGACCATTTTCAATGACACTGAAGGCTAACACCTATGGATTTTTGACCAAGAAATGGTCTCACCATAAATCCAAGAATGTGATCTATGGCAAGGAAACATATGTGTAGTGAGGTGTATGAGCCTCTGGTCGAAGATCAATGGCCACACAACCCCCATTTGTGTCGAAAATAGCCATGAATGACCATTTTCCATAATACCGAAGGCTAACACGTACGGAATTTTGACCAAGAAATGGTCTCCACCAGAAATCCAAGAATGTGATCTATGGCAAGGAAACATATGTGGGGTGAGGTGTATGAGCCTCTGGTCGATGATCAATGGCCACACAACCCCCATTTTTGTCGAAAATAGCCATGAACGACCATTTACAATAATACTGAAGGCTAACACCTACAGATTTTTGACCAAGAGAAGATCTCCACCAGAAATCCAAGAATGTGATCTATGGCAAGAAAACATATGTGGGGTGAGGTGTATGAGCCTCTGATCGATGATCAATGGCCACACAACCCCCATTTTTGTCGAAAATAGCCATGAACGACCATTTTCAATGACACTGAAGGCTAACACCTATGGATTTTTGACCAAGAAATGGTCTCCACCATAAATCCAAGAATGTGATCTATGGCAAGGAAACATATGTGTAGTGAGGTGTATGAGCCTCTGGTCGAAGATCAATGGCCACACAACCCCCATTTGTGTCGAAAATAGCCATGAATGACCATTTTCCATAATACCGAAGGCTAACACGTACGGATTTTTGACCAAGAAATGGTCTCCACTAGAAATCCAAGAATGTGATCTATGGCAAGGAAACATATGTGGGGTGAGGTGTATGAGCCTCTGGCCGATGATCAATGGCCACACAACCCCCATTTTTGTCGAAAATAGCCATGAACGACCATTTACAATAATAATGAAGGCTAACACCTACGGATTTTTGACGAAGAGAAGATCTCCACCAGAAATCCAAGAATGTGATCTATGGCAAGAAAACATATGTGGGGTGAGGTGTACGAGCCTCTGATCGATGATCAATGGCCACACAACCCCCATTTTTGTCGAAAATAGCCATGAACGACCATTTTCAATAATTCCGAAGGCACCTACGGATTTTTGACCAAGAAATCGTCTCCACCAAAAATCCAAGAATATGATCTATGGCAAGGAAACATATTGGGGTGAGGTGAATGAGCCTCTGGTCGATGATCAATGGCCACACAACCCCCATTTTTGTCGAAAACAGCCATGAACGACCATTTTCAATAATACCGAAGGCTAACACGTACGGAATTTTGTCCAAGAAATGGCCTCCACGAGAAATCCAAGATTGTGATCTATGTGGGGTGAGGTGTACAAGCCTCTGGTCGATGATAAATGGCCACACAACCCCCATTTTTGTCGAAAATAGCCATGAACGACCATTTTCAATAATACCGAAGGCTAACACCTACGGATTTTTGACCAAGAAATGGTCTCCACCAGAAATCCAAGAATGTGATCTATGGCAAGGAAACATATGTGGGGTGAGGTGTACGAGCCCCTGGTCGATTATCAATGGCCACACAACCCCCATTTTTGTCGAAAATTGCCATGAACGACTATTTTCAATGACACTGAAGGCTAACACCTATGGATTTTTGACCAAGAACTGGTCTCCACCAAAGATCCAAGAATGTGATCTATGGCAAGAAAACATATGTGTAGTGAGGTGTATGAGCCTCTGGTTGAAGATAAATGGCCACACAACCCCCATTTTTGTCGAAATTAGCCATGAATAACCATTTTCAATAATACCGAAGGCTAACACATTCGGATTTTTGCCCAAGAAATGGTCTCCACCAGAAATTCAAAAATGTGATCTACGGCAAGGAAACATATGTGGGTGAGGTGTATGAGCCTCTGGTCGATGATCAATGGCCACATAACCTCTATTTTGTCGAAAATAGCCATGAACGACCATTTTCAATAATACCGAAGGCTAACACGTACGGATTTTTGACCAAGAAATGCTCTCCACCAGAAATCCAAGAATGTGATCTACGGCAAGGAAACATATGTGGGTGAGGTGTATGAGCCTCTGGTCGATGATCAATGGCCACACAACCCCCATTTTGTCGAAAATAGCCATGAACGACCACGACCATTTTCAATAATACCGAAGGCTAACACGTACGAATTTTTGACCAAGAAATGTTCTCCACTAGAAATCCAAGAATGTGATCTATGGCAAGGAAACATATGTGGGGTGAGGTGTACGAGCCTCTGGTTGATGATAAATGGCCACACAACCCCCATTTTTGATGAAAATAGCCATGAACGATCATTTTCAATAATACCGAAGGCTAACACCTACGAATTTTTGACCAACAAATGGTCTCCACCAGAAATCCAAGAATGTGGTCTATGGCAAGGAAACATATATGGGGTGAGGTGTATGAGCCTTTGGTCGATGATCAATGGCCACACAATCCCCATTTTTGTCGAAAATAGCTATGAACAACCATTTTCAATAATACCGAAGGCTAACACCTACGGATTTTTGACCAAGAAATGGTCACCACCAGAAATCTAAGAATGTGATCTATGGCAAGGAAACATATGTGGGGTGTGGTGTACAAGTCTCTGGTCGATAATCAATGGCCACACAACCCCCATTTTTGTCGAAAAAGAGCCATAACTGACCATTTTCAATAATACCAAAGGCTAACACGTACGGATTTTTAACCAAAAAATGGTCTCCACCAGAAATCCAAGAATGTGATCTATGGCAAGTAAACATATGTGGGGTGAGGTGTACGAGTCTCTGATCGATGATAAATGGCCACACAACCCCCATTTTAGTCGAAAATAGCCATGAACGACCATTTTCAATAATACCGAAGGCTAACGCCAACAGATTTTTGACCAAGAAATGGTCTCCACCAGAAATCCAAGAATGTGATCTATAGCAAGAAAACATATGTGGGGTGAAGTGTACGAGCCTCTGGTCGATAATCAATGGCCACACAACCCCCATTTTTGTCGAAAATAGCCATGACGACCATTTTCAATAATACCGAAGGCTAACACCTCTGGATTTTTGACCAAGAAATGGTCTCCACCAGAAATCCAAGAATGTGATCTATGGCAAGGAAACATATGTGGGGTGAGGTGTACGAGCCTCTGGTCGATAATCAATGGCCACACAACCCCATTTTTGTCGAAAATAGCCATGAACGACCATTTTCAATGACACTGAAGGCTAACACCTATGGATTTTTGACCAAGAAATGGTCTCCACCAGAAATCCAAGAATGTGGTCTATGGCAAGGAAACATATGTGGGGTGAGGTGTATGAGCCTTTGGTCGATGATCAATTGCCACACAACCCCCATTTTTGTCGAAAATAACCATGAACGACCATTTTCAATAATACCGAAGGCTAACACCTACGGAATTTTGACCAAGAAATGGTCTCCACCAGAAAACCAAGAATGTGATCTGTGGCAAGGAAACTTATGTGGGGTGAGGTGTACGAGCCTCTGGTCGATGATCAATGGCGACACAACCCCCATTTTTGTCGAAAATAGCCATGAATGACCATTTTCAATGACATTGAAGGCTAACACCTACGAATTTTTGACCAACAAATGGTCTCCACGAGAAATCCAAGATTGTGATCTATGGCAAGAAAACATATGTGGGGTGAAGTGTACGAGCCTCTGGTCGATGATCAATGGCCACACAACCCCCATTTTTGTCGAAAATAGCCATGAACGACCATTTTCAATGACACTGAAGGCTAACACCTATGGATTTTTGACCAAGAAATGGTCTCACCATAAATCCAAGAATGTGATCTATGGCAAGGAAACATATGTGTAGTGAGGTGTATGAGCCTCTGGTCGAAGATCAATGGCCACACAACCCCCATTTGTGTCGAAAATAGCCATGAATGACCATTTTCCATAATACCGAAGGCTAACACGTACGGAATTTTGACCAAGAAATGGTCTCCACCAGAAATCCAAGAATGTGATCTATGGCAAGGAAACATATGTGGGGTGAGGTGTATGAGCCTCTGGTCGATGATCAATGGCCACACAACCCCCATTTTTTCGAAAATAGCCATGAACGACCATTTACAATAATACTGAAGGCTAACACCTACAGATTTTTGACCAAGAGAAGATCTCCACCAGAAATCCAAGAATGTGATCTATGGCAAGAAAACATATGTGGGGTGAGGTGTATGAGCCTCTGATCGATGATCAATGGCCACACAACCCCCATTTTTGTCGAAAATAGCCATGAACGACCATTTTCAATAATTCCGAAGGCTAACACCTACGGATTTTTGACCAAGAAATCGTCTCCACCAAAAATCCAAGAATATGATCTATGGCAAGGAAACATATGTGGGGTGAGGTGTATGAGCCTCTGGTCGATGATAAATGGCCACACAACCCCCATTTTTGTCGAAAATAGCCATGAACGACCATTTTCAATAATACCGAAGGCTAACACGTACGGATTTTTGACCAAGAAATGGTCTCCACCAAAAATCCAAGAATGTGATCTACGGCAAGGAAACATATGTGGGTGAGGTGTACGACCCTCTGGTCGATGATCAATGGCCACACAACCCCCATTTTGTCGAAAATAGCCATGAACGACCATTTTCAAAAATACCGAAGGTTAACACGTACGAATTTTTGACCAAGAAATGGTCTCCACCAGAAATCCAAGAGTGTGCTCTATGGCAATTAAACATGTGTGGGGTGAGGTGTACGAGCCTCTGGTCAATGATAAATGGCCACACAACCCCCATTTTTGTCGAAAATAGCCATGAACGACCATTTTCAATAATACCGAAAGCTAACACCTACGGATTTTTGACCAACACATGGTCTCCACTAGAAATCCAAGAATGTGGTCTATGGCAAGGAACATATGTGGGGTGAGGTGTATGAGCCTTTGGTCGATGATCAATGGCCACACAACCCCCATTTTTGTCGAAAATAGCCATGAACGACCATTTTCAATAATACCGAAGGCTAACACCTACGGATTTTTGACCAAGAAATGGTCACCACCAGAAATCCAAGAATGTGGTCTATGGCAAGAAAACACATGTGGGTGAGGTGTATGAGCCTTTGGTCGATGATCAATTGCCACACAACCCCCATTTTTGTCGAAAGTAGCCATGAACGACCATTTTCAATAATACCGAAGGCTAACACCTACGGATTTTTGACCATGAAATGGTCTCCACCAGAAATCCAAGAATGTGATATATGGCAAGGAAACTTATGTGGGGTGAGGTGTACGATCCACTGGTCGATGATCAATGGCGACACAACCCCCATTTTTGTCGAAAATAGCCATGAATGACCATTTTCAATGACACTGAAGGCTAACACCTACCAATTTTTGACCAACAAATGGTCTCCACGAGAAATCCAAGATTCTGATCTATGGCAAGAAAACATATGTGGGGTGAATTGTACGAGCCTCTGGTCGATGATCAATGGCCACACAACCCACATTTTTGTCGAAAATAGCCATGAACGACCATTTTCAATGACACTGAAGGCTAACACCTATGGATTTTTGACCAAGAAATGGTCTCCACCATAAATCCAAGAATGTGATCTATGGCAAGGAAACATATGTGTAGTGAGGTGTATGAGCCTCTGGTCGAAGATCAATGGCCACACAACCCCCATTTGTGTCGAAAATAGCCATGAATGACCATTTTCAATAATACCGAAGGCTAACACGTACGGATTTTTGACCAAGAAATGGTCTCCACCAAAAATCCAAGAATGTGATCTATGGCAAGGAAACATATGTGGCAAGGAAACATATGTGTAGTGAGGTGTATGAGCCTCTGGTCGAAGATCAGTGGCCACACAACCCCCATTTTTGTCGAAAATAGCCATGAATGACCATTTTCAAAAATACCAAAGGCTAACACATTCGAATTTTTTCCCAAGAAATGGTCTGCACCAGAAATCCAAGAACGTGATCTATGGCAAGGAAACATATGAGGGGTGAGGTGTACGAGCCTCTGGTCGATGATCAATGGCCACACAACCCCCATTTTGCCGAAAATAGCCATCAACGACCATTTTCAATAATACCGAAGGATAACACGTACAAATTTTTGACCAAGAAATGGTCTCCACCAGAAATCCAAGAATGTCATCTATGGAAAGGAAATATATGTGGGGTGAGGTTTACGAGCCTCTAGTCGATGATAGATGGCAACACAACCCCCATTTTTGATGAAAATAGCCATGAGCGACCATTATCAATAATACTAGAGGCTAACACCTACGGATTTTTGACTAAGAAATGATCTCCACCAGAAGTCCAAGAATGTGATCTATGGCAAGGAAACATATGTGGGGTGAGGTGTATGAGCCCCTTGTCGATAATCAATGGCCAGTCAACCCCCATTTTTGTCGAAAATAGCCATGAACGACCATTTTCAATAATACCGAAGGCTAACACCTACGAATTTTTGACCAAGAAATGGTCTCCACCAGAAATCCAAGAATGTGATCTATGGCAAGGAAACATATGTGGGGTGAGGTGTACGAGCCTCTGGTCGATGATAAATGGCCACACAACCCTAATTTTTGTCGAAAATAGCCATGAACGACCATTTTCAATGACATTGAAGGCTAACAACTACGGATTTTTGACCAAAAAATGGTCTCCACCATAAATCCAAGAATGTGATCTACGGCAAGGAAACATATGTGGGGTGAGGTGTACGAGCCTCTGGTCGATGATCAATGGCCACACAACCCTAATTTTTGTCAAAAATAGCCATGAGCGACCATTTTCAATGACACTGAAGGCTAGCACCTACGGATTTTTGACCAAGAAATGGTCTCCACCAGAAATCAAAGAATGTGGGGTGAGGTGTACGAGCCTTTGGTCGATGATCAATGACCACATGACCCCCATTTTTGTCGAAAATAGCCATGAATGACCATTTTCAATAATACCGAAGGCTAACACGTACGGATTTTTGACCAAGAAATGGTCTCCACCAGATATCCAAGAATGTGATCTATGGCAAGGAAACATATGTGGGGTGAGGTGTATGAGCTTCTCGTCGATGATAAATGGCCACACAACCCCCATTTTAGTCGAAAATAGCCATGAACGATCATTTTCAATAATACCGAAGGCTAACACCAACAGATTTTTGACCAAGAAATGGTCTCACTAGAAATCCAAGAATGTGATCTATGGCAAGAAAACATATGAGGGGTGATGTGTACGAGCCTCTGGTCGATGATCAATGGCCACACAACCCCCATTTTTGTCGAAAATAGCCATGAACGACCATTTTCAATGACAATGAAGGCTAACACCTATGGATTTTTGACCAAGAAATGGTCTCCACCAGAAATCCAAGAATGTGATCTATGGCAAGGAAACATATGTGGGGTGAGGTTTATGAGCCTGTAGTCGATGATAAATGGCCACACAACCCCCATTTTTTATGAAAATAGCCATGAGCGACCATTTTCAATAATACTATAGGCTAAGGCCTACGGATTTTTGACCAAGAAATGGTCTCCACCAGAAATCCAAGAATGTGATCTATGGCAAGGAAACATATGTGGGGTGAGGTGTATGAGCCTCTGGTCAATGATCAATGGCCACACAACCCCCATTTTTGTCGAAAATAGCTATGAACGACCATTTTCAATAATACCGAAGGCTAACACCTACGGATTTTTGACCAAGAAATGGTCTCCACCAGAAATCCAAGAATGTGATCTACGGCAAGGAAACATATGTGGGGTGAGGTGTATGAGCCTCTGGTCGACGATCAATGGCCACACAACCCTAATTTTTGTCGAAAATAGCCATGAACGACCATTTTCAATGACACTGAAGGCTAACACCTACGAATTTTTGACCAAGAAATGGTCTCCACCATAAATCCAAGAATGTGATCTATGGCAAGGAAACATATGTGTAGTGAGGTGTATGAGCCTCTGGTCGAATATCAATGGCCACACGACCGCCATTTTTGTCGAAAATAGCCATGAATGACCATTTTCAAAAATACCAAAGGACATTCGGATTTTTGCCCAAGAAATGGTCTCCACCAGAAATCCAAGAATGTGATCTATGGCAAGGAAACATATGTGGGGTGAGGTGTACGAGCCTCTGGTCGATGATCAATGGCGACACAACCCCAATTTTGCCGAAAATAGCCATGAACGACCATTTTCAATAATACCGAAGGCTAACACGTACGAGTTTTTGACCAAGAAATGGTCTCCACCAGAAATCCAAGAATGTGATCTATGGCAAGGAAACATATGTGGGGTGAGGTTTATGAGCCTCTAGTCGATGATAAATGGCCACACAACCCCCATTTTTTATAAAAATTGCCATGAACGACCATTTTCAATAATACTAGAGGCTAACACCTACGGATTTTTGACCAAGATATGGTCTCCACCAGAAATCCAAGAATGTGATCTATGGCAAGGAAACATATGTGGGGTGAGGTGTATGAGCCTCTGGTCGATGATGAATGGCCACACAACCCCCATTTTTGTCGAAAATAGCCATGAACGACCATTTTCAATAGTACCGAAGGCTAACACCTACGGATTTTTGTCGAAGAAATGGTCTCCACCAGAAATCCAAGAATGTGATCTACGGCAAGGAAACATATGTGGGGTGAGGTGTATGAGCCTCTGGTCGACGATCAATGGCCACACAACCCTAATTTTTGTCGAAAATAGCCATGAACGACCATTTTCAATGACACTGAAGGCTAACACCTACGGATTTTTGACCAAGAAATGGTCTCCACCATAAATCCAAGAATGTGATCTATGGCAAGGAAACATATGTGGGGTGAGGTTTATGAGCCTCTAGTCGATGATAAATGGCCACACAACCCCCATTTTTTATGAAAATAGCCATGAGCGACCATTTTCAATAATACTAGAGGCTAAGACCTACGGATTTTTGACCAAGAAATGGTCTCCACCAGAAATCCAAGAATGTGATCTATGGCAAGGAAACATGTGGGGTGAGGTGTACGAGCCTCTGGTCGATGATCAATGGCCACACAACCCCCATTTTGCCGAAAATAGCCATGAACGACCATTTTCAATAATACCGAAGGCCAACACGTACGAGTTTTTGACCAAGAAATGGTCTCCACCAGAAATCCAAGAATGTGATCTATGGCAAGGAAACATATGTGGGGTGAGGTTTATGAGCCTCTAGTCGATGATAAATGGCCACACAACCCCCATTTTTTATGAAAATAGCCATGAGCGACCATTTTCAATAATACTATAGGCTAAGGCCTACGGATTTTTGACCAAGAAATGGTCTCCACCAGAAATCCAAGAATGTGATCTATGGCAAGGAAACATATGTGGGGTGAGGTGTATGAGCCTCTGGTCAATGATCAATGGCCACACAACCCCCATTTTTGTCGAAAATAGCCATGAACGACCATTTTCAATAATACCGAAGGCTAACACCTACGGATTTTTGACCAAGAAATGGTCTCCACCAGAAATCCAAGAATGTGATCTACGGCAAGGAAACATATGTGGGGTGAGGTGTATGAGCCTCTGGTCGACGATCAATGGCCACACAACCCTAATTTTTGTCGAAAATAGCCATGAACGACCATTTTCAATGACACTGAAGGCTAACACCTACGAATTTTTGACCAAGAAATGGTCTCCACCATAAATCCAAGAATGTGATCTATGGGAAGGAAACATATGTGGGGTGAGGTGTATGAGCCTCTGGTCGAATATCAATGGCCACACGACCGCCATTTTTGTCGAAAATAGCCATGAATGACCATTTTCAAAAATACCAAAGGACATTCGGATTTTTGCCCAAGAAATGGTCTCCACCAGAAATCCAAGAATGTGATCTATGGCAAGGAAACATATGTGGGGTGAGGTGTACGAGCCTCTGGTCGATGATCAATGGCCACACAACCCCCATTTTGCCGAAAATAGCCATGAACGACCATTTTCAATAATACCGAAGGCTAACACGTACGAGTTCTTGACCAAGAAATGGTCTCCACCAGAAATCCAAGAATGTGATCTATGGCAAGGAAACATATGTGGGGTGAGGTTTATGAGCCTCTAGTCGATGATAAATGGCCACAGAACCCCCATTTTTTATAAAAATTGCCATGAACGACCATTTTCAATAATACTAGAGGCTAACACCTACGGATTTTTGACCAAGATATGGTCTCCACCAGAAATCCAAGAATGTGATCTATGGCAAGGAAACATATGTGGGGTGAGGTGTATGAGCCTCTGGTCGATGATGAATGGCCACACAACCCCCATTTTTGTCGAAAATAGCCATGAACGACCATTTTCAATAGTACCGAAGGCTAACACCTACGGATTTTTGTCGAAGAAATGGTCTCCACCAGAAATCCAAGAATGTGATCTACGACAAGGAAACATATGTGGGGTGAGGTGTATGAGCCTCTGGTCGACGATCAATGGCCACACAACCCTAATTTTTGTCGAAAATAGCCATGAACGACCATTTTCAATGACACTGAAGGCTAACACCTACGGATTTTTGACCAAGAAATGGTCTCCACCATAAATCCAAGAATGTGATCTATGGCAAGGAAACATATGTGGGGTGAGGTTTATGAGCCTCTAGTCGATGATAAATGGCCACACAACCCCCATTTTTTATGAAAATAGCCATGAGCGACCATTTTCAATAATACTAGAGGCTAAGACCTACGGATTTTTGACCAAGAAATGGTCTCCACCAGAAATCCAAGAATGTGATCTATGGCAAGGAAACATGTGGGGTGAGGTGTACGAGCCTCTGGTCGATGATCAATGGCCACACAACCCCCATTTTGCCGAAAATAGCCATGAACGACCATTTTCAATAATACCGAAGGCTAACACGTACGAGTTTTTGACCAAGAAATGGTCTCCACCAGAAATCCAAGAATGTGATCTATGGCAAGGAAACATATGTGGGGTGAGGTTTATGAGCCTCTAGTCGATGATAAATTGCCACACAACCCCCATTTTTTATGAAAATAGCCATGAGCGACCATTTTCAATAATACTATAGGCTAAGGCCTACAGATTTTTGACCAAGAAATGGTCTCCACCAGAAATCCAAGAATGTGATCTATGGCAAGGAAACATATGTGGGGTGAGGTGTATGAGCCTCTGGTCAATGATCAATGGCCACACAACCCCCATTTTTGTCGAAAATAGCCATGAACGACCATTTTCAATAATACCGAAGGCTAACACCTACGGATTTTTGACCAAGAAATGGTCTCCACCAGAAATCCAAGAATGTGATCTACGGCAAGGAAACATATGTGGGGTGAGGTGTATGAGCCTCTGGTCGACGATCAATGGCCACACAACCCTAATTTTTGTCGAAAATAGCCATGAACGACCATTTTCAATGACACTGAAGGCTAACACCTACGAATTTTTGACCAAGAAATGGTCTCCACCATAAATCCAAGAATGTGATCTATGGCAAGGAAACATATGTGTAGTGAGGTGTATGAGCCTCTGGTCGAATATCAATAGCCACACGACCGCCATTTTTGTCGAAAATAGCCATGAATGACCATTTTCAAAAATACCAAAGGATATTCGGATTTTTGCCCAAGAAATGGTCTCCACCAGAAATCCAAGAATGTGATCTATGGCAAGGAAACATATGTGGGGTGAGGTGTACGAGCCTCTGGTCGATGATCAATGGCCACACAACCCCCATTTTGCCGAAAATAGCCATGAACGACCATTTTCAATAGTACCGAAGGCTAACACCTACGGATTTTTGTCGAAGAAATGGTCTCCACCAGAAATCCAAGAATGTGATCTACGACAAGGAAACATATGTGGGGTGAGGTGTATGAGCCTCTGGTCGACGATCAATGGCCACACAACCCTAATTTTTGTCGAAAATAGCCATGAACGACCATTTTCAATGACACTGAAGGCTAACACCTACGGATTTTTGACCAAGAAATGGTCTCCACCATAAATCCAAGAATGTGATCTATGGCAAGGAAACATATGTGTAGTGAGGTGTATGAGCCTCTGGTCCAATATCAATGGCCACACAACCCCCATTTTTGTCGAAAATAGCCATGAACGACCATTTTCAATAGTTCCGAAGGCTAACACATTCGGATTTTTGACCAAGAAATGGTCTCCACCAGAAATCAAAGAATGTGATCTATGGCAAGGAAACATATGTGGGGTGAGGTGTACGAGCCTTTGGTCGATGATCAATGGCCACACAACCCCCATTTTTGTCGAAAATAGCCATGAATGACCATTTTCAATAATACCGAAGGCTAACACGTACAGATTTTTGACCAAGAAATGGTCTCCACCAGATATCCAAGAATGTGATCTATGGCAAGGAAACATATGTGGGGTGAGGTGTATGAGCCTCTGGTCGATGATAAATGGCCACACAACCCCCATTTCAGTCGAAAATAGCCATGAACGACCATTTTCAATAATACCGAAGGCTAACACCAATAGATTTTTGACCAAGAAATGGTCTCCACCAGAAATCCAAGAATGTGATCTATGGCAAGAAAACATATGTGGTGTGAAGTGTACGAGCCTCTGGTCGATGATCAATGGCCACACAACCCCCATTTTTGTCGCCATGAACGACCATTTTCAATGACATTGAAGGCTAACACCTATGGATTTTTGACCAAGAAATGGTCTCCACCATAAATCCAAGAATTTGATCTATGGCAAGGAAACATATGTGTAGTGAGGTGTATGAGCCTCTGGTCGAAGATCAATGGCCACACAACCCCCATTTTTTGTCGAAAATAGCCATGAATGACCATTTTCAAAAATACCGAAGGCTAACACATTCGGATTTTTGCCCAAGAAATGGTCTCCACCAGAAATCCAAGAATGTGATCTATGGCAAGGAAACATATGTGGGGTGAGGTGTACGAGCCTCTGGTCGATGATCAATGGCCACACAACCCCCATTTTGTCGAAAATAGCCATGAACGACAATTTTCAATAATACCGAAGGCTAACACGTACGAATTTTTGACCAAGAATTGATCTCCACCAGAAATCCAAGAATGTGATCTATGGCAAGGAAACATATGTGGGGTCAGGTGTACGAGCCTCTGGTCGATGATAAATGGCCACACAACCCCCATTTTTGTCGAAAATAGCCATGAACGACCATTTTCAATAATACCGAAGGCTAACACCAACGGATTTTTGACCAAGAAATGGTCCCCACCAGAAATCCAAGAATGTGATCTATGGAAAGAAAACATATGTGGGGTGAAGTGTACGAGCCTCTGGTCGATGATCAATGGCCACACAAATCCCATTTATGTCGAAAATAGCCATGAACGACCATTTTCAATGACACCGAACGATAACACCTACGGATTTTTGACCAAGAAATGGTCTCCACCATAAATCCAAGAATGTGATCTATGGAAAGGAAACATGTGTAGTGAGGTGTATGAGCCTTTGGTCGAATATCAATGGCCATACAACCCCCATTTTTGTCGAAAATAGCCATGAACGACCATTTTCAATAGTACCGAAGGCTAAAATATTCAGATTTTTGACCAAGAAATGGTCTCCACCAGAAATCAAAAAATGTGATCTATGGCAAGGAAACATATGTGGGGTGAGGTTTACGAGCCTCTGGTCGATGATCAATGGCCACACAACCCCCATTTTTGTCGAAAATAGCCATGAATGACCATTTTCAATAATACTGAAGGCTAACACGTATAGATTTTTGACCAATAAATGGTCTCCACCAGAAATCCAAGATTGTGATCTATGGCATGGAAACATATGTGGGGTGAGGTGTACGAGCCTCTGGTCGATGATAAATGGCCACACAACCTCCATTTTAGTCGAAAATAGCCATGAACGACCATTTTCAATAATACCGAAGGCTAACACCAACGGATTTTTGACTAAGAAATGGTCTCCACCAGAAATCCAAGAATGTGATCTATGGCAAGAAAACCTATGTGGGGTGAAGTGTACGAGCCTCTGGTCGATGATCAATGGCCACACAACCGCCATTTTTGTCGGAAATAGCCATGAACGACCATTTTCAATGACACTGAAGGCTAACACCTATGGCTTTTTGACCAAAAATGGTCTCCACCATAAATCCAAGAATGTCATCTATGGCAAGGAAACATATGTGTAGTGAGGTGTATGAGCCTCTGGTCAAAGATCAATGGCCACATAACCCCCATTTTTGTCGAAAATAGCCATGAACGACCATTTTCAATAATACCGAAGGCTAACACCTGCGTATTTTTGACCAAGAAATGGTCTCCACCATAAATCCAAGAATGTGATCTATGGCAAGGAAACATATGTGGGGTGAGGTGTATGGGCCTCTGGTCGATGATCAATGGCCACACAACGCCCATTTTTGTCGAAAATAGCGATCAACGACCATTTTCAATAATATAGAAGGCTAACACGTATGGATTTTTGACCAAGAAATGGTCTCCACCAGAAATCCGAGAATGTGATCTATGCAAGGAAACATATGTGGCGTGAGGTGTACGAGCCTCTGGTCGATGATAAATGGCCACACAACCCCCATTTTAGACGAAAATAGCCATGAACGACCATTTTCAATAATACCGAAGGCTAACACCAACGGATTCTTGACCAAGAAATGGTCTCCACCAGAAATCCAAGAATGTGATCTATGGCAAGAAAACATATGTGGGGTAAAGTGTACGAGCCTCTGGTCGATGATCAATGGCCACACAACCCCCATTTTTGTCGCCATGAACGACCATTTTCAATGACATTGAAGGCTAACACCTATGGATTTTTGACCAAGAAATGGTCTCCACCATAAATCCAAGAATTTGATCTATGGCAAGGAAACATATGTGTAGTGAGGTGTATGAGCCTCTGGTCGAAGATCAATGGCCACACAACCCCCATTTTTTGTCGAAAATAGCCATGAATGACCATTTTCAAAAATACCGAAGGCTAACACATTCGGATTTTTGCCCAAGAAATGGTCTCCACCAGAAATCCAAGAATGTGATCTATGGCAAGGAAACATATGTGGGGTGAGGTGTACGAGCCTCTGGTCGATGATCAATGGCCACACAACCCCCATTTTGTCGAAAATAGCCATGAACGACAATTTTCAATAATACCGAAGGCTAACACGTACGAATTTTTGACCAAGAATTGATCTCCACCAGAAATCCAAGAATGTGATCTATGGCAAGGAAACATATGTGGGGTCAGGTGTACGAGCCTCTGGTCGATGATAAATGGCCACACAACCCCCATTTTTGTCGAAAATAGCCATGAACGACCATTTTCAATAATACCGAAGGCTAACACCAACGGATTTTTGACCAAGAAATGGTCCCCACCAGAAATCCAAGAATGTGATCTATGGAAAGAAAACATATGTGGGGTGAAGTGTACGAGCCTCTGGTCGATGATCAATGGCCACACAAATCCCATTTATGTCGAAAATAGCCATGAACGACCATTTTCAATGACACCGAACGATAACACCTACGGATTTTTGACCAAGAAATGGTCTCCACCATAAATCCAAGAATGTGATCTATGGAAAGGAAACATGTGTAGTGAGGTGTATGAGCCTTTGGTCGAATATCAATGGCCATACAACCCCCATTTTTGTCGAAAATAGCCATGAACGACCATTTTCAATAGTACCGAAGGCTAAAATATTCAGATTTTTGACCAAGAAATGGTCTCCACCAGAAATCAAAAAATGTGATCTATGGCAAGGAAACATATGTGGGGTGAGGTTTACGAGCCTCTGGTCGATGATCAATGGCCACACAACCCCCATTTTTGTCGAAAATAGCCATGAATGACCATTTTCAATAATACTGAAGGCTAACACGTATAGATTTTTGACCAATAAATGGTCTCCACCAGAAATCCAAGATTGTGATCTATGGCATGGAAACATATGTGGGGTGAGGTGTACGAGCCTCTGGTCGATGATAAATGGCCACACAACCTCCATTTTAGTCGAAAATAGCCATGAACGACCATTTTCAATAATACCGAAGGCTAACACCAACGGATTTTTGACTAAGAAATGGTCTCCACCAGAAATCCAAGAATGTGATCTATGGCAAGAAAACCTATGTGGGGTGAAGTGTACGAGCCTCTGGTCGATGATCAATGGCCACACAACCGCCATTTTTGTCGGAAATAGCCATGAACGACCATTTTCAATGACACTGAAGGCTAACACCTATGGCTTTTTGACCAAAAATGGTCTCCACCATAAATCCAAGAATGTCATCTATGGCAAGGAAACATATGTGTAGTGAGGTGTATGAGCCTCTGGTCAAAGATCAATGGCCACATAACCCCCATTTTTGTCGAAAATAGCCATGAACGACCATTTTCAATAATACCGAAGGCTAACACCTGCGTATTTTTGACCAAGAAATGGTCTCCACCATAAATCCAAGAATGTGATCTATGGCAAGGAAACATATGTGGGGTGAGGTGTATGGGCCTCTGGTCGATGATCAATGGCCACACAACGCCCATTTTTGTCGAAAATAGCGATCAACGACCATTTTCAATAATATAGAAGGCTAACACGTATGGATTTTTGACCAAGAAATGGTCTCCACCAGAAATCCGAGAATGTGATCTATGCAAGGAAACATATGTGGCGTGAGGTGTACGAGCCTCTGGTCGATGATAAATGGCCACACAACCCCCATTTTAGACGAAAATAGCCATGAACGACCATTTTCAATAATACCGAAGGCTAACACCAACGGATTCTTGACCAAGAAATGGTCTCCACCAGAAATCCAAGAATGTGATCAATGGCAAGAAAACATATGTGGGGTAAAGTGTACGAGCCTCTGGTCGATGATCAATGGCCACACAACCCCCATTTTTGTCAAAAATAGCCATGAACGACCATTTTCAATGAAACGGAAGGCTAACACCTACGGATTTTTGACCAAGAAATGGTCTCCAACATAAATCCAAGAATGTGATATATGGCAAGGAAACATATGTGAGGTGAGGTGTATGAGCCTCTGGTCGATGATAAATGGCCACACAACCCCCATTTTTTATGAAACTAGCCATGAACGACCATTTTCAATAATACCGAAGGCTAACACCTACGGATTTTTGACCAAGAAATGGTCTCCACCAGAAATCCAATAATGTAATCTATGGCAAGGAAACATACGTGGGGTCAGGTGTATGAGCCTCTGGTCGATGATCAATGGCCACACAACCCCCATTTTTGTCGAAAATAGCCATGAACGACCATTTTCAATAATACCGAAGGCTAACACCTACAGATTTTTGACCAAGAAATGTTCTCCACCAGAAATCCAAAATGTGATCTATGGCAAGGAAACATATGTGGGGTGAGGTGTATGAGCCTCTGGTCGATGATCAATGGCCACACAACCCCCATTTTTGTCGAAAATAGCCATGAACGATCATTTTCAATAACACTGAAGGCTAACACCTACGGATTTTTGACCAAGAAATGGTCTCCACCATAAATCCAAGAATGTGATCTTTGGCAAGGAAACATATATGGGGTGAGGTGTATGGGCCTCTAGCCGATGATCAATGGCCACACAACGCACATTTTTGTCGAAAATAGCGATCAACGACCATTTTCAATAATACCGAAGGCTAATACGTATGAATTTTTGACCAAGAAATGGTCTCCACCAGAAATACGAGAATGTGATCTATGGCAAGGAAGCATATGTGGGGTGAGGTGTACGAGCCTCAGGTCGATGATCAATGGCGACACAACCCCCATTTTTGTCGAAAATAGCCATGAACGACCATTTTCAATGACACTGAAGGCTAACACCTACGAATTTTTGACCAACAAATGGTCTCCACGAGAAATCCAAGATTGTGATATATGGCAAGAAAACATATGTGGGGTGAAGTGTACAAGCCTCTGGTCGATGATCAATGGCCACACAACCCCCATTTTTGTCGGAAATAGCCATGAACGACCATTTTCAATGACACTGAAGGCTAACACGTACGGCTTTTTGACCAAGAAATGGTCTCCACCATAAATCCAAGAATGTCATCTATGGCAAGGAAACATATGTGTAGTGAGGTGTATGAGCCTCTGGTCAAAGATCAATGGCCACGTAACCCCCATTTTTGTCGAAAATAGCCATGAACGACCATTTTCAATAATACCGAAGGCTAACACCTGCGTATTTTTGACCAAGAAATGGTCTCCACCATAAATCCAAGAATGTGATCTATGGCAAGGAAACATATGTGGGGTGAGGTGTATGGGCCTCTGGTCGATGATCAATGGCCACACAACGCCCATTTTTGTCGAAAATAGCGATCAACGACCATTTTCAATAATATAGAAGGCTAACACGTATGGATTTTTGACCAAGAAATGGTCTCCACCAGAAATCCGAGAATGTGATCTATGCAAGGAAACATATGTGGGGTGAGGTGTACGAGCCTCTGGTCGATGATAAATGGCCACACAACCCCCATTTTAGACGAAAATAGCCATGAACGACCATTTTCAATAATACCGAAGGCTAACACCAACAGATTCTTGACCAAGAAATGGTCTCCACCAGAAATCCATGAATGTGATCAATGGCAAGAAAACATATGTGGGGTAAAGTGTACGAGCCTCTGGTCGATGATCAATGGCCACACAACCCCCATTTTTGTCAAAAATAGCCATGAACGACCATTTTCAATGAAACGGAAGGCTAACACCTACGGATTTTTGACCAAGAAATGGTCTCCAACATAAATCCAAGAATGTGATATATGGCAAGGAAACATATGTGAGGTGAGGTATATGAGCCTCTGGTCGATGATAAATGGCCACACAACCCCCATTTTTTATGAAAATAGCCATGAACGACCATTTTCAATAATACCGAAGGCTAACACCTACGGATTTTTGACCAAGAAATGGTCTCCACCAGAAATCCAATAATGTAATCTATGGCAAGGAAACATACGTGGGGTCAGGTGTATGAGCCTCTGGTCGGTGATCAATGGCCACACAACCCCCATTTTTGTCGAAAATAGCCATGAACGACCATTTTCAATAATACCGAAGGCTAACACCTACAGATTTTTGACCAAGAAATGTTCTCCACCAGAAATCCAAAATGTGATCTATGGCAAGGAAA
Organism: Zea luxurians; assembly: GCA_029449295.1. Classification (NCBI taxonomy): domain Eukaryota; kingdom Viridiplantae; phylum Streptophyta; class Magnoliopsida; order Poales; family Poaceae; genus Zea; species Zea luxurians. The sequence goes on along the minus strand of JAOPSE010000982.1, from coordinate 114,138 downwards.
CATATGTGGGGTGAGGTGTATGAGCCTCTGGTCGATGATCAATGGCCACACAACCCCCATTTTTGTCGAAAATAGCCATGAACGATCATTTTCAATAACACTGAAGGCTAACACCTATGGATTTTTGACCAAGAAATGGTCTCCACCATAAATCCAAGAATGTGATCTATGGCAAGGAAACATATATGGGGTGAGGTGTATGGGCCTCTGGCCGATGATCAATGGCCACACAACGCCCATTTTTGTCGAAAATAGCGATCAACGACCATTTTCAATAATACCGAAGGCTAATACGTATGAATTTTTGACCAAGAAATGGTCTCCACCAGAAATCCGAGAATGTGATCTATGGCAAGGAAACATATGTGGGGTGAGGTGTACGAGCCTCAGGTCAATGATCAATGGCGACACAACCCCCATTTTTGTCGAAAATAGCCATGAACGACCATTTTCAATGACACTGAAGGCTAACACCTGCGAATTTTTGACCAACAAATGGTCTCCACGAGAAATCCAAGATTGTGATATATGGCAAGAAAACATATGTGGGGTGAAGTGTACGAGCCTCTGGTCGATGATCAATGGCCACACAACCCCCATTTTTGTCGGAAATAGCCATGAACGACCATTTTCAATGACACTGAAGGCTAACACGTACGGCTTTTTGACCAAGAAATGGTCTCCACCATAAATCCAAGAATGTCATCTATGGCAAGGAAACATATGTGTAGTGAGGTGTATGAGCCTCTGGTCAAAGATCAATGGCCACGTAACCCCCATTTTTGTCGAAAATAGCCATGAACGACCATTTTCAATAATACCGAAGGCTAACACCTGCGTATTTTTGACCAAGAAATGGTCTCCACCATAAATCCAAGAATGTGATCTATGGCAAGGAAACATATGTGGGGTGAGGTGTATGGGCCTCTGGTCGATGATCAATGGCCACACAACGCCCATTTTTGTCGAAAATAGCGATCAACGACCATTTTCAATAATATAGAAGGCTAACACGTATGGATTTTTGACCAAGAAATGGTCTCCACCAGAAATCCGAGAATGTGATCTATGCAAGGAAACATATGTGGGGTGAGGTGTACGAGCCTCTGGTCGATGATAAATGGTCACACAACCCCCATTTTAGACGAAAATAGCCATGAACGACCATTTTCAATAATACCGAAGGCTAACACCAACGGATTCTTGACCAAGAAATGGTCTCCACCAGAAATCCAAGAATGTGATCAATGGCAAGAAAACATATGTGGGGTAAAGTGTACGAGCCTCTGGTCGATGATCAATGGCCACACAACCCCCATTTTTGTCGAAAATAGCCATGAACGACCATTTTCAATGAAACTGAAGGCTAACACCTACGAATTTTTGACCAAGAAATGGTCTCCAACATAAATCCAAGATTGTGATATATGGCAAGGAAACATATGTGAGGTGAGGTGTACGAGCCTCTGGTCGATGATAAATGGCCACACAACCCCCATTTTTTATGAAAATAGCCATGAACGACCATTTTCAATAATACCGAAGGCTAACACCTACGGATTTTTGACCAAGAAATGGTCTCCACCAGAAATCCAATAATGTAATCTATGGCAAGGAAACATACGTGGGGTCAGGTGTATGAGCCTCTGGTCGATGATCAATGGCCACACAACCCCCATTTTTGTCGAAAATAGCCATGAACGACCATTTTCAATAATACCGAAGGCTAACACCTACGGATTTTTGACCAAGAAATGTTCTCCACCAGAAATCCAAAATGTGATCTATGGCAAGGAAACATATGTGGGGTGAGGTGTATGAGCCTCTGGTCGATGATCAATGGCCACACAACCCCCATTTTTGTCAAAAATAGCCATGAACGATCATTTTCAATAACACTGAAGGCTAACACCTACGGATTTTTGACCAAGAAATGGTCTCCACCATAAATCCAAGAATGTGATCTATGGCAAGGAAACATATGTGGGGTGAGGTGTATGGGCCTCTGGCCGATGATCAATGGCCACACAACGCCCATTTTTGTCGAAAATAGCGATCAACGACCATTTTCAATAAAACCGAAGGCTAATACGTATGAATTTTTGACCAAGAAATGGTCTCCACCAGAAATCCGAGAATGTGATCTATGGCAAGGAAACATATGTGGGGTGAGGTGTACGAGCCTCTGGTCGATGATCAATGGCCACACAACCCCCGTTTTTGTCGAAAATAACCATGAACGACCATATTCAATGACACTGAAGGCTAACACCTACGGAATTTTGACCAAGAAATGGTCTCCACCATAAATCCAAGAATGTGATCTATGGCAAGCAATCATATGTGTAGTGAGGTGTATGAGCCTCTCGTCGAAGATCAATGGCCACAACACCCAGTTTTGTCGAAAATAGCCATGAATAACCATTTTCAATAATACCGAAGGCTAACACATTCAGATTTTTGCCCAAGAAATGGTCTCCACCAGAAATCTAAGAATGTGATCTATGGCAAGGAAACATATGTGGGGTGAGGTGTACGAGTCTCTAGTCGATGATCAATGGCCACACAACCCCCATTTTTGTCGAAAATAGCCATGAACGACCATTTTCAATGACACTGAAGGCTAACACTCACGGATTTTTGACCAAGAAATGGTCTCCACCATAAATCCAAGAATGTGATCTATGGCAAGGAAACATATGTGTAGTGAGGTGTATGAGCCTCTGGTCGAATATCAATGGCCACACAACACTTATTTTAGTCGAAATAGCCATGAACGACCATTTTCAATAGTACCGAAGGCTAACACATTCGGATTTTTGACCAAGAAATGGTCTCCACCAGAAATCAAAGAATGTGATCTATGGCAAGGAAACATATGTGGGGTGAGGTTTATGAGCCTCTGGTCGATGATCAATGGCCACACCACCCCCATTTTTGTCGAAAATCGCCATGAATGACCATTTTCAATAATACCGAAGGCTAACATGTACGGATTTTTGACCAAGAAATGGTCTCCACCAGAAATACAAGAATGTGATCTATGGCAAGGAAGCATATGTGGGGTGAGGTGTACAAGCCTCTGGTCGATGATAAATGGCCACACAACCCCCATTTTAAACGAAAATAGCCATGAACGACCATTTTCAATAATACCGAAGGCTAACACCAACGTATTGTTGACCAAGAAATGGTCTCCACCAGAAATCCAAGAATGTGATTAACGGCAAGAAAACATATGTGGGGTAAAGTGTACGAGCCTCTGGTCGATGATCAATGGCCACACAACCCCCATTTTAGACGAAAATAGCCATGAACGACCATTTTCAATGACACTAAAGGCTAACACCTACAGATTTTTGACCAAGAAATGGTCTCCACCATAAATCCAAGAATGTGATCTATGGCAAGGAAACATAAGTGAGGTGAGGTGTACGAGCCAGTGGTCGATGATAAATGGCCACACAACCCCTATTTTTGATGAAAATTGCCATGAACGACCATTTTCAATAATACCGAAGGCTAACACCTACGGATTTTTGACCAAGAAATGGTCTCCACCAGAAATCCAAGAATGTGAGCTATGGCAAGAAAACATACGTGGGGTGAGGTGTATGAGCCTCTGGTCGATGATCAATGGCAACACAACCCCCATTTTTGTCGAAGATAGCCATGAACGACCATTTTCAATAATACCGAAGGCTAACACCTACGGATTTTTGACCAAGAAATGTTCTCCACCAGAAATCCAAAATGTGATCTATGGCAAGGAAACATATGTGGGGTGAGGTGTATGAGCCTCTGGTCGATGATCAATGGCCACACAACCCCCATTTTTGTCGAAAATAGCCATGAACGACCATTTTCAATGACACTGAAGGCTAACACCTACGGATTTTTGACCAAGAATTGGTCTCCACCATAAATCAAGAATGTGATCTATGGCAAGGAAACATATGTGGGGTGAGGTATATGGGCCTCTGGTCGATGATCAATGGCCACACAACGCCCATTTTTGTCTAAAATAGCGATCAACGACCATTTTCAATAATACAGAAGGCTAACACGTATGGATTTTTGACCAAGAAATGGTCTCCACCAGAAATCCAAGAATGTGATCTATGGCAAGGAAACATATGTGGGGTGAGGTGTACGAGCCTCTGGTCGATGATCAATGGCCACACAACCCCCATTTTTGTCGAAAATAGCCATGAACGACCATTTTCAATGACACTGGAGGCTAACACCTCCGGAATTTTGACCAAGAAATGGTCTCCACCATAAATCCAAGAATGTGATCTATGGCAAGGAAACATATGTGTAGTGAGGTGTATGAGCCTCTAGTCGAAGATCAATGGCCAAACAACGCCCATTTTTCTCGAAAATAGCCATGAATGACCATTTTCAATAATACGGAAGGCTAACTCATTCAGATTTTTGCCCAAGTAATGGTCTCCACCAGAAATCCAAGAATGTGATCTATGGCAAGGAAACATATGTGGGGTGAGGTGTACGAGCCTCTGGTCGATGATCAATGGCCACACAACCCCCATTTTTGTCGAAAATAGCCATGAACGACCATTTTCAATGACGTTGAAGGCTAACACTCACAGTTTTTTGACCAAGAAATGGTCTCCACCATAAATCGAAAAATGTGATCTATGGCAAGGAAACATATTTGTAGTGAGGTGTATGAGCCACTGGTCGAATATCAATGGCCACACAACCCTTATTTTTGTCGAAGATAGCCATGAACGACCATTTTCAATAGTACTGAAGGCTAACACATTCGGATTTTTGACTAAGAAATGGTCTCCACCAGAAATCAAAGAATGTGATCTATGGCAAGGAAACATATGTGGGGTGAGGTTTATGAGCCTCTGGTCAATGATCAATGGCCACACAACCCCCATTTTTGTCGAAGATAGCCATGAACGACCATTTTCAATAATACCGAAGGCTAACACGTACGGATTTTTGACCAAGAAATGGTCTCCACCAGAAATCCAAGAATGTGATCAATGGAAAGAAAACATATGTGGGGTAAAGTGTACGAGCCTCTAGTCGATGATCAATGGCCACATAACCCCCATTTTTGTCGAAAATAGCCATGAACGACCATTTTCAATGACACGGAAGGCTAACACCTACGGATTTTTGACCAAGAAATGGTCTCCACCATAAATCCAAGAATGTGATCTATGGCAAGGAAACATATGTGAGGTGAGGTGTACGAGCCTCTGGTCGATGATCAATGGCCACACAACCCCCATTTTGTCGAAAATAGCCATGAACGACCATTTTCAATGACACTGAAGGCTAACACCTACGGATTTTTGACCAATAAATGGTCTCCACCATAAATCCAAGAATGTGATCTATGGCAAGGAAACATATGTGGGGTGAGGTGTATGGGCCTCTGGCCAATGATCAATGGCCACACAACGCCCATTTTGGTCGAAAATAGTGATCAACGACCATTTTCAATAATACCGAAGGCTAACACGTATGGATATTCGACCAAGAAATGGTCTCCACCAGAAATCCAATAATGTGATCTATGGCAAGGAAACATATGTGAGGTGAGGTGTACGAGCCTCTGGTCGATGATCAATGGCCACACAACCCCCATTTTTGTCAAAAATAGCCATGAACGACCATTTTCAATAATACCGAAGGCTAACACCTACGGATTTTTGACCAAGAAATGGTCTCCACCATAAATCCAAGAATGTGATCTATGGCAAGTAAACATATGTGCAGTGAGGTGTATGAGCCTCTGGTCGAATATCAATTGCCACACAACCCCCATTTTTGTCGAAAATAGCAATGAACGACCATTTTCAATAGTACCGAAGGCTAACACATTCGGATTTTTGACCAAGAAATGGTCTCCACCAGAAATCAAAGAATGTGATCTATGGCAAGAAAACATATGTGGGGTGAGGTTTACGAGCCTCTGGTCGATGATCAATGGCCACACAACCTCCATTTTTGTCGAAAATATCCATGAATGACCATTTTCAATAATACAGAAGGCTAACACGTACGGATTTTTGACCAAGCAATGGTCTCCACCAGAAATCCAAGAATTTTATCTATGGCAAGGAAACATATGTGGGGTGAGGTGTACGAACCTCAGGTCGATGATAAATGGCCACACAACCCCCATTTTAGTCAAAAATAGACATGAACGACCATTTTTCAAAATACCAAAGGCTAACACTAACGGATTTCTGACCAATAAATGGTCCCCACCAGAAATCCAAGAATGTGATATATGGCAAGAAAACATATGTGGGGTGAAATGTACGAGACTCTAGTCGATGATCAATGGCCACACAACCCCCATTTTTGTCGAAAATAGCCATGAACGACCATTTTGAATGACACTGAAGGCTAACACCTAAGGATTTTTGACCAAGAAATGGTCTCCACCATAAATCCAATAATGTGATCTGTAGCAAGGAAACATATGTGTAGTGAGGTGTATGAGCCTCTGGTCAAAGATCAATGGCCACACAACCCCCATTTTTGTCAAAAATAGCCATGAATGACCATTTTCAATAATACCGAAGGCTAACACATTCGGAATTTTGCCCAAGAAATGGTCGCCACCAGAAATCCAAGAATGTGATCTATGGCAAGGAAACATATGTGGGGTGAGGTGTACGAGCCTCTGATCGATGATCAATGGCCACACAACCCCCATTTTTGTCGAAAATAGCCATGAACCACCATTTTCAATGACACTAAAGGCTAGCACCGACGGATTTTTGACCAAGAAATGGTCTCCACCAGAAATCCAAGAATGTGATCGATGGCAAGGAAACATATGTGGGGTGAGGTGTATGAGCCTCTGGTTGAATATCAATGGCCACACAACCCCCTTTTTTGTCAAAAATAGCCATGAACGACCATTTTCAATAGTACTGAAGGCTAATACATTCGGTTTTTGACCAAGAAATGGTCTCCCCCAGAAATCAAAGAATGTGATCTACGGCAAGGAAACATATGTGGGGTGAGGTTTACGATGCTCTGGTCGATGATCAATGGCCACACAACCCCATTTTTGTCGAAAATAGCCATGAATGACCATTTTCAATAATACCAAAGGCTGACACGTACGGATTTTTGACCAAGAAATGGTCTCCACCAGAAATCAAAGAATGTGATCTATGGCATGGAAACATATGTGAGGTGAGGTGTATGAGCCCCTGGTCGATGATAAATGGCCACACAACCCCCATTTTAGTCGAAAATAGCCATGAATGACCATTTTCAATAATACCGAAGGCTAACACCAACGGATTTGTGACCAAGAAATGGTCTCCACCAAAAATCCAAGAATGTGATCTATGGCAAGAAAACATATGTGGGGTGAAGTGTACGAGCCTCTGCTCGATGATCAAATAGCCATGAACGACTATTTTCAATGACACTGAAGGCTAACACCTACGAATTTTTGACCAAGAAATGGTCTCCACCATAAATCCAAGAATGTGATCTATGGGAAGGAAACATATGTGTAGTGGGGTGTATGAGCCTTTGGTCGAAGATCAATGGTCACACAACCCCCATTTTTGTCGAAAATAGCGATGAATGACCATTTTCAATAATATCGAAGGCTAACACATTCGGATTTTTGCCCTAGAAATGGTCTCCACCAGAAACCCAAGAATGTGATCTATGGCAAGGAAACATATGTGGGGTGAGGTGTACGAGCCTCTGGTCGATGATCAATTGCCACACATCCCCCATTTTGTCGAAAATAGCCATGAACGACCATTTTCAATAATACCGAAGGCTAACACGTACGAATTTTTGACCAAGAAATGGTCTCCACCAGAAATCCAAGAATGTGTTCTATGGCAAGGAAACATACGTAGGGTGAGGTGTACGAGCCTCTGGTCGATGATAAATGGCCACACAACCCCCATTTTTGATGAAAATAGCCATGAACGACCATTTTCAATAATACCGAAGGCTAACGCCTACGGATTTTTGACCAAGAAATGGTCTCCACCAGTAATCCAAGAATGTGATCTATGGCAAGGTAACATATGTGGGGTGAGGTGTATGAGCCTCTGGTCGATGATCAATGGCCACACAACCCCCGTTTTTGTCGAAATTAGCCATGAACAACCATTTTCAATAATACCGAAGGCTAACACCTACGGATTTTTGACCAAGAAATGGTCTCCACCAGAAATCCAAGAATGTGTTCTATGGCAAGGAAACATATGTAGGGTGAGGTGTACGAGCCTCTGGTCGATGATAAATGGCCACACAACCCCCATTTTTGATGAAAATAGCCATGAACGACCATTTTCAATAATACCGAAGTCTAACGCCTACGGATTTTTGACCAAGAAATGGTCTCCACCAGTAATCCAATAATGTGATCTATGGCAAGGAAACATATGTGAGGTGAGGTGTATGAGCCTTTGGTCGATGATCAATGGCCACACAACCCCCGTTTTTGTCGAAAATAGCCATGAACAACCATTTTCAATAATACCGAAGTCTAACGCCTACGGATTTTTGACCAAGAAATGGTCTCCACCAGAAATCAAAGAATGTGATCTATGGCAAGGAAACATATGTGGGGTGAGGTTTACGAGCCTCTGGTCGATGATCAATGGCCACACAACCCCCATTTTTTGTCGAAAATAGCCATGAACGACCATTTTCAATAGTACCGAAGGCTAACACATTCGGATTTTTGACCAAGAAATGGTCTCCACCAAAAATCAAAGAATGTGATCTATGGCAAAGAAACATATGTGGGGTGAGGTTTACGATCCTCTGGTAGATGATTAATGGCCACACAACCCCCATTTTTGTCGAAAATACCATGAATGACCATTTTCAATAATACCGTAGGCTAACACGTATGGATTTTTGACCAAGAAATGGTCTCCACCAGAAATCCAAGAATGTGATCTATGGCAAGGAAACATATATGGGGTGAGGTGTACTAGCCTCTAGTCGATGATAAATGGCCACACAACCCCCATTTTAGTCGAAAATGCCATGAACGACCATTTTCAATAATACCGAAGGCTAACACCAACGGATCTTTGACCAAGAAATGGTCTCCACCTGAAATCCAAGAATGTGATCTATGGCAAGAAAACATATGTGGAGTGAAGTGTACGAAGCTCTGGTTGATGATCAATGGCCACACAACCCCCTTTTTTGTCGAAAATAGCCATGAACGACCATTTTCAATGACACTGACGGCTAACACCTACGGATTTTTGACCAAGAAATGGTCTCCACCATAAATCCAAGAATGTGATCTATGGCAAGGAAACATATGTGTAGTGGGGTGTATGAGCCTCTGGTCGAAGATCAATGGCCACACAACCCCCATTTTTGTCGAAAATTGCCATGAATGACCATTTTCAATAATACCGAAGGCTAACACATTCGGATTTTTGCCCAAGAAATGGTCTCCACCAGAAATCCAAGAATGTGATCTATGGCAAGGAAACATATGTGGGGTGAGGTGTACGAGCCTCTAGTCGATGATCAATAGCCACAAAACCCCCATTTTGTCGAAAATATCCATGAACGACCTTTTCAATAATACTGAAGGCTAACACGTACGAATTTTTGACCAAGAAATGGTCTCCACCAGAAATCCAAGAATGTGATCTATGGCAAGGAAATATATGTGGGGTGAGGTGTACGAGCCTCTGGTCGATGATAAATGGCCACACAACCCCCATTTTTGATGAAAATAGTCATGAACGACCATTTTCAATAATACCGAAGGCTAAGACCTACGGATTTTTTTACCAAGAAATGGTCTCCACCAGAAATCCAAGAATGTTGTCAATGACAAGGAAACATATGTGGGGTGAGGTGTATGAGCCTCTGGATCGATGATCAATGGCGACACAACCCCCATTTTTGTCGAAAATAGCCATGAACGACCATTTTCAATAATACCGAAGGCTAACACCTACGGATGTTTGACCAAGAAATGGTCTCCACCAGAAATCCAATAATGTGATCTATGGCAAGGAAACATATGTGGAGTGAGGTGTATGAGCCTCTGGTCGATGATCAATGGCACACAACCCCCATTTTTGTCGAAAATAGCCATGAACGACCATTTTCAATAATACCGAAGGCTAACACCTACGGATTTTTGACAAAGAAATGGTCTCCACCATAAATCCAAGAATGTTATCTATGACAAGGAAACATATGTGTAGTGAGGTGTATGAGCCTCTGGTCGAATATCAATGGCCACACAACCCCCATTTTTGTCGAAATAGCCATGAACGACCATTTTCAATAGTACCGAAGGCTAACACATTCGGATTTTTGACCAACAAATGGTCTCCACAAGAAATCAAAGAATGGGATCTATGGCAAGGAAACATATGTGGGGTGAGGTTGACGAGCCTCTGGTCGATGATCAATGGCCACACAACCCCCATTTTTGTCAAAAATAGCCATGAATGACCATTTTCAATAATACCGAAGGCTAACACGTACGGATTTTTGACCAAGAAATGGTCTCCACCATAAATCAAAGAATGTGATCTATGGCAAGGAAACATATGTGGGTGAGGTTTACGAGCCTCTGGTCGATGATCAATGTCCACACAACCTCGATTTTTGTCGAAAATAGCCATGAACGACCATTTTCAATAGTACCGAAGGCTAACACATTCAGATTTTTGACCAAGAAATGGTCTACACCAGAAATCAAAGAATGTGATATATGGCAAGGAAACATATGTGGGGTCTGGTTTACGTTCCTCTGGTCAATGATCAATGGCCACACAACCCCCATTTTTGTCTAAAATACCATGAATGACCATTTTCAATAATACCGAAGGCTAACACGTACGGACTTTTGACCAAGAAATGGTCTCCACCAGAAATCCAAGAATGTGATCTATGGCAAGGAAACATATGTGGGGTGAGGTGTACGAGCCTCTGGTCGATGACAAATGGCCACACAACCCCCATTTTGTCGAAAATAGCCATGAACGACCATTTTCAATAATACCGAAGGCTAACACCAACAGATTTTTGACCAAGAAATGGTCTCCACCAGAAATCCAAGAATGTGATCTATGGCAAGAAAACATATGTGGGTTGAAGTGTACGAGCCTCTGGTCGATGATCAATGGCCACACAACCCCCATTTTTGTCGAAAATAGCAATGAACGACCATTTTCATTGACATTGAAGGCTAACACCTACGGATTTTTGACCAAGAAATGGTCTCCACCATAAATCCAGGAATGTGATCTATGGCAAGGAAACATATGTGTAGTTGGGTGTATGAGCCTCTGGTCTAAGATCAATGGCCACACAACCCCCATTTTTCTCGAAAATAGCCATGAATGACCATTTTCAATAATACCGAAGGCTAACACATTCGGATTTTTGCCCAAGAAATGGTCTCCACCAGAAATCCAAGAATGTGATCTATGGCAAGGAAACATATGTGGGGTGAGGTGTACGAGCCTCTGGTCGATGATCAATGGCCACGCAACCCCCATTTTGTCGAAAATAGCCATGAACGATCATTTTCAATAATACTGAAGGCTAACACGTACGAATTTTTTACCAAGACATGGTCTCCACCAAAATTCCAAGAATGTGATCTATGGCAAGGAAACATATGTGGGGTGAGGTGTACGAGCCTCTGGTCGATGATACATGGACACACAACCCCCATTTTTGATGAAAATTGCCATGAACGACCATTTTCAATAATACTGAAGGCTAAGACCTACGAATTTTGGACCAAGAAATGGTCTCCACCAGAAATCCAAAAATGTGATCTATGGCAAGGAAACATATATGGGGTGAGGTGTATGAGCATCTCGTTGATGATCAATGGCCACACAACCCCCATTTTTGTCGAAAATAGCCATGAACGACCATTTTCAATAATACCGAAGGCTAACACCTACAGATTTTTGACCAAGAAATGGTCTCCACCAGAAATCCAAGAATGTGATCTATGGCAAGGAAACATATGTGGGTGAGGTGTACGAGCCTCAGGTCGATGATCAATGGCCACACAACCCCCATTTTTGTCGAAAATAGCCATGAACGACCATTTTCAATGACACTGAAGGCTAACACCTACAGATTTTTGACCAAGAAATGGTCACCACCATAAATCCAAGAATGTGATCTATGGCAAGGAAACATATGTGTAGTGAGGTGTATGAGCCTATAGTCGAATATCACTGGCCACACAACCCCCATTTTTGTCGAAAATAGCCATGAACGACCATTTTCAATAGTACCGAAGGCTAACACATTCGGATTTTTGACCAAGAAATGGTCTCCACCAGAAATCAAAGAATGTGATCTATGGCAAGGAAACATATGTGGGGTGAGGTTTACGAGCTTCTGGTCGAAGATCAATGGCCACACAATCCGCATTTTTGTCGAAAATAGCCATGAATGACCATTTTCAATAATAGCGAAGGCTAACACGTATAGATTTTTGACCAAGAAATGGTCTCCACCAGAAATCCAAGAATGCGATCTATGGCAAGGAAACATATGTGGGGTGAGGTGTACGAGCCTCTGGTCGATGATAAATGGTCACACAACCCCCATTTTAGTCGAAAATAGCCATGAACGACCATTTTCAATAATACCGAAGGCTAACTCCAACGGATTTTTGACAAGGAAATGGTCTCACCAGAAATCCAAGAATGTGATCTATTGCAAGGAAACATATGTGGGGTGAGGTGTACGAGCCTCTAGTCGATGATAAATGGCCACACAACACCCATTTTGGTCGAAAATAGCCATGAACGACCATTTTCAATAGTACTGAAGTCTAACACATTCAAATTTTTGACCAAGAAATGGTCGGGGTGAGGTTTACGAGCCTCTGCTCGATGATCAATGGCCACACAACCCCCATTTTTGTCGAAAATAGCCATGAATGACCATTTTCAATAATACCGAAGGCTAACACGTACGGATTTTTGACCAAGAAATGGTGTCCACCAGAAATCAAAGAATGCAATCTATGGCAAGGAAACATATGTGGGGTGAGGTGTACGAGCCTCTGGTCGATGATAAATGGCCACACAACCCCCATTTTAGTCGAAAATAGCCATGAACGACCATTTACAATAATACCGAAGGCTAACACCAACGGATTTTTGACCAAGAAATGGTCTCGAAATCCAAGAATGTGATCTATGGCAAGAAAACATATGTGGGGTGAAGTGTACGAGCCTCTGGTCGATGATAAATGGCAACACAACCCCCATTTTTGACGAAAATAGCCATGAACGACCATTTTCAATGACACTGAAGGCTAATACCTATGGATTTTTGACCAAGAAATGGTCTCCACCATAAATCCAAGAATGTCATCAATGGCAAGGAAACATATGTGTAGTGAGGTGTATGAGCCTCTGGTCGATGATAATACTGAAGGCTAACACGTACTGATTTTTGACCAATAAATGGTCTCCACCAGAAATCCAAGAATGTGATCTATAGCAAGGAAACATATGTGGGGTGAGGTGTACGAGCCTCTGGTCGATGATAAATGGCCACACAACCCCCATTTTTGTCGAAAATAGCCATGAATGACCATTTTCAATAATACCGAAGGCTAACACATCCATAGGTGTTTGCCTTCGATATTATTGAAAATGGTTGTTGATGCAATTGGGGTTGTGTAGCCATTGACCATCGAACAAAGGCTCGTACACCTGACCCCACATATGTTTCCTTGCCATAGGTCACATTCTTTGATTTCTAGTGGGGACCACTTCTTGGTCGAGATCCGTAGGTGTTAGCCTTCGATATTATTGAAAATGGTCGTTCTTGCAATTTTGGACAAAAATGGGGGCTGTGTGGCAATTGATTATCAACCAGAGGCTCATACACTTGACCCCACATATGTTTCCTTGCCATAGATCACATTCTTGGATTTTTGGTGGAGGCCATTTCTTGGCCAAAAATCCGTTGGTGTTAGCCTCGGTAGTATTGAAAATGGGGGTTTTTTAGTCGATGATCAATGGCCACACAACCCCATTTTTGTCGAAAAAAGCATGAACGACCATTTTCAATAATACCGAAGGCTAACACCTACAGATTTTTGACCTAGAAATGGTCTCCACCAGAAATCCAAGAATGTGACCTATGGAAAGGAAACATATGTGGGGTGAGGTGTATGAACCTCTAGTAGATGATCAATGGACACACAACCCCTATTTTTGTTGAAAATTGCATCAATGACCATTTTCAATAATAGTGAAGGCTAACACCTATGGATTTTTGATCAAGAAATGGTCTCTGCCAGAAATGCAAGAATGTGATCTATGGCAATGACAAATATGTGGGTTGTGGTTTCTGAGCCTCTGGTCATTGGTAAATGGACACAACCCCCATTTTGACGAAAACAGCATAAACGATCATTTTCAATAATAACGAGGGCTAACACCTATGGATTTTTGACCAAGAAATGGCCTCCACCAGAAATCTAAGAATGTGATCTATGGCAAGCAAACATATGTGGATTGAGGTGTACGAGCCTCTGGTCCATGATTATTGGCCACACAACGCATATTTTTGCCGAAAATTGCATCAACGACCATTTACAATAATACCGAAGGCTAACACCTACAGATTTTTGACCAATAAATGGTCTCCACCAAAAATCCAAAAATGTGATCTATGGCATAGAAACATATGTGGGATGAGGTGTACGAGTCTCTAGTCGATGATCAATGGCCACACAACCCCCAGTTTTGTCAAAAATAGCATGAACGACCATTTTCAATAATACCGAAGGATAACACCTATGGATTTTTGACTAAGAAATCGTCTCCACCAGAAATCTAAGAATGTGATCTATGGCAAGGAAAATATGTGGGGTATGGTGTACGAGCCTCTGGTCGATGATCAATGGCCACACAACCCCCATTTTGTCGAAAATTGCCAAGAACGACCATTTTCAATAATACCGAAGGCTAACGCCTATGGATTTTCGACCAAGAAATGGTCTCCACCAAAATACAAGAATGTAATCTATGGCAAGGAAACATATGTGGGGTGAGGTGTACGATCCTTTGGTCAATGATAAATGGCCACACAAGCCCCATTTTGGTCAAAAATAGCATGAACGACCATTTTCAATAATACTGAAGGCTAACACCAACGGATTTTTCCCTAAGAAATGGTCTCCACTAGAAATCCAAGAATGTGATCGATGGCAAGGAAACATATGTGGGGAGAGGTGTACGAGCCTCTGGTTGACGATCAAAGGCCACCCAACACCTATTTTTGTTGAAAATAGCATGAACGACCATTTTCAATAATACTGAAGACAAACACCTACGGATTTTTGACCAAGAACTGGTCTCCACTAGAAATCCAAGAATGTGATTTATCGCAAGGAACCATATGTGGGGTGAGGTGAATGAGCCTCTGGTCAATGATCAATGGCCACACAACCCCCATTTTTGTCGAAAATAGTAATGAACGACCATTTTCAATAATAGCGAAGGCTAACACCTACGAATTTTTGACCAAGAAATGGTCTCCACCAGAAATCCAAGAATGTGATCTATGGGAAGGAAACATATGTGGGGTGAGGTGAACGAGCCTCTAGTCAATGATCAATTGCCACACGACCCCCATTTTTGTCGAAAATAGCCATATGAACAACCATTTTCAATAATTCCAAAGGCTATAGATTTTTGACCAAGAAATGGTCTCCACCAGAAATCCAAGAATGTGACATATGGCAAGGAAACATATGTGGGGTGAGGTGTACGAGTAACTGGTCGATGATCAATGGCCACACAACCCCCATTTTTGTCGAAAATAGCACGAACGATCATTTTCAATAATAATGTAGGCTAACACCTATGGATTTTTGACCAAGAAATGGTTTCCATCAAAAATCCAACAATGTGATCTATGGCAAGAAAACATACGTGGGGTGAAGTGTACGTGCCTCTGGTCGATGATCAATGGCCGCACTATCGACCAGAGGCACGTACACTTCACCCCATGTATGTTTTCTTGCCATAGATCACATTCTTGGATATCTGATGGAAACCATTTCTTGGTCAAAAATCCATAGGTGTTAGCCTTCGTTATTGAAAATGGTCGTTCATGCTATTTTCGACAAAATGGGAGTTATGTGGCCATTGATCATCGACCAGTTACTCGTACACCACACCCCACATATGTTTCCTTTCCATAGGTCACATTCTTGGATTTCTGGTGGAGACCATTTCTTGGTCAAAAATCTGTAGCCTTTCATATTAATGAAAATGGTCGTTCATGGCTATTTTCGACAAAAATGGGGGTCGTGTGGCCATTGATCATTGACCAGAGGCTCGTTCACCTCACCCCACATATGTTTCCTTGCCATAGATCACATTCTTGGATTTCTGGTGGATACCATTTCTTGGTCAAAAATCTGTAGGTGTTAGCCTTCGGTATTATTGAAAATGGTCATTTATGGCTATTTTCGACAAAAATGGGGGTTGTGTGGCCATTGATCATTGACCAGAGGCTCGTTCACCTCACCCCACATATGGTTCCTTGCCATAGATCACATTCTTGGATTTCTGGTGGAGACCAGTTCTTGGTCAAAAATCCGTAGGTGCTAGCCTTCGGTATTATTGAAAATGGTCGATCATGCTATTTTCAACAAAAATAGGTGTTGGGTGGCCTTTGATCGTCAACCAGAGGCTCGTACACCTCTCCCCACATATGTTTCCTTACCATAGATCACATTCTGGGATTTCTGGTGGAGACCATTTCTTAGTGAAAAATCCGTTGGTGTTAGCCTTGAGTATTATTGAAAATGGTCGTTCATGCTATTTTCGACGAAAATGAGGCTTGTGTGGCCATTTATCATTGACCAAAGGCTCGTACACCTCACCCAACATATGTTTCCTTGCCATAGATTACATTCTTGTATTTCTGGTGGAGACCATTTCTTGGTCGAAAATTCGTAGACGTTAGCCTTCGGTATTATTGAAAATGGCCGTTCTTGGCTATTTTCGATAAAATGGGGGTTGTGTGGCCATTGATCATCGACCAGAGGCTCGTACACCATACCCCACATATTTTCCTTGCCATAGATCACATTCTTAGATTTCTGGTGGAGACCATTTCTTAGTCAAAAATCCATAGGTGCTATCCTTCAGTATTATTGAAAATGGTCGTTCATTCTATTTTTTGACAAAAATGGGGGTTGTGTAGCCATTGACCATCGAACAGAGGCTCGTACACCTGACCCCACATATATTTCCTTGCCATAAATCACATTCTTGAATTTCTAGTGGAGACCATTTCTTGGTCAAAAATCCATAGGTGTTAGCCTTCGGTATTATTGAAAATGGTCGTTTATGCTATTTTGACAAAAATGGGGGTTGGGTGGCCATTGATCATCGACTAGAGACTCGTACACCTCATCCCACATATGTTTCTATGCCATAGATCACATTTTTGTATTTTTGGTGCAGACCATTTATTGGTCAAAAATCTGTAGGTGTTAGCCTTCGGTATTATTGAAATGGTCGTTGATGCAATTTTCGGCAAAAATATGCGTTGTGTGGCTAGAAATCATGGACTAGAGGCTCGTACACCTCAATCCACATATGTTTCCTTGCCATAGATTACATTCTTAGAATTCTGGTGGAGGCCATTTCTTGGTCAAAAATCCGTAGGTGTTAGCCCTCGGTATTATTGAAAATGGCCGTTCATGCTATTTTCGTCAAAAATGGGGGTTGTGTGGCTATTGATCAACGACCAGAGGCTCAGAAATCACACACCACATATGTTTCCTTGCCATAGATCACATTCTTGCATTTCTGGCAGAGACCATTTCTTGATCAAATATCCATAGGTGTTAGCCTTCACTATTATTGAAAATGGTCATTCATGCTATTTTCAACAAAAATAGGGGTTGTGTGTCCATTGATCATCGACTAGAGGTTCATACACCTCACCCCACATATGTTTCCTTGCCAAAGGTCACATTCTTGGATTTCTAGTGGAGACCATTTCTAGGTCAAAAATCCGTAGGTGTTAGCCTTTGGTATTATTGAAAATGGCCGTTCATGCTATTTTCGATAAAAATGGGGTTGTGTGGCCATTGATCATCGATTAAAAAAACCCCCATTTTCAATAATACTGAGGCTAACACCAACGAATTTTTGGCCATGAAATGGCCTCCACCAAAAATCCAAGAATGTGATCTATGGCAAGGAAACATATGTGGGGTCAGGTGTATGAGCCTCTGGTTGATAATCAATGGCCACACAACCCCCATTTTTGTCCAAAATTGCAAGAACGACCATTTTCAATAATATCGAAGGCTAACACCTACGGATCCCGACCAAGAAGTGGTCACCACTAGAAATCCAAGAATGTGACCCATGGTAAGGAAACATATGTGGGGTCAGGTGTACGAGCCTCTGTTCGATGGTCAATGGCTACACAACCCCTATTTTTGTCGAAAATTGCATCAACGACCATTTCCAATAATACCGAAGGCAAACACCTTCGAATTTTTGACCAATAAATTGTCTCGGCCAAAAATCCAAAAATGTGATCTATGGCATGGAAACATATGTGGGGTGAGGTGTACGAGCCTCTGGTCGATGATTAATGGTCACACAACACCTATTTTTGTCGAAAATGCCATGAACGACCATTTTCAATAATACCCATGGCTAACACCTACGGATTTTTGAACAAAAAATGGTCTCCACCAGAAATCCAAGAATGTGATCTATGGAAAGAAAACATACATGGGGTGAGGTGTACGAGCCTCTGGTCAATGATCAATGGCCACATAACTCCCATTTTTGTCGAAAATAGCATGAAGGACCATTTTCAATTATACCGAAGGCTAACACAAACAGATTTTTGGCCAAGAAATGGTCTCCACCAGAAAACCAAGAATGTGATCTATGGCAAGGAAACCTATGTGGGGTGAGGTGTAGGAGCCTCTAGTCGATGATCAATGGCCACACAACCTTCATCTTTGCCGAAAATAGCCATGAAACGACCATTTTCAATAATACCAAAGGCTTACACCAACGGGTTTTTTACCAAGAAATGATCTCCACAAAAAATCCAAGAATTTGATCTATGGCAAGGAAACATATGTGGGGTCAGGTGTATAAGCCTTTGGTCGATGATCAATGGCTACACAACCCCATTTTTGTCCAATATAGCAAGAACGAGCATTTTCAACAATACCGAAGGCTAACACCTACGGATTTTTGACCAACAAATGGACCCCACCAGAAATCCAAGAATGTGACCTATGGCAAGGAAACATATGTGGGGTCAGGTGTACGAGCCTTTGTTCGATGGTCAATGGCTACACAACCCCCATTTTGTCGAAAATAGAATGAACGACCATTTTCAATAATACCGAATGCTAGCACCTACGGATTTTTGACCAAGAAATGGTCTCCACCAGAAATCTAAAAATGTGACCTATGACAAGGAAACATATGTGGGGTCTGGTGTACAAGCCTCTGGTCGATGATCAATGGCCCCACAACCCCCATTTTGTCGAAAATAGCCATGAACGATCATTTTCAATAATACTGAAGGCTAACACCTAGGATTTTTACCAAGAAATGGTCTCCACCAGAAATCCAAGAATGTGATCCACGGTAAGGAAACATATGTGGGTGAGGTGTACGAGCCTCTGGTCGATGATCAAAGGCCAGACAACCCCTATTTTTTCAAAAATAGCATGAACGACCATTTTCAATAATACCGAAGGCTAACACCAACGGATTTTTGACCAAGAAATGGTCTCACCAAAAATCCAAGAATGTGATCTTTGGCAAGGAAACATATGGGGGGTGAGGTGAACAAGCCTCTGGTCAATGATCAATGGCCACACAACCCCCATTTTTGTCGAAAAATAGCCATGAACGACCATTTTCAATAATACCGAAGGCTAACACCTTCAGATTTTTGACCAAGAAAATGGTCTCCATAGAAATCCAAGAATGTGACCTATGGCAAGGAAACATAAGTGGGGTGAGGTGTACGAGCCTCTGGTCGATGATGAATGGCCACACAACCCCATTCTTGAACGAGCATTTTCAATAATACCAAAGGCTAACACCTACCGATTTTTGACCAAGAAATAGTCTTCGCCAGAAATCCAAGAATGTGAACTATGGGAAGGAAACATATGTGGGGTGAGGTGTTCTCGAAACTGGTCGATGATCAATTGCCACACAACCCCCATTTTTGTCGAAAATAGCATGCACGACCATTTTCAATAATACCTACAGATTTTTGGCCAAGAAATGGTCTCTGCCCGAAAACCAAGAATGTGATCTACCACAAGGAAACAAATGTGGGGTGAGGTGTACGAGCCTCTAGTCGATGATCAATGGCCAACACCTACGGATTCTTGACCAAGAAATGGTCTCCACCAAAAATCCAAGAATGTGATCTATGGCCAGGAAACATATGTGGGGTCAGGTTTATGGGCCTCTGGTCGATGATCAATGATCACACAACCCCTATTTGTGTCCAAAATAGCATGAATGACCATTTTCAATAATACCGAAGACTAACACCAATGGATTTTTGACCAAGTAATGGCCTCCACCAGAAATCCAATGGGGTGAGGTGTACGAGCCTCTGGTCGATGATCAATGGCCACACAACACACATAAACTTAAACTCATATTGATGTGTTTATGTCCACTCAAGTAAAACATCACACATCATTATGCCACATCGTTTCTAAAAATAAAATAAAGACCATGGGAAATTTAGCCAAATTGCACGAGAGAACTGTCCAAACATGGGTTAAGGTTGTAAGGAATCTTCTTTCCACCAAACTATTGCTATTTAGTAGGAATATGAAGAATTCAAAACAATAGATCATCTTTTAAACTAAAAATGACGTTTCCTTGATGTCAAGGGCATTGTATTCGCACCAGAGGGTATTAGAGTACAACTAGTGGATGAAGATGTTATTGGGCTAACTAATGACCTTTTGTGATACCAGGTTTCCTATAATCCCCTCTATTCAAGGCATACCTAGATGGTTTTTATATCCACTCAAGAAAAACAACACACAACAATATGCCACATCGTTTCTCAAAATAAAATAATGACATTGGAAAATTTATCCAAATTGAGTGAGAGAACTGTCCAAACATAGGTTAAGGTTGTAAGGCACATTTTTCCACCATACCGTTGCTAAAAAGTTGGAATATAGAGAATTCAAACAATAGATCACCTTTTAAACCACAAATGACGTTTCTATGATTTTGAGGGCACTATATTAGCACGAGAGGGTATAAGTGTGCAACTAGTGGATGAAGACGTTACTGGGCTAGCTAATGACTTTTGTGATACCAGGTTTCCAATAGTCCCCTCTATTCAAGGCATACCTAGATGGTGTTTATGTCCACTCAAGTATAACACCATACATCATTATGCCACACTGTTTCTCAAAGTAAAATAAAGACCATGGGAAATTTAGCCAAATTGCGTGAGAGAACTGTCCTAATATAGGTTATGGTTGTAAGACACCTTTTTTCCACCGTACAATTGCTAAAAAGTTGGAATATAAAGAATTCAAAACAATTGATCACCTTTTATACCACAAATGACGTTTCCCAGATGTTAAGGGCATTGTAATTGCATGTGAGGGTATTAGAGTACAACTAGTGGATGAAGACGTCATTGGGCTAGCAAATGACATTTTGTGATACCAGGTTTCCTATAATCCCCTCTATTCAAGGCATACCTACACGGTGTTTATGTCCACTCAAGAAAAACAAAACACATCAATATGCCACATTGTTTCTAAAAATAAAATAATGACCTTGGAAAATTTAGCCAAATTACGTGACTGAACTGTACAAAGATAGGTTAAGGTTGTAAGGCACCTTTTTTCCACCATACAGTTGCGAAAAAGTTGGAATATAAAGAATTCAAAACAATAGATCACCTTTTAAACCTCAAATGACGTTTCTATGATATTGAGGGCATTGTATTCACAACTAGTGGATGATGACGTTATTGGGCTAGCTAATGACCTTTTGTGATACTAGGTTTCCTATAATCCCCTCTATTCAAGGCATACCTAGATGGTGTTTATGTTCACTCAAGTATAACACCGTACATCATTTTTGCCACATCATTTCTCAAAATAAAATAAAGACCATGGGAAATTTATCCAAATTGCGTGTGAGATCTGTCCAAACATAGGTTACGGTTGTAAGGCACCTTTTTTCCACCATATAGATGCTAAAAGGTTGGAATATAAAGAATTCAAAACAATATATCACCTTTTAAACCTCAAATGTCGTTTCTATGATATTGAGGGCATTGTATTCACATGAGTGGGTTTTAGAGTACAACTAGTGGATGAAGACATTATTGGGCTAGCTAATGATCTTTTGCGATACCAGGTTTCCTATAATCCCCTCTATTCTAGGCACACCAAGATGGCGTTTCTGTCCACTCAAGTAAAACACCACACATCATTATGTGACATCATTTCTCAAAATATAATAAAGACCATGTGAAATTTAGCGAAATTGCGTGAGAGAACTGTCCAAACATAGGTTAAGGTTATATGGCACCTTTTTCCACCATACAGTTGCTAAAATGTAGGAATATAAAGAATTCAAAGTAATACATCAACTTTCCATAGATCACATTCTTGGATTTCTGGTGGAGACCATTTCTTGGTCAAAAATCCGTAGGTGTTAGCCTTCGGTATTATTGAAAATGTTCGTTCATGGCTATTTTCGACAAAAATGGGGGTTGTGTTCGCAATTGATCACCGACCAGAGGCTCGTACACCTCACCCCACATATGTGTCCTTGCCATAGATCGTGTTCTTGGATTTCTAGTGGAGACCATTTCTTGGTCAAAAATCCGTAGGTGTTAACCTTCGGTATTATTGAAAATGGCCGTTCATGGCTATTTTCGACAAAAATGGGGGTTATGTTGCCATTGATCATCGACCAGAGGGTCGTACACCTCACCCCACATATGTTTCCTTGCCATAGATCACATTCTTGGATTTCTAGTGGAGACCATTTCTTGGTCAAAAATCTGTAGTTGTTAGCCTTCGGTATTATTGAAAATGGTCGTTCATGGCTATTTTTGACAAAAATGGGGGTTGTGTGGCCATTGATCATCGACCAGAGGCTCGTACACCTCACCCCACATATGTTTCGTTGCCATAGATCACATTCTTGGATTTATGGTGGAGAGCATTTCTTGGTCAAAAATCCGTAGGTGTTAGCCTTCGGTATTATTGAAAATGGTCGTTCATGGCTATTTTCGACAAAAATGGGGGTTATGTGGCCATTGATCATCGACCATTGGATCGTACACCTCACCCCACATATTTTTCCTTGCTATAGATCACATTCTTGGATTTATGGTGGAGACCCTTTCTTGGTCAAAAATCCGTAGGTGTTAGCCTTCAGTGTCATTGAAAATCGTCGTTCTTGGTTATTTTCGACAAAAATGGGGGTTGTGTGGCCATTGATCATCAACTAGAGGCTCGTACACCTCACCCCACATATGTTTCCTTGCCAAAGATCACATTCTTGGATTTATGGTGGAGACCATTTCTTGGTCAAAGATCCGTAGGTGTTAGCCTTCGGTATTATTGAAAATGGTCATTCATGGCTATTTTCGACAAAAATGGGGGTTGTGTTGCCATTGATCATCGACCAGAGGCTCGTACACCTCACCCCAAATATGTTTCCTTGCCATAGATCGTATTCTTAGATTTCTAGTGGAGACCATTTCTTGGTCAAAAATCCGTAGGTGTTAGTCTTTGCTATTATTGAAAATGGCCGTTCATGGCTATTTTCGACAAAAATGGGGGTTGTGTTGCCATTGATCATCGACTAGAGGCTCGTACACCTCACCCCACATATGTTTCCTTGCCATAGATCGCATTTTGGGATTTCTAGTGGAGACCATTTCTTGGTCAAAAATCTGTAGGTGTTAGGCTTCGGTATTATTGGAAATTATCGTTCATGGCTATTTTCGACAAAAATGGGGGTTGTGTGGCCATTGATCATCGACCAGAGGCTCGTACACCTCACCCCACATATGTTTCCTTGCCATAGATCACATTCTTGGATTTCTGGTGGATACCATTTCTTGGTCAAAAATCCGTAGGTGTTAGCCCTCGGTATTATTGAAAATGGTCGTTCATGGCTATTTTCGACAAAAATGGGGGTTGTGTGGCCATTGATCATCGACTAGAGGCTCGTACACCTCATCCCACATATGTTTCCTTGTCATAGATCACATTCTTGGATTTATGGTGGAGATGATTTCTTGGTTAAAAATCCGTAGGTGTTAGCCTTCGGTATTATTGAAAATGGTCGTTCATGGCTATTTTCGACAAAAATGGGGGTTGTGTGGTCATTGATTATCGACCAGAGGCTCGTACACCTCACCCCACATATGTTTCCTTGCCACACCTCACCCCACATATGTTTCCTTGCCACAGATCACATTCTTGGATTTCTGGTGGAGACAATTTCTTGGGCAAAAATCCGTACGTGTTAACCTTCGGTATTATTGAAAATGTTCATTCATGGCTATTTTTGACAAAAACCGGTGGTTGTGTGGCCATTGATCATCAACCAGAGGCTCATACACCTCACCCCACATATGTTTCGTTGCCATAGATCAGATTCTTGGATTTATGGTGGAGACCATTTATTGGTCGAAAATTCGTAGGTGTTAGCCTTCAGTGTCATTGAAAATGGTCGTTCATGGCTATTTTCGACAAAAATGGGGGTTGTGTGGCCATTGATCGTTGACCAGACGCTCGTACACCTCACCCCACATATGTTTCCTTGCCATAGATCACATTCTTAGATTTATGGTGGAGACCATTTCTTGGTCAAAAATCAATTGGTGTTAGCCTTCGATATTTCTGAAAATGGTCGTTCATGGCTATTTTTGACAAAAATGGGGGTTGTGTGGCCATTGATTATCAACCAGAGGCTCGTACACCTCACCCCACATATGTTTCCTTACCATAGATCACATTCTTGGATTTCTGGTGGAGACCATTTCTTGGGCAAAAATCCGATCACATCCTTGGATTTATGGTGGAGACCATTTCTTGGTCAAAAATCCGTAGGTGTTAGCCTTTAGTGTAATTGAATATTGTCGTTCATGGCTATTTTTGACAAAAATGGGGGTTGTGTGGCCATTGATCATAGACCAGAGGCTCGTACACCTCACCTCACATATGTTTCGTTGCCATAGATCACATTCTTGGATTTATGGTGGAGACCATTTCTTGGTGAAAATTTCATTGGTTATTAGCCTTCAGTGTCATTGAAAATGGTCGTTCTTGGCTATTTTCGACAAAAATGGGGGTTGTGAGGCCATTGATCATCGACCAGAGGCTCGTACACCTCACACCACATATGTTTCCTTGCCAAAGATCACATTCTTGGATTTATGGTGGAGACCATTTCTTGGTCAAAAATCCGTAGGTGTTAGCCTTCGGTATTATTGAAAATGGTCGTTCATGGCTATTTTCGACAAAAATGGGGGTGGTGTGGCCATTGATCATCGACCAGAAGCTCGTACACCTCACCCCACATATGTTTTCTTGCCATAGATCACATTCTTGGATTTATGGTGGAGGACCATTTCTTGGTCAAAAATCCGTAGGTGTTAGCCTTCGGTATTATTGAAAATGGTCATTCATGGCTATTTTCGACAAAAATGGGGGTTGTATGGCCATTGATCATCGACCAGAGGCTCGTACACCTCACCCCACACATGTTTCCTTGCCATAGATCACATTCTTGGATTTTTGGTGGAGACCATTTCTTGGTCAAAAATCAGTAGGTGTTAGCCTTCTGTATTATTGAAAATGGTCGTTCATGGCTATTTTCGACAAAAATGGGGGTTGTGTTGCCATTGATCATCGACTAGAGGCTCGTACACCTCACCCCACATATGTTTCCTTTCCATAGATCGTATTCTTGGATTTCTAGTGGAGACGATTTCTTGGTCAAATATACGTAGGTGTTAGCCTTCGGTATTATTGAAAATTGCCGTTCATGGATATTTTCGACAAAAATGGGGGTTGTGTTGCCATTGATCATCAACCAGAGGCTCGTACACCTAAACCCACATATGTTTCCTTGCCATAGATCGCATTCTTGGATTTCTAGTAGAGACCATTTCTTTGTCAAAAATCCGTAGGCGTTAGCCTTCGGTATTATTGAAAATGGTCGTTCATGGCTATTTTCGACAAAAATGGGGGTTGTGTGGCCATTGATCATTGACCAAAGGCTCGTTCACCTCACCCCACATATGGTTCCTTGCCATATATCATATTCTTGGATTTCTGGTGGAGACCAGTTCTTGGTCAAAAATCCGTAGGTGTTTGCCTTCGGTATTATTGAAAATGGTCGTTCATGCTATTTTCAACAAAAATAGGTGTTGGGTGGCCAAGAAATCCAAGAAATGGCCTCCAACAAAAATCCAAGAATGTGACCTATCGCAAGGAAACTTATGTGGGGTCTGGTGTACGAGCCTGTGTTCGATGGTCAATGGCTACACAACCCCTATTTTTGTCGAAAATAGCATCAACGACCATTTTCAATAATAACGAAGGCAAACACCTACGTATTTTTGACCAATAAATTGTCTCGACCAAAAATCCAAAATGTGATCTATGGCATAGAAACATATGTGGGGTGAGGTGTACGAGCCTCTGGTCGATGATTAATGATCACACAACACCTATTTTTGTCAAAAATGGCATGACCGACCATTTTCAATAATACCCATGGCTAACACCTACGAAATTTTGGCCAAGAATGTGATCTATGGAAAGAAAACATACATGGGGTGAGGTGTACGAGTCTCTGATCGATGATGAATGGCCACACAACTCCCATTTTTGTCGAAAATAGCATGAAGGACCATTTTCAATAATACCGAAGGCTAACACCAATGGATTTTTGGCCAAGAAATGGTCTCCAGCAAAAAAACAAGAATGTGATCTATGGCAAGGAAACCTATGTGGGGTGAGGTGTAGGAGCCTCTAGTCGATGATCAAAGGCCACACAACCTTCATCTTTGCCGAAAATAGCCATTAAACGACCATTTTCAATAATACCAAAGGCTAACACCTACGGGTTTTTTACCAAGAAATGATCTCCACCAAAAATCCAAGAATTTGATCTATGGCAAGGAAACATATGTGGGGTCAGGTGTATGAGCCTCTGGTCGATGATCAATGGCTACACAACCCCCATTGTTGTCCAAAATAGCAAGAATGAGAATTTTCAATAAAACCGAAGGCTAACACCTATGGATTTTTGACCAACAAATGGACCCCACCAGAAGCCCAAGAATGTGACCTATGGCAAGGAAACATATATGGGGTCAGGTGTACGAGCCTCTATTCGATGGTCAATGGCTACACATCCCCCGTTTTTGTCGAAAATAGAATGAACGACCGTTTTCAATAATACCGTAGGCTAACACCTTCGGATTTTTGACTAAGAAATGGTCTCCACCAGAAATCTAAGAATGTGACCTATGACAAGGAAACATATGTGGGCTTAGGTGTACAAGCCTCTGGTCGATGATCAATGGCCCCACAACAACCATTTTGTCGAAAATCGCCATGAAGAACCATTTTCAATAATACTGAAGGCTAACACCTAGGATTTTTACCAAGAAATGGTCTCCACCAGAAATCCAAGAATGTGATCCACGGCAAGGAAACATATGTGGGTGAGGTGAACGAGCCTCTGGTCATTGATCAATGGCCACACAACCCCCATTTTTTGTCGAAAATAGCCATGAACGACCATTTTCAATAATACCGAAGGCTAACACCTTCAGATTTTTGACCAAGAAATGGTCTCCATAGAAATCGAAGAATGTGGCCTATGGCAAGGAAACATAAGTGGGGTGAGGTATACGAGCCTCTAGTCGATGATGAATGGCCACACAACCCCATTTTTGTTAGAAATTGCTTTGAACGAGCATTTTCAATAATACCAAAGGCTAACACCTACCAATTTTTGACCAAGAAATGGTTTCCGCCAGAAATCCAAGAATGTGATCTATGACAAGGAAACATATGTGGGATGAGGTGTACGAGAAACTGGTCGATGATCAATGGCCACACAACCCCCATTTTTGTCAAAAATAGCATGCACAACCATTTTCAATAATACCTACAGATTTTTGGCCAAGAAATGGTCTCCACCCGAAAACCAAGAATGTGATCTATCACAAGGAAACATATGTGGGGTGAGGTGTACGAGCCTCTAATCGATGATCAATGGCCACACAACCTTCATTTTTGCCGAAAATAGCCATGAGCAACCATTTCAATAATACCGAAGGCTAACACAACCCCCATTTGTGTCCAAAATAGCATGAACGACCATTTTCAATAATACCGAAGGCTAACACCAACGGATTTTTGACCAAGTAATGGCCTTCACCAGAAATCCAAGAATGTGAACTTTGGCAAGGAAACATATGTGGGGTGAGGTGTACAAGCCTCTGGTCAATGATCAATGGACACACAACCCCCATTTTGGTCGAAAACAGCCATGAACAACCATTTTCATTAATACCGAAGGCTAATACCTACGGATTTTTGACCAAGAAATGGTCTCCACCAAAAATCGAAGAATTTTATTTATGGCAAGGAAACATATGTGGTGTTAGATGTACGAGCCTTTGGTCGATGATAAGTGGCCTCACAATCCCCATTTTTCTCGAAAATAGCATGAACGACCATTTTCAATAATACCAAAGGATAACACCTACATATTTTTGACCAAGATATGGTCTCCACTAGAAATGCAAGAATGTGATCTATGGAAAGGAAACATATGTGGGGTGGGTTGTATGAGCGTCTGGTCAATGATCAATGGCGACACAACCCCCATTATTGTCGAAAATAGCATTAACGAACAATTTCAATAATACCGAAGGCTAACACCTACAAACTTTTGACTAAGAAATGGTATCCACCAGAAATCCAAGAATGTGATCTATGGCAGGAAAACATATGTGGGGTGAGGTGTACGAGCCTCTGGTTGATGATCAATGGCCACACATCTCCCATTTTTGTCGAAAATAGCATGAAGGCCATTTTCAATAATACCGAAGACTAACACCAACAGATTTTCGGCCAAGAAATGGTCTCCACCAGAAACCAATAATATGATCTATGGCAAGGAAACATATGTGGGTTGAGGTGTAGGAGCCTGTAGTCAATGATCAATTGCCACACAACCTTCATTTTTGCCGAAAATAGCCATGAACGACCATTTCAATAATACCGAAGGCTAACACCTACGGATTTTTAACCAAGAAATGGTCTCCACCAAAAATCCAAGAATGTGATCTATGGCAAGGAAACATTTGTGGGGTCAGGTGTATTAGCCTCTGGTCAATGATCAATGGCCACACAACCCCCGTTTTTGTCCAAAATAGCAAGAACGAGCATTTTCAATAATACCAAAGGCTAACACCTACAGATTTTTGACCAAGAAATGGTCTCCACCAAAAATCCAAGAATTTTATCTATAGCAAGGAAACATATGTGGGGTGAGATGTATGAGCCTCTTGTCGATGATAAGTGGACCCACAATCCCCATTTTTCTCGAAATTAGCATGAACGACCATTTTCAATAATAACAAAGGCTAACACCTATAGATTATTGACCAAGATATGGTCACCACCAGAAATGCAAGAATGCGATATCTAGAAAGGAAACATATGTGGGGTGTGGTGTATGAGCCTCTAGTCGATGGTCAATGGCCACACAACCCCCATTCTTGTCAAAAATAGCATGAACGACCATTTTCAATAATACTGAAGGCTAACACCTACGGATTTTTGACAAAGAAATTGTCTCCACCAGATATATAAGAATGTGATCTATGGGAAGGAAACTTATGTGGGGTGAGGTCTACGAGCCTCTGGTCGATGATCAATGGCCACACAACCCTTATTTTTGCCGAAAATTGCATCAACGACCATTTTCAATAATGCTAAAGGCTAACATTACGGATTTTTGACCAATAAATTGTCTCCACCAAAAATCCAAAAATGTGATCTATGGCATAGAAACATATGTGGGGTGAGGTGTACGAGCCTCTTGTCGATGATCAATGACCACACAACCACTATTTTTGTCGAAAATAGCATGAACGACCATTTTCAATAATACCGAAGGCTAACACCTATGGATTTTTTACCAAGAAATGGTCTCCACTAGAAATCCAAGAATGTGATCTTTGGCAATGAAACATATGTGGGGCTAGGTGTATGAGCAACTGGTCGATGATCAATGGCCACACAACCACCATTTTTGTCGAAAATTGCATGAACGAATATTTTTAATAATACCGAAGGCTAACACCTACTTATTTTTGACCAAGAAATGGTGTCCACCTGAAAACCAAGAATGTGATCTATGGCAAGGAAACATACGTGGGGTGAGATGTACAAGGCTTTGGTCAATGATCAATGGCCACACAACTCCCATTTTTGTTGAAAATAGCATGAAGGACCATTTTCAATAATACCGAAGGCTAACACCAACGGATTTTTGGCCAAAAAATGGTCTCCACCAGAAAACCAAGAACATGATCTATGGCAAGGAAACATATGTAGGATGATGTGTAGGAGCATCCAATCGATGATCTATGGCCACACAACCTTCATTTTTGCCGAAAATAGCCATGAACGACCATTTTCAATAATACAGAAGGCTAACACCTACGGATTTTAACCATGAAACGGTCTCCACCAAAAATCCAAGAATCTGATCTATGGCAAGGAAGCATTTATGGGGTGAGGTGTACGAGCCTCTGGTCGATGATCAATGGCCACACAACACACATAAACTTAAACTCATTTTGATGTGTTTATGTCCACTCAAGTAAAACATTGCACATCATTATGCCACATCGTTTCTCAAAATAAAATAAAGACCATGGAAAATTTAGCCAAATTGCACGAGAGAACTGTCCAAACATAGGTTATGGTTGTAAGGAATCTTCTTTCCACCAAACAGTTGCTAATAAGTAGGAATATAAAGAATTCAAAACAACAGGTCATCTTTTAAACTAAAAATGACGTTTCCCTGATGTCAAGGGCATTGTATTCGCACGAGAGGATATTAGAGTACAACTAGTGGATGAAGATGTTATAGGGCTAGCTAATGACCTTTTGTGATACCAGGTTTCCTATAATCCCCTCTATTCAATGCATACCTAGATGGTGTTTATGTCCACACAAGAAAAAGACATCAATATGCCACATCGTTTCTCAAAATAAAATAATGACCATGGAAAATTTATCCAAATTGAGTGAGAGAACTGTCCAAACATAGGTTAAGGTTGTAAGGCACATTTTTTCCACCATACCATTACTAAAAAGTTGGAATATAGAGAATTCAAACAATAGATCACCTTTTAAACCGCAAATGACGTTTCTATGATTTTGAGGGCACTATATTCGCATGAGAGGGTATTAGAGTGCAACTAGTGGATGAAGACGTTATTGGGCTAGCTAATGACTTTTGTGATACCAGGTTTCCAATAATCCTCTCTATTCAAGGCATACCTAAAAATGGTGTTTATGTCCACTCAAGTATAACACCATACATCATTATGCCACACCATTCTCAAAATAAAAAAAAAGACCATGGGAAATTTAGCCAAATTGCGTGAGAGAACTGTCCAAATATAGGTTAATGTTGTAAGGCACCTTTTTTCCACCGTACAATTGCTAAAAAGTTGGAATATAAAGAATTCAAAACAATAGATCACCTTTTATACCACAAATGACGTTTCCCTGATGTCAAGGGCATTGTAATTGCACATGAGGGTATTAGAGTACAACTAGTGGATGAAGACATCATTGGGCTAGCAAATGACATTTTGTGATTCCCGGTTTCCTATAATCCCCTCTATTCAAGGCATACCTTGACGGTGTTTATGTCCACTCAAGAAAAACAAAACACATCAATATGCCACATTATTTCTCAAAATAAAATAATGACCTTGGAAAATTTAGCCAAATTACGTGAGTGAACTATACAAACAAAGGTTAAGGTTGTAAGGAACCTTTTTTCCACCATACAATTGCGAAAAAGTTGGAATATAAAGAATTCAAAACAATAGATCACCTTTTAAACCTCAAATGACGTTTCTATGATTTTGAGGGCACTGTATTCACAAGAGACGGTATTAGAGTACAACTAGTGGATCAAGACGTTATTGGGCTAGCTAATGACCTTTTGTGATACCAGATTTCCTATAGTCCCCTCTATTCAAGGCATACCTAGATGGTGTTTATGTCCACTCAAGTAAAACACCGCACATCATTTTGCCACATCATTTCTCAATAAAATAAAGACCATGGGAAATTTATCCAAATTGCATGTGAGATCTGTCCAAACATAAGTTACGGTTGTAAGGCACCTTTTTTCCACCATACAGATGCTAAAAGGTTGGAATATAAAGAATTCAAAACAATATATCACCTTTTAAACCTCAAATGTCGTTTCTATGATATTGACGGAATTGTATTCACACGAGAGGGTATTAAAGAACAACCAGTCGATGAAGACATTATTGGGCTAGCTAATGACCATTTGTGATACCAGGTTTCCTATAATCCCCTCTATTCAAGGCATACCTAGTCGTGTTTATGTCCACTCAAGAAAAACAAAAGACATCAATATGCCACATCGTTTCTCAAAATAAAATAATGACCATGGAAAATTTAGCCAAATTACGTGGGTGAACTGTCCAAACATAGGTTAAGGTTGTAAGGCACCTTTTTCCCACCATATGCGAAAACGTTGGAATATAAAGAATTCAAAACAATAGATCACCTTTTAAACCTCAAATGACGTTTCTATAATATTGAGGGCATTGTATTCACACGAGACGGTATTAGAGTATAACTAGTGGATGAAGACGTTATTGGGCTAGCAAATGACCTTTTGTGATAGCGGGATTCCTATAATCTCCTCTATTTAATGCATACCTAGATGGTATTTGTGTCCACTTAAGTAAAACACCGCACATCAATATGCCACATCGCTTCTCAAAATAAAATAAAAACCGTGGGAAATTTAGCTATTGTGTGTGAGAACTTTCCAAACATATGTTAAGGTTGTAAGGCACTTTTTTCCACTATACGGTTGCTAAAAAGCAGGAATATAAAGAATTCAAAACAATAGATCACCTTTTAAACTAAAAATGATGTTTCCCAGATGTCAAGGGCATTGTATTCGCACGAGAGGGTATTAGAGTACAACTAGTGGATAAAGATGTTATTGGGCTAGCTAATGACCTTTTGTGATACCAGGTTTCCTATAATCCCCTCTATTCAAGGCATACCTAGACGGTGTTTATGTCTACTCAAATAAAACACAACATATTAATATGCCACATTGTTTCTCAATAAAATAAAGACCATGGAAAATTTAGCCAAATTGAGTGAGAGAACTATCCAAACATAGGTTAAAGTTGTAAGGCACATTTTCCACCATACGGTTGCTAAAAAGTTGGAATATAAAGAATTCAAAACAATAGATCACCTTTTAAACCACAAATGACGTTTTTATGATATTGATGGCACTGTATTCACACGAGAGGGTATTAGAGTACAACTAGAGGATGAAGACGTTATTGGGCTAGCAAATAACTTTTTGTGATACCAGGTTTCCTATAATCCCTTCTATTCAAGGCGTAACTAGATTTTGTTTATGTCCACTCAAGTAAAACACCACACATCAATTTGCTACATCTTTTCTCAAAATAAAATAAAGACCATGAATATTTTTGCCCAATGACGTCTTCATCGACTAGCCCAATGTGCCTTAGAACCTTAACCTATGTTTGGATTGTTCTCTCACTCAATTTGGCTAAATTTTCCATGGTCATTGTTTTATTTTGAGAAATGATGTGGCATATTGACGTGTGTTGTTTTTCTTGAGTGGACATAAACACCGTCTAGGTATGCCTTGAATAGAGGGGATTATAGGAAACCTGGTATTACAAAAGGTCATTAGCTAGCCCAATAATGTCTTCATCCACTAGTTGTACTCTAATACCCTCTCGTGCGAATACAATGCCCTTGACATCAGGGAAACGCCCTTTTTAGTTTAAAAGGTGATCTATTGGTTTGAATTCTTTATATTCCTACATATTAGCATCTTTTTGGTGGAAAAAGGTGCCTTACAACCTTAACCTATGTTTGGAAAGTTCTCTCGTGCAATTTGGCTAAATTTCCCATGGTCTTTATTTTTTTTTTGAGAAATGATGTGGCATAATGATGTGTGATGTTTTACTTGAGTGGACATAAACACCATCTAGGTATGCCTTGAATAAAGGGATTATAGGAAACCTGGTATCACAAAAGGTCATTAGCTAGCCCAATAACGTCTTCATCAACTAGTTGTACTCGAATACCCTCTCATGTGATTACAATGCCCTCAATATCATAGAAACGTCATTTGAGGTTTAAAAGGCAATCTATTGTTTTGAATTCTTTATATTCCAACTTTTTAGCAAATGTATGATGGAAAAAAATTGCCTTACAACCTTAACCTATGTATGGACAGTTCACTCACGCAATTTGGCTAAATTTTCCATGGTCTTTATTTTATTTTATTTTGAGAAATGATGTGGCATAATGATGTGCGGTGTTTTACTTGAGTGGACATAAACACCATCTAGGTATGCCTTGAATAGAGAGGATTATAGGAAACCTAGTATCACAAAAGGTCATTATCTAGCCCAACAATGTCTTCATCCACTACTTGAACTCTAATACCCTCTCGTCCGAATACAATGCCCTTGATATCAGGGAAACATCATTTGTGGTTTAAAAGTTGATCTATTGTATTGAATTATTTATATTCCAACTTTTTATCATCTGTATGGTGGAAAAAGGTGCCTTACAACCATAACCTATGTTTGGACAATTCACTCATGCAATTTGACTAAATTTTCCATGGTCTTTATTTTATTTTATTTTGAGAAACGATGTGGCATATTGAATTGAGGGGATTATAGGAAACCTAGAGGGGATTATAGGAAACCTAGAATCACAAAAGGTCATTAGCTAGCCCAATGACGTCTTCATCCACTAGTTGTACTCTAATACCCTCTCGTGCTAATGCAATGCCCTTGACAACAGGGAAACGTCATTTGTAGTTTAAAAGGTTATCTATTGTATTGAATTCTTTATATTCCGACTTTTTGCATGGTTTAAAAAATGTGCCTTACAACATTAACCTATGTTTGGACAGGTCTCTCACGCAATTTGGCTAAAATTTTCATGGTCTTTATTTTATTTTGAGAAACAACATTGCAAATTGAAGTGTGGTGTTTTACTTGAGTGGACATAAACACCATTTATGTATGCCTTGAATAGAGGGGATTATAGGAAACATATTATCACAAAAGGTCATTAGCTAGCCCACTAATGTCTTCATTCATTGTGTTGTACTCTAATACCCTCTCATTCGAATACAGTGCCCTCATTACCATAGAAACACTATTTTTAGTTTCAAAGTTGGTCTATTCGTTTTAATTCTTTATATTCCAACTTTTTAGCAACTGTATGATGGAAAAAAGGTGCCTTACAACCTTAACCTATGTTTGGACAGATCTCTTATGTCATTTGGCTAAATTTCCCATGGTCTTTATTTTATTTTGAGAAACAATGTGGCATAATAAAGTGTAGTGTTTTACTTGAGTGGACATAAACACCATCTATGTATGCCTTGGATAGAGGGGATTATAGGAAACCTAGTATCACAAAAGGTCATTAGCTAGCCCAATGATGTCTTCATCCACTAGTTGTACTCTAATACTCACTCATGTGAATACAATGCAGTCAATATCATAGAAACGTCATTTGAGGTTTAAAATCTGATCTATTGTTTTGAATTCTTTATATCCCAACCAACCATTTTTAGGTCAAAAAGTGTAGTTGTTAGCCTTCTGTATTATTGAAAATGGTCATTCATGGCTATTTTCGAAAAAAATTGTGTTGTGTGGCCATTGATCATCAACCAGAGGCTCATACACCTCACCCCACATATGTTTCCTTGCCATAGATCACATTCTTGGATTTCTGGTGGAGACCATTTGTTGATAAAAAAATCCATAGGTGTTAGCTTTCGGTATTATTGAAAATGGTCGTCCATGCAATTTTCGACAAACATGTGGGTTGCGTGGCCATTTATCATCGACCAAAAGCTCGTGCAACTCACCCCACAAATGTTTCCTTCCCATAGATCACAATCTTGGATTTCTGGTGGAGACCATTTCTTGGTAAAAAATTCGTAGGTGTTACCCTTCGGTATTATTAAAAATGGTCGTTCATGCTATTTTTGAAAAAATGGGGGTTGTGTGGCCATTGATCAATGACGAGAGGCTCATACACCTATCCCCACATATGTTTACTTGCCATAGATCACATTCTTGGATTTCTATTGGATACCATTTCTTGGTCAAAAATTGTAGGTGTTATCCTTCGTTATTATTGAAAATGGTCGTTCATGCTATTATCAACAAAAATAGGGGTTGTGTGGCCATTAATCATCGACCAAAGGCTCGTACACCTCATCCCACATATGTTTTATTGCCATAGATCACATGCTTGGATTTCTGGTGGAGACCGAATCTTAGTAAAAATGCGTAGGTGTTAGCCTTCGGTATTATTGAAAATGGTCGTTCATGCTATTTTCGACAAAAATGGGGGTTGTGTGACCATTGGTCATTGACCAGAGGCTCGTACACCTCACCCCACATATGTTTTCTTGCCATAGATCACATTCTGTTTGACTCTATTTATTGGTAAAAAATCTGTAGATGTTAGCCTGCGGTATTATTGAAAATTTTCGTTCACTCTATTTTCGAAAAATATGGGTTGTGTGGCCATTGATCATCGACCAGGGGTTCGTACACCTGACCCCACATATTTTTCTTTGCCATAGATCACATTCTTGGATTTCTAGTGGAGGTCGTTTCTTGGTGAGAAATCCGTAGGTGTTAGCCTTCTGTATTATTGAATATGGTAGTTCATGCTATTTTCGACAAAAATGGGGGTTGTGTGGCCATTGATCATCGACCAGAGGCTTGTACACCTGACCTCCCGTGTGTTTCTTGCCATAGATCATAATCTTGGATTTTTGTTAGAGACCATTTCATGGTCAAAAATATGTAAGTTTTATTCTTCGGTTTTATTAAAAATGGTCGTTCATGGCTATTTTCGACAGAAATGGGGGTTGTGTGGAAATTAATCATCGACCAGGGGCTCGTACACCTCACCCCACATATGTTTCTTTACTAGAGATCATATTCTTGGATTTCTAGTGGAGACCATTTCTTGGTGAAAAATCCGTAGGTGTTAGCCTTCGGTATTATTGAAAATGGTCGTTCTTGGCTATTTTCTACAAAAATGAGGGTTGTGTGGCCATTGATCATTGACCAGAGGCTCGTACACCTGTCCACACGTATGTTTCCTTACCAAAGATCATATTCTTCGATTTTTGGTGGTGACCATTTTTGGTCAAAAATCTATATGTGTTAGCCTTCGGTATTACTGAAAATGGTCGTTCATGCTATTTTCAACAAAAATGGGGGTTGTGTGGCCATTAGTCATCTACCAGAGGCTCGTACACCTCACCCACATATGTTTCCTTGAGATAGATCACATTCTTGGATTTTTGGTGGAGACCATTTCTTGGTCAACAATCCGTAGGTGACAGACTTCGGTATTATTGAAAATGGTCGTTCATGCTATTTTCGACAAAAATGGGGGTTGTGTAGCCATTGATCATCGACCATAGGCTCGTACACCTGACCCCACATGTGCTTCCTTACCATAGATCACAATTTTGGATATCTGTTGGAGACCATTTTTTGGTCAAAAATATGTAGGTGTTAGCCTTCGGTATTATTGAAAATGGTCGTTCATGCTATTTTTGACATCCTTGGATTTCTAGGGGAGACCATTTCTTGGTCAAAAATCCGTAGGTGTTAACCTTCGGTATTATTGAAAATGGTCGTACATGCTATTTTCGAAAAATTGGGGGTTGTGTCACCCCACATATGTTTGCTTGCCATATATTGCATTCTAGGATTTTTGGTGGAATCCATTTCTTGGTCAAAAATCCGTAGGTGTTATCCTTCGGTATTATTAAAATGGTCGTCCATGCAATTTTCGAGAAAAATGTGGGTTGTGTGGCTATTTATCATCGACCAGAGGATCGTACACTTCACCCCACATATGATTACTTGCCATAGATCACATTCTTGGATTTCTGGTGGAGACCATTTATTGGTCAAAAATCCATAGGTGTTAGCCTTCGGTATTATTGAAAATGGTCGTTCATGCTATTTTCGACAAAAAATAGGGGTTGTGTGGCCATTGATCATCGACCAGAGGCTCGTACAATTCCCCACACATATGTTTCCTTGCCATAGATCACATTCTTGGATTTCTGGTAGAGACCATTTTTTGGTCAAAAATTCGTAGGTGTTAGCCTTCAGTATTATTGAAAATGGTTATTCATGGCTATTTTCGACAGAAATGGGGGTTGTGTGGCCATTGATCATCGACCAGAGTCTCGTACA
This sequence comes from Zea luxurians, assembly GCA_029449295.1. NCBI lineage: Eukaryota > Viridiplantae > Streptophyta > Magnoliopsida > Poales > Poaceae > Zea > Zea luxurians. Next base: position 75,435 of record JAOPSE010000982.1, on the reverse strand, counting down.
CCTAACCCCACTCGCATTCTTTGATTTCTGGTGGAGACCATTTCTTAGTCAAAAATTTGTAGGTGTTAGCCTTAGGTACTTTTGAAAATGGTCATTCATGCTATTTTCGACAAAAATAGGGGTTGTGTGGCCATTGATCATCGACCACAGGCTCGTACACTTCACCCCACATATGTTTCCTTGCCATAGATCACATTCTAGGATTTCTAGTGGAGACCATTTCTTGGTCAAAAATCCATAGATGTTGGCCTTCCGTATTATTGAAAATGGTCGTTCATGCTATTTCGACAAAAATAGGGGTTGTGTGGCCATTGATCATCTACCAGAGGCTCGTACACCTCACCCCACATATGTTTCCTTGCCATATATCACATTCTTGGATTTCTGGTGGAGGCCATTTCTTGGTCAAAAATCTGTAGGTGTTAGCCTTTGGTATTTTTGAAAATGGTCGGTCATAATATTTTCGAAAAAATGGGGGTCGTGTGGCCACTAATCGTCGACCAGAGCCTCGTACACCAGACAACACATATGTTTCCTGTTCATAGATCACATTCTTGGATTTCTGGTGGAGACAATTTCTTAGTAAAAATCCGTAGGGGTTAGCCATCGGCATTATTGAAATGGTCATTCATGCAATTTTCGACAACCTTGGATTTCTAGGGGAGACCATTTCTTGGTCAAAAATCTATAGGTGTTAGCCTTCAGTATTATTGAAAATGTTTGTTCATGCTATTGTCGACAAAAATGGGGGTTGTGTGGCCATTGATCATCGACTAGAGGCTCGTACACCTCACCCCACATATGTTTGCTTGCCAAAGATTGCATTCTTGGATTTCTGGTTGAGACCATTTCTTCATCAAAAATCCGTAGGTGTTATCCTTTTGTATTATTGAAAATGGTCGTTCATGCAATTTTTGAAAAAAATGTCTGTTGTGTGGCCATTGATCATCGACTAGAGGCTCGTTATCCAAGAACGAGCCTCTAGTCGATGATCTATGGCAAGGAAACATATGTGGGGTGAGGTGTACGACCCTCTAGTCGATGATCAATGGCCACATAACCCCCATTTTAGTCGAAAATAGCCAAGAACGACCATTTTCAATAATAGCGAAGGCTAACACCTACGAATTTTTTGACCAAGAAATGGTCTCCACCAGGATTCCAAGAACGTGATCTGTGGCAAGGTAACCTATGTGGGGTGAGGTGTACGAGCCTCTTGTCGATGATCAATGGCCACAATACCCCCATTTTTGTCGATAATAGCATGAACAACAATTTTCAATAATACCGAAGGCTAACACATACAAACGATCCTCTAGTCGATGACTAGTGGCCACACAACAGACATTTTTGTCGAAAATTGCATGAACGACCATTTTCAATAATACCGAAGGATAACACCTACAGATTTTTGATGAAGAAATGGTCTCCATAAGAAATCCAAGGATGCAATCTATGGCAAGCAAACATATGTGGGGTGAGGTGTACGAGCCTCTAGTCGATGATCAATGGCCACACAACCCCCATTTTTGTCGACAATAGCATGAACGAACATTTTCAATAATACTGAAGGCTAACACCTACAGATTTTTGACCAAGAAATGGTCTCCCCTAGAAATTCAAGGCTGTCGAAAATTGCATGAATGACCATTTCAATAATGCCGAAGGCTAACCCCTACGAATTTTTTTTAAAAAATTGTCTCCACCAGAAATCCAAGAATGTGATCTATGAATAGGAAACATATGTGTTGTCAGGTGTACGAGGCTCTGGTCGACGATGAGTGGCCACACAACCCCCATTTTTTCGAAAATATTATGACCGACCATTTTCAAAACTACCAAAGGCTAACACCTACAGATTTTTGACCAAGAAATCCAAGAATGTGATCTATGGCAAGGAAACATGTGTGCGGTGAGGTGTACGAGCCTCTGGTCGATGATCAATGACCACACAACCCCTATTTTTGTCAAAAATAGCATGAACAACCATTTTCAGTAATACGGAAGGCCAACACCTACGGATTTTTGACCAAAAAATGGTCTCCACCAAAAATCCAAGAATGTGATCTATGGCAAGGAAACATATGTGGGGTGAACTGTACGAGCCTCTGGTTGATGATCAATGGCCACACAACCCCTATTTTTGTCGAAAATAGCATGAACGACCATTTTCAATAGTACCGAAGGCTAACACCTACAGATTTTTGACTAAGAAATGGTCTCCACCAGAAATCCAAGAATGTGATATATGTCAAGGAAACATATGTCGGGTGAGGTGTACAAGACTCTGGTCGATGATCAATGGCCACACAACCCCCATTTCTGTCGAAAATAGCCATGAACAACCATTTTCAATAATACTGAAGGCAAACACCTACGAATTTTTGACCAAAAAATGGTCTCTACCAGAAATCCAACAATGTGATCTATGGCAAGGAAACATATGTGTGGGGAATTGTACGAGCCTCTGGTCGATGATCAATGGCCACACAACCCCTATTTTTTGTCGAAAATAGCATGAAGGACCATTTTCAATAATACCGAAGGCTAACACCTACAGATTTTTGACCAATAAATGGTCTCCACCAGAAATCCAAGAATGTGATCTATGGCAAGTAAACATATGTGGGGTGAAGTGTACGAGCCTCTAGTCGATGATCAATGGCCACACAACCCACATTTTTCTCGAAAATTGCATGGACGACCATTTTAATAATATCGAAGGATAACACCTACGGATTTTTGACCAAGAAATGGACTCCACCAAAAATCCAAGAATGCAATCTATGGCAAGCAAAAATATGTGGGGTGAGGTGTACGAGCCTCTAGTCGATGATTAATGGCCACACAACACCCATTTTTCAAAAATAGCATGTACGACCATTTTCAATAATACCGAAGACTCACACCTACGGATTTTTGACCAAAATTTGGTCTCCTCTAGGAATCCAAGGAAGTCGAAAATAGCATGAACGACCATTTTCAATAATACCGAAGGCTGACACCTACAGATTTTTGACCAAGAAATGGTCTCCAACAGATATCCAAAATTGTGATATATGGTAAGGAAACACATGTGGGGTCAGGCGTACGAGCCTATGGTCGATGATCAATGGCTACACAACCCCCATTTTTGTCGAAAATAGGATGAACGACCATTTTCAATAATACCGAAGTCTATCACCTACGGATTGTTGACGAAGAAATGGTCTCCACCAGAAATCCAAGAATGTGATCTATGTCAAGGAAACATATGTGGGGTGTGGTGTACGAGCCTCTAGTAGATGACTAATGGCCACACAACCCCAATTTTTGTTGAAAATAGCATGAATGACCATTTTCAACAATACCGAAGGCTAACACATACAAATTTTTGACCAAGAAATGATCACCACCAAAAATCCAAGAATGTGATCTTTGGCAAGGAAACATATGTGTGGACAGGTGTATGAGAATCTAGTCGATGATCAATGGCCACACAACCCTCATTTTTGTAGAAAATAGCCAAGAACGACCATTTTCAATAATAAAGAAGGCTAACACCTACGAATTTTTCACCAACAAATGGTCTCCACCAGAAATCCAAGAATCTGATCTCTGGCAAAGAAACATATGTGGGGTGAGGTGTACGATCCTCTAGTCGATGATCAATGGCCACACAACCCCCATTTCTGTCGCAAATAGCCATGAATGACCATTTTCAATAAAACTGAAGGCTAACACCTACAGATTTTTGACCATGAAAAGGTCACTACCAGAAATCCAAGATTGTGATTTATGGCAAGGAATCACATGTGGGGTCAGGTGTACGAGCCTCTGGTCGATGATCAATGGCCACACAACACCCATTTTTGTCGAAAATAGCACGAACTACCATATTCAATAATACAGAAGGCTGACACCTACATATTTCTCACCAAGAAACGACCTCCACTAGAAATCCAAGAATGTGATATATGGCAAAGAAAAATATGTGGGGTCAGGTGTACGAACCCCTGGTCGATGATCAAAGGCCACACAACCCATATTTTTTCAAAAATAGCATGAACGACCATTTTCAATAATACCGAAAGCTAACACCTACAGATATTTTACCAATAAATAGAGTCAAACAAAATGTGATCTATGGCAAGGAAACATATGTGGGGTGAGGTGTACGAGCCTCTGGTCAATGACCAATGGCCACACAACCCCCATTTTTGTCGAAAATAGCATGAACGACCATTTTCAATAATACCGAAGGCTAACACCTACGCATTTTTACTAAGATTTGGTCTCCACCAGAAATCCAAACATTTTATCTATGGCAATAAAACATATGTGGGATGAGGTGTACGAGCCTTTGGTCGATGATTAATGGCCACACAACCCCTATTTTTTTGAAAATAGCATGAACGACCATTTTCAATAATACCGAAGGATAACACCTACAATTTTTGGCCAAGAAATGGTATCCAATAGAAATCCAAGAATGTGATATATGGTAAGTAAAAATATGTGGGGTTAGGTGTACGAGCCTCTCGTCATTGATCAATGGCCACACAACCCCTATTTTTTTGAAAATAACATGAACAACCATTTTCAATAATATCGAAGGGTAACACCTATGAATTTTTGACCAAGAAATGGTCTCCTCCAGAAATCCAAGATTGTGATCTATGGGAAGGAAACATTTGTGGGGTGAGTTGTACGAGCCTTTGGTCGATGATAAATGGCCACACAACCCACATTTTTTTCGAAAATTGAATGGACGACTATTTCAATAATACCGAAGGCTAACACCTACGGATTTTTGATCAACAAATGGTCTCCACTAGAAATCTAAGAATGTGATCTATGGCAAGGAAATATATGTGGGGTGAGGTGTACGAGCCTCTGGTCGATGATCAATGGCCACACAACCCCATTATTCTCAAAAATAGCCATTAATGACCATTTTCAATAATACAGAAGGCTAACACCTACGATTTATGACCTGGAAATGGTCGGTTGGAATATAAAGAATTCAAAACAATAGATCAGCTTTTAAACCTCAAATGATGTTTCTATGATATTGACTGCATTGTATTCACATGAGTGAGTATTAGAGTACAACTAGTGGATGAAGACATTATTGGGCTAGCTAATGACCTTTTGTGATACCAGGTTTCCTATAATCCCCTCTATTCAAGGCATACCTAGATGGTGTTTATGTCCACTCAAGTAAAACACTACACTTTATTATGCCACCTTGTTTCTCAAAATAAAATAAAGACCATGGGAAATTTAGCTAAATTACATAAGAGATCTGTCCAAACATAGGTTAAGGTTGTAAGGCACCTTTTTCCATCATACAGTTGCTAAAATGTTGGAATATAAAGAATTCAAAAGAATAGACCAACTTTGAAACTAGAAATAGTGTTTCTATGGTAATGAGGGCATTGTATTCGCATGAGAGGGTATTAGAGTACAACACACTGAATGAAGACATTAGTGGGCTAGCTAATGACCTTTTGTGATAATATGTTTCCTATAATCCCCTCTATTCAAGGCATACTCAAATGGTGTTTAAGTCCACTCAAGTAAAACACCACACTTCAATTTGCAACATCGTTTCTCAAAATAAAAAAAAGACCATGAAAATTTTAGCCAAATTGCATGGGAGACCTGTCCAAACATAGGTTAACATTGTAAGGCATATTTTTTAAACCATGCATAAAGTTGGAATATAAAGAATTCAATACAATAGAGAACCTTTTAAACTACAAATGACGTTTTCTGATGTCAAGGGCATTGTATTAGCACGAGAGGGTATTAGAGTACAACTAGTGGATGAAGACGTCATTGGGCTAGCTAATGACCTTTTGTGATTCTAGGTTTCCTATAATCCCCTCTAGGTTTCCTATAATCCCCTCTATTCAATATGCCACATCGTTTCTCAAAATAAAATAAAGACCATGGAAAATTTAGCCAAACTGCATGAGCGAATTGTCCAAACATTGGTTATGGTTGTAAGGCACCTTTTTTCCACCATACAGTTGCTAAAAAGTTGGAATATAAAGAATTCTAATCAATAGATCATCTTTTAAACCACATATGATGTTTCCATGATATTGAGGGCATTGTATTCACATGAGAGGGTATTAGAGTACAACTAGTGGATGAAGACATTGTTGGGCTGGCTACTGACCTTTTGTGATACCAGGTTTTCTATAATCCTCTTTATTCAAGGCATACCTAGGTGGTGTTTATGTCCACTCAAGTAAAACACCGCACATCATTATGCCACATCGTTTCTCAAAATAAAATAAAATAAAGACCATGGGAAATTACGAAAATTGCGTGAGAGATCTGTCCAAACATAGTTTATAGTTGTATGTCACCTTTTTTCCACCATAAAGTTGTGAAAAGGTTGTAATATAAAGAATACAAAACAATATATCACCTTTTAAACCTCAAATGACGTTTCTATGATATTGAGGACATTGTATTCAGATGAGTGGGTATTCGAGAACAACTAGTGGATGAAGACGTTATTGGGCTAGCTAATGACCTTTTGTGATATTAGGTTTCCTATAATCCCCTGTATTAAAGGCATACCTAGATGGTGTTTATGTCCACTCAAGTAAAACATCGCACATCATTACGCCACATCGTTTCTAAAAATAAAATAAAGACAATAGGAAATTTAGCCAAATTGCGTAAGAGATCTGTCCAAACATAGGTTAAGGTTGTAAGACACCTTTTTTCACCATACAGTTGCTAAAAAGTTGGAATATAAAGAATTCAAAACAATAGATCATGTTTGAAACAAACAATAGTGTTTCTATGATATTAAAGGCATTGTATTCGCACGAGGGTATTAGAGTACAACTATTGGATGAAGACGCTAGTGGGCTAGCTAATGATCTTTTGTGATAACAGGTTTCCTATAATCCCCACTATTCAAGGAATACTTAAACGGTGTTTATGTCCACTCAAGTAAAACGCCACACATCAATTTGCCACATCGATTCTCAAAATAAAATAAAGATGATAAAAAGTTGGAATATAAAGAATTCAATACAATAGATCAACTTTTAAACCACAAATGATGTTTCCCTGATGCCAAGGGCATTATATTCGGATGAGAGGGTATTAGATTACAACTAGTGGATGAAGATGTCATTGGGCTAGATAATGACCTTTTGTGATACCAGGTTTCCTATAATCCCCTCTATTCAAGGGATACCTAGATGGTGTTTATGTCCACTCAAGTAAAACACCACACATCAATATGACACATCATTTCTAAAAATAAAATAAAGACTATGGAAAATTTAGCCAAATTGCGTGATTGAACTGTCCAAACATAGGTTAAGGTTGTAAGGCAATTTTTTCCACGATACAGTTGCTAAAAAGTTGGAATATAAAGAATTCAAAACAATAGATCACCTTTTAAACCTCAAATGACGTTTCTATGATATTGAGGGCATTGTATTCACACGAGAGGGTATTAGAGTACAACTAGCGGATGAAGGCGTTATTGGGCTAGTTAATGACCTTTTGTGATACCAGGATTCCTATAATCCCTTTATTCAAGGCATATCTAGATGGTGTTTATGTCCAGTCAAGTAAAACATCGCACATCATTATGCCACATCATTTCTCAAAATAAAATAAAGACCATGGGAAATTTTGCCAAATTGCACGAGAGAACTTTCCAAACATAGGTTAGGGTTGTAAGACACCTTTTTTCCACCAAAAAGATGCTAATAAGTCACTACACGACGGTTCACTTACAGCGACCTACGGTTGGTTGCTAAAGCGGCTTTTAGCGACCTACGGTCGGTCGCTAAAAACCTTTAGCGACCCATAAGGATGGTCGCTGTAGGTGCCGTCGCTAAAGGCTTTAGCGACCGACATCTTTTTAGCGACCGACCGTCCGTTGTTAATATTGTATATTTAGCGACCAACCGTGGGTTGCTGTACTACAGATTTAGCAACCAACCGTAAGTCGTCATACTATATATTTAGCAACTAACTGAAAGTCGCCCTTGTTACAGTTGTTGTTAATAATAATATACATTTAATTAAGCACCACAAATCACAGATTTTTATACACAAATCATAAAGACATACACATTTAATCAGTATCACAGTCATAGATCCATCACATAAACACAAAAGCACCACAATTATATGATCACAAAAGTATCACAATTATAATATCATTCACAATTCGATCATTTACAAATAGCTAGATCATTCACAAAAGCTCCAGAGATGATCAGTCACAAAAGCACCACAGCGACATCACTCCAGCTTGAAGCAGTTCAAAAGCCCACAACTACATCACTAATGTTTCATATCACTCCAGCTATTGTTCAAAAGCCCACAACTACATCACTCTAGCTGCTCCAGAGCTGATCAGTCACAAAAGCACCAAAGCTAAACTAATGCTTCAAGCAGTTCAAAAGCCTTCAGACAACCACTCCAGCTTCTTGTATCCTCCTGTTTTAAGGTACAAGATTTCTTTGTCCAGAACACCCTAGAAAAAAGTACATCAAATTAGTATATTGTTGCTTCATTTGCAAATAAAAATACAGTTTGATGCCTTATCTACCTCCACTAGACGGTGTTGCAGCCTTATGCACCAACTTCAGCTGGTGCAATCAAGATTAATCATCATTAAGATGATGGCTCATATAAATCTAAATATAAACAAGATAAGATATAGAATATTACTTTCTTGTACGGCCATGCAACTGACATCATGTAAGCATCAGCCATAGTTTCCACATTTGCACAAGGGCGAGGCAAAACTGTATCTCGTTTTATCACACAAGTTACAATAACTTCACAATATTGCCTTCCAAGGATCTGGCCTCCAACTGTGGTGCTTGGTTTAGTAGAAACAATTGTCCCTTTAGCCACAGGCAAATCAGATCTCAACATAGCATATAATATGACATCTTTTCCAACCTGGTGCAAATGATTAAGAATAATTTACTTCAATGTTTTTGAGGGTTTATGAAAATAAAGGTTAGAAAATGTATGAAATGAATGAGAGCATTACAAGATCATCATGTTTAGAGTGTGAAGCTTCAGCAAAGTGCCTTGTAGATCTTGGTGAGTTTGCACCTTGCATCTGGTGAAATATTTGATCATCCTCATCATCTAATTCCTCATCTTCAGAAGCACAATATTCTTCAATGTCTTCCTCATCCTCAGCAGCAAACTTGTTCCTCATCACCTTAAGAAACACAATTTCATAGCATAGTACAAGGAATCTAGAAAATTAGGATAAAGCAGCATGAATGAAAATATTGAATACCTTATGTTGAAATGAAGTAGTGCCGCGATGTGACATGGGCTCTTCACTTGCCCGGTCTGGTTGAGCCCTTTGCTCAATTTGAGTCTGTAGCTCAAGTACACGCTCTTCTAAAGCAGCCTTCTCACTTTGAACCTTTGTACGAGCAAGAATCTCCATTTGTAGTCTTGTTGCAGTATAAGACTTCAACTCTGGAGTGCCAATATCTTGAGGAGTAGGGCCTAAACCCAAAACACGAACATATCCTTTTGGCTCTTTCGGTCCACAAACAATAGAGAATGCATCACCCTCTTGAATTGATCGGTCCTTTAACTCTGGATATACTCCAAGAACATCATTAAGTTGGTCCTATAGATAATTAAAGATGATTCACATCATAAAAGGTAATTCAGATAGAAATGTACTAAAAATTAACAACAAAGCCTTACAATTATTGGTTTTGCCTGTTCTGTAGGAACACCATTTTTTCTTGTATGGGTTTGGATAAAGTTTTCATCTCTTCGTGGAGGACGTCCTAGTTTCACAGCCTGCAAACATACTTTGTTCATTGAAAATAGCAAGCAGCAGCAGCACAGCAGCACAGCAGCACAAGCAGCAATCTATTTTGTGTCAATCTATTTTAGCAGCACAGCAGCACAAGCACAGCAGCACAAGCAGCAATCTATTTTCAGACTGGACAATAGAGCTTATATCAAATGTGGAGCAACAGGATGTAATCATGAATAGAGATAGTAAAATACAAAGAACATTACCAAATCATATTCTGAACATGCATAGCTCACACTGCCGGCTGTATGGTGCATCTTTAGCTTTTGTCGATTTATTTTAGCTTTTTCTGAGCGATCCTAAAAATAGAATAAAAAATATGTGTTACAGGATTGAAGTATGGTTGCTTTATTAGAACTAAAGTGTAGAGCTTACCTGAAATTCAGAAGACATCCAATAGTTGTACATAGAGTGCCAATCATCATCATTAACCCTCTTATCAGGACATTCTGGAATTTCTTTTATAGACAATTCAGGATTGAAGTATCGTTGCTTTATGGATGCTTTAAATTGCTTCCACTTCTTTCCAGTTGTGCGCATAACCCAGTTTAAGGCAGTAGCATCTACATCATAATATGTCTTTATATCCTCCCACAACTCATACTTCTTGTTTATATCAACAATCCTCCAGTCCGTGGTAGCAATAGACAATTTCTTTCTAACTTGACACCCAATAGCACTTGAAAGTTGTCTAGCACTTTTACCAATAGGCTGACCTCGATCATTGAGTAAAATTTTGATTTTTGGCATTTCAGGTGACCTTGAGAATATTCCCTCCATCTTAGTTATGCCCCTTGCAGGCCTCTTTTTTGTAGCATTGATTGGATCATCCTCGGAAACTTCAACTTAAGCAAATGAAAAGCACACATTGGTAACTGTTAAAAGAAGTTGCATGTACTAAATGATATACATGATATATAAATATGAGGATTATGAGTCATCACCATTGTCAGTGAGAAAATCTCCCACCGTCTGCAAATCAGCAATCGCTTGTTCGTCTTGAGGTTGATCATTTTGTCTTTGTGGCCTTGGTCGCAAGTTTGGAGGTTTAGTTGTTGGAACACTTTGTCTTTGTGGTCTTGGTCGCAAGTTTGGAGGTTTAGTTGTTGGAACACTTGTCTTCTGTTTTTTCTACAAGCGAATGGCATGAATGTTATGCAGTTAACTGCTATGAAACTGCTATATACATTTGCTAAAAGTGCTAGAACTAAAACTGCTATAAAATTGAAACTGATACACTAATTTGGTGGTCCTGTGCATCACTAATTTGACAGTTATGTAACAGACCATCACTGAAGAATACACTGAAGACCATCACTGCCGAGACGTAGAAGAAAAAAACTGGGCACTAATTCTGATACTGAAACTGAATTTTAGTAGAATTTTAGTAGTATTGAATGGTTCCAGATTCAGACTTAACCAAATGGCGAAGTACTGAATTTTAGTAGAATTTTTGAGCTGTTCAGACTTAACCAGATTCAGACTTGAGCTGTCCAAACATGTAGCGATTCAGACTTAACCAAATGGCGAAGTACTGAATTTTAGTAGAATTTTTGAGCTGTTCAGACATGTAGCGATTCAGACTTTGAGCTGTTATAATGTGGTTGAAAATAGACTTCAGATTTGTGGTAGTAATCTGATAATACTAAGCTGGGGACAAACATGGTTGGCCGGCTAAGTGGGTCTGCTACCATTAAGAGTCTTTGAGAAAACTAGGCGTGAATATTAGAGGTTCAGTCAAAACAAAACAATGGAAAGGAATTCAGAGTTAATTCCCTAAAAGAGCACTGCTATAGACATCTAGTAAAAAAACATTATCACATCCGGTTTCTAGCTGTTTTGAACTTACGAAGGATAGGTATGGCTAGTGTTTGGATGTTACCAGTGGATCAGTTTGTGATTAAGAAGCTCTAAGAAGCTCTAAAATTGTTGGTGATTATGTAACTGGGCACTGGGCACTAAGAAGCTCTAAAACTGTTGGTGATCAGATTTTATTTTCTGGAACTGGGCACTAAGAAGCTCTAAAACTGGGCACTAAAATTCTGAAAGGACGAAAAGACGAGTTATTAATCAGATTCTGTTGGTGATGAGATTTTGGTCCTGGGTCTTGGAGAGGCAAAGACAGACTGCAGCTCCGGACGAAAAGACGACTTCAACACACCAGAATATTTCAACGGCCAAAACGCGATAGTCTCAGTGAACGTTCATCAGGGATTCAACCAAGAAGACTCTCTGGTGATGAATAGGGCCTCCTTAGAGCGTGGCATGTTTCGCACGCTACATTTCAAGAGATACAAAGCACAGGTCGAGAACAAAGAGATCACAAGGCGTCTCAAGCACAGGGAAAACATCAATTTCGGTAAAGTGCAGAGCAAGAGGGGGAAGGTCGACAGTCTGGACAGTGATGGCTTACCATACGTCGGAGCAAGTCTTCAGAGTGGTGACATTGTCATTGGTAAGGTCACGGTAGTAATCAGATTCTAAAAATTCTGGGATAACTAGGCACTATTTCTGGGATAACTGGGCACTCACATACACATACACAGATAACTGGGCACTAAATTTGTTTCTGGGATTCTGTTTCTGTTAGCACATACACAATTCTGGGCACTAATTCTAGCACAATTCTGGGCACTATTTCTCTGGTTTCTACTACTGCACAGGAACATCAAGTTGCACAGGAATTTCTTTTCTAGCACAGGATTGAAATAGATCTGAAAGCAATAAAGATATAGATAGGTGCAGTAGTAGAAACCAGAGATGTTCCTGTGCTATAATGAGTTGCTAAACAGTAGCAGATTACAATTAAGCCCATGAATAAGAGTAAAACTGCCGTCTTATGATCTTGAAGGAAACTATTTATTGTAAAGAGATGATACTCAGAGTAAGACATATTTGTGGCAGGGAGATTTGAAATATGAACTTGTAAATGTAATGCAAATAATTGCAGCTGTGTTTGAGTAAACTGAACACAAAATAAGCACAAAGAAATTCAGTTAAGAGATGCCAACCTTTGAAATTTTTTTGGATGGACCTTGGTGCTCCATACTCTTGACGATTTCAGGGATGTTAAGAGATGCCAACCTCCTTTTATTTCTTTCAATATTTTCTTGCTTCAGCTGCTCGTATTCACTACATGATCCATCTTTATTGCTTTCTCTTGCGCTTGCCATTTTTTTTCCTGAAATATCATCAAACATGGAATCATCAAACTTACTCAAACAATGAGATTAGCTATTTACACTCAAACAACAAGTGCATGCATATATTAAAAAATATCATCAAACATGGAATCATCAAACTTACTTTCTAGATTTTTTTCCTTGTTTTACTCCACTAACAATGACACCATATATATCTGTTCTAGCACATGGGACACATCCAACAGTAAGACTTTCAAATACATTAGATTGCAGATCAAGGATTGGCGGAACTACATAATTTTCATCATCAATGATACCATAATCAACATCACTTCCATACAAATCTCGCGGTTTTGGCTGAACAACAGCTACCCATTCAGTATCAATTGGATCAACAACATAGTAAACTTGTGTTGCCTATGATGCTAATATGAAAGGTTCATCAGAGATCTTTTCACCAGTATTGAATAAATGTTTGAAATTCACTGTAGTGATTCCAAATTGATCTGTTCGAACCCATTTGTTGTTTACACGGTTATCAACCCAATCACACTTGAAAAGCACAATATTTCCTTTGTGGTGATAGTTGAGTTCAAGAATTCCTTTTATGATACCATAAAAGATGTTTTCCCTATAGTATGGTTGTCATCATTTCCTCTTTCGAAATGAGTTGTCTCAGCAGCTAACGCTACCCCACTACTTTGGACAGACCTATTCTCATCATATGACTATGTAAAGAAGTTGAATCCATTTATTGAGTAGCTGTTATACTGATGTGCAATCATCATTGGTCCCTTAGCTAAAATTTTGATCTCTTTTGAGGCCTCCTCACATGTTTCCTCAACCTGTGGTACCAATACTATTGTTAAAGTGAAAGACTTTATGAGATTGTAAATTCACTTCTCCTTTTATACTTACATGTAACCTGAACCACTCATGGAAGGTTTTATGTTGCATGTGGTTGGTCTCACGCTGATTTCGAACACCAATTGAGGAGAGGTATTGAGCATGTTTGCTGAAATGGCCAACATGAATTTTCTTTGAAATGGCCAACGAAGAGTAAATAATGACATGATACTCGCTGAGTTAGATAGCTTACTTTAAATATGGTTCTATGTTGGAATAGTTGAAAAGGACATATCTATGTGCTTGAAGCCATGTCTTGTGATCTAAATTGACAACACACTTTCCAGCCAATGCTCAACCAATTTTGTGAAAGAATGGAGTTGTAACACAAATTTGTGTTGGTAAGCGATTTCTAACTCTATGGTTGAAGTGGGTCTCATCTTGTAAATACCGAGAACAAAGCGTGAGAGCCTCATCAAACAAAGAACCCTCCATAATTGATCCTTTCGGGTGACTTTTTGTACGCACATAGCCCTTGCATTTTTTTAGAAACCTATACATGTAAACAACGACACTCATCATATTATTGAAAAATTATATCGTTATTTGTTTGCTATGTAATATACCAAACAAAAATACCTCTCCACCGGCCACATGCTTCGAAAATGGATTGGGCCTGCCACTCTTGCTTGGGTAGGAAGATGTACCATCAAATGTACATTAATGGTAAAAAATGATGGAGGGAAAATAATCTCTAAAAGGCTCTGTTGGGGCCATGCTTCGTCGCGCCGAAGGTCTTACACGAAGAAGCAGCTCCGGTTGAAGCTGTTCTCAGGAGATGGCCGAAGGTTCCTTTTTTTTGGAGCTTCGGCGTTACAAACCGACATAGAGATAGAATGACCTTTTTATCCATAAAGGTCTGAGTCAATGTTGTGAACTTTTGTAAGGGGCATAATTGTAATTTGTCACAGGCTGCGTCCTGTGTCTATAAATAGATGAACAGTACCCCTGTACTGTTCACGCTGACTTGGCATATTGCTATTGTGTCTCGCTTGTGCTTTTCTCTTCCTTCAAAACTGAAGGTACATTTGTAATTTGAAATCATTTCTATTTTTCCATGATAATGAAATAGAAATGATTCTATCTTGATATTTAATATTTGTTTTATATTGTATGCTTAATACGTTACCTTCGTCATTTATTGTCATGTTTACGAAGGTATGTCTTTCGTAGCCTTCGTCCGAGATTCATTATTTCCCGAAGGGATATAATATTTCGGAGGACGAAGGATTTTAACACTTAACACTTTTTATGTTGCCTTGTTCTTAACTCTTAGCATTTGAGAACAAGTCCCCAACATTGGCGCCCACCTCCGGTGAACTCACTTCCACTTTTTCTGAGCCGATGGCTTCGTTTAACGATCAAGCTGGAGCTGCTTCGGCTTCGAAGCTGGTGCTCCCGATCACAGGCGGTTCTTGCTTAGAGCCGGCTAATAAGAAACAGAAGAAGGAGGCTCAGAGAAGGGTGCAGCATGTTGGAGTGCAGGGACCCTTCATCAAGTCAAAATGGTCCCACATTCCAATTACTTTCTCTCAGGAAGACCTTCAGCTTAAGGATTATCCTCACAATGATGCCATGGTTATCTCTTGTGTGATCAAAGGATTTCTGGTTCACAATGTCTTGGTTGACACAGGCAGTGCAGCTGATATTATATTTGCTAAAGCCTTCAGACAAATGCAAGAGCCCGAAGATAAGATTCATGATGCTACACATCCTCTTTGTGGCTTCGGAGGGCGACAGATTGTAGCACTTGGGAAGATTACCATGCCAGTAACCTTCGGATTTGTTAACAACACAAGGACTGAGCAAATTGTGTTTGATATTGTTGACATGGAGTATCCTTATAATGCTATCATTGGTCGTGGTACTCTTAATACCTTCGAAGCAATTCTTCACCCAGCTTATCTCTGCATGAAGATACCTTCGGACCAAGGGCCTATTGCTATTCATGGAAGCCAGGAAGCTGCTAGAAGGGCCGAAGGAAGCTGGACTGACTCCAAGGCAATCCATAACATAGATGGAGCTGAAGCTTGTGAACAGTACAAATTCAGGAGGGAGAAGGCAGCTTCAGCGGATCAGCCGAAGCCATGTTATTGTGTGAAGACATAGCAGAGCAGAAGGTACTGTTGGGCTCGCAACTATCTGAAGATCAGGAGAAAACCTTGATAAGGTTTTTATTCAACAACAAAGATGTTTTTGCATGGTCAGCTAATGATCTTTGTGGAGTAAATCGGGATGTTATTGAACATTCGCTCAATGTTGACCCATCCTTCAGACCCCGAAAGCAGAGGCTTCGGAAAATGTCTGATGACAAGGCCAAAGGGGCTCGCAATGAAGTAAAAAGACTCCTCAGTGCAGGAGTTATCAGAGAAGTGAAGTATCCAGAGTGGCTAGCTAACACTGTTATGGTGAAGAAGGCCAATGGCAAGTGGAGAATGTGTATCGATTTCACAGATCTCAACAAGGCTTGTCCGAAGGATGAATTCCCGCTGCCAAGGATAGACTCTTTAGTCGATGCAGCAGCTTCTTCAGAGCTCATGAGTCTCCTAGACTGCTACTCAGGCTATCATCAAATTTGGATGAAGAAGGAAGATGAGCCAAAAACTAGTTTCATAACCCCAAGTGGTACATATTGCTATCTTCGGATGCCTGAGGGGCTCAAAAATGCCGGAGGGAGTTTCAGTCGAATGACAGCGAAGGTTCTCCAGTCTCAGATAGGCAGAAATGTGTTGACTTATGTCGATGACATCATTGTGAAGAGCACGAAGCAAGAAAATCATATTGCTGATCTGCAGGAGACCTTCGCCAGCTTCAGACAAGCTGGTCTGAAGCTGAATCCAGAAAAGTGCGTCTTCGGAGTAAAGAAGGGGAAATTCCTTGGATGCTTGGTTTCAACAAAGGGAATCGAAGCTAATCCAAATAAAATCGAAGCTATACTTCGGATGGAGCCACCAACCACAAGAAAGGGAGCCCAAAGATTGACAGGAAGGCTGGCATCTCTCAACAGATTTATATCCAGATCAGCAGAAAGAAACTTACCATTTTTCGAGGTGCTGAAGTCAGCTGAAGTCTTTCAATGGGGTCCAAATCAACAGAAAGCATTCGAAGAGCTGAAGCAATACTTGATAGATCTCACAACATTAACTCCACCAACGCCAGGGGCTCCTCTGTTGTTATATGTGGCAGCTTCGCACTCAGCAGTAAGTGCAGCACTTGTCCAGGAGAAGTTTGATGGACAAGTCAAGAAGCAGGTCCCAGTA
The DNA here is from genome assembly GCA_029449295.1 of Zea luxurians. Taxonomy (NCBI): domain Eukaryota; kingdom Viridiplantae; phylum Streptophyta; class Magnoliopsida; order Poales; family Poaceae; genus Zea; species Zea luxurians. Next base: position 58,288 of record JAOPSE010000982.1, on the reverse strand, counting down.
TATTTTGTATCTGAGGTCCTTAGTGTCTCAAAGAAAAATTATATAGAGCTGGAGAAGGTATTGTATGCCGTTTTAATGGCATCCAGGAAGCTTCGGCATTATTTTCAGGCATACAACATTATTGTTCCTTCTTCGCAGCCGTTGAAGGATATCATGAGAAATAGAGAAGCTACTGGACGGATTGGAAAATGGGCTGCGGAGCTCAATGAAATTTACATTGATTATGTTCATAGGTCCTCAATCCAGTCCCAAGCATTGGCAGATTTCATTGCCGACTGGACACCAGGGGCTCAGGACGAAGAAGCAAAAAAAGATGCCGAAATATGGACAGTGTTTTGTGATGGCTCTTGGGGAACCTTCGGAGCAGGTGCAGCTGCTGTGTTGGTCTCACCATCCAAGGTTAAAACTTGCTATGCAGCAAGACTTGACTTCAGCTGCACAAATAATATAACTGAGTACGAAGCCCTGCTCCTGGGTCTTCGGAAATTAAAGGCAATGGGAATCAGAAGGGCGATTCTTAAAACTGATTCCCAGGTTGTTTCGGGTCATATTGACAAAAGTTGCAAGGCTAAAGATCCGAAGCTTGAAAAATACCTAGATACGGTCCGAAGGATCGAGGCCTCCTTCGAAGGATTTTCTGTCAAGAATATCCCTCGAGGACAAAATGAGCATGCTGATTTATTAGCCAAGTCTGCAGCACAGGGGCTGCCGTTACCTTCGGATGTCTTCTTCGAAACAATAAAGGCACCTTCAGTGGAGCTACTTGAAAGAGCAGTCCTCAACATTTCTCTTGTTTACAGCGAAGATTGGAGAACTGAAATAATCTCTTACCTTCAGGGTAACTTCCTATCAAATGACGAAGCTTATAATAAAAGGATAGAGGCGAGAGCTCGTCCGTATGTCATGATAGAAGGGGAGTTATACAAGCATGGAGTTTGTGCCCCGTTGCTCAAGTGCTTGTCTAGAATCGAAGGTATAGAGTTAATGAAAGAGATACATGCAGGCCTGTGCGGATCCCACATCGGATCCAGGCCATTGCTTGGAAAAGTGTTCCGCCAAGGATTTTATTGGCCGAAGGCAGCTTCGGATGCAGCGGAGTTAGTTCAAAAGTGCGAAGGTTGTCAGAAATGTGCAAGAGATCAAAAGCAACCTTCGTCTTTGACACAGCTGATACAACCCATCTGGCCATTGCAAAGGTGGGGCCTTGACTTGTTGGGCCCATTACCACCGGCCCAAGGGAATCTAAAATATGTCATAGTAGCTGTGGAGTATTTTTCCAAGTGGATTGAGGCGAGGCCATTAGCCACAATAACTTCGGCCACTGTCCAAAAGTTTTTCTGGCAGAATATTGTCTGTCGTTTCGGGGTACCGAAGGCCATCACTGTAGATAATGGAACGCAGTTCGACTCCGAAGCTTTCAGAAATTTCTGTGATCAAATTGGAACAAAGATCCATTTTGCATCAGTCAGGCATCCGGAGTCAAATGGGCTTGTTGAAAGGGCAAACGGTATCATAATGACAGGAATAATGAAGCTAATCTTTAATCAACCAAGGGGAAAGTGGCCAGATCAGTTGACCAAAGTGGTGTGGAGCCACAATACAACAACATCAAGGTCTACAGGCTTTACCCCATTCAAGCTATTATTCGGAGACGAAGCAATAACTCCGGAAGAAGCTAAAGCTGGATCAATAAGAGTGGTAGCTTCGGCGGAATCAGATGCCGAAGATGCTTGTCTTGTGGAAAAAGATGCCGTAGAAGGGATCAGGCTTCAGGCTGTGGAGAATATCAATAAATATCAAGCTGAAACAATCAAATGGCGAGATAGAAAGGTCCGGCTAAAAAATATTGAGCCAGGACATTTGGTGCTTCGGAGAGTGGCCAACCCAGATACAGTGGGCAAGCTACAATTGAAATGGGAAGGGCCTTTCTTAGTAGCATCTTCGTCAAGGCCTGGGTCATACAGACTGAAGGACATGGATGGCAATGAAATTCCAAGATCTTGGAATGCAGATGAGCTTCGGAGATATTATGTATAACTTGATGTAACTTTTTATGTTTTTCTTTTTCTTTTTCATGGCACCCTTTTCCTTTCTAAAGGGGGAGAAAGGTTTTTAATGGGGCCATCATATGTAATTTCCTTTTTAGTTTTATAAGAGCAAAATCCCCCAAAGAATGTAAATGTAAAAGCTGGGAACGCACCATCGAGTGCCGAAACTAAAAAAAAGGAGAGAGAAGAAGCTCCAAAGACGTCCCTAAGGGGATGCAGAGCTTACAGCGAAAAGTCAACGCTGATACCGCCTAAGTAAAAGGCGAAGAAGCTCCAAAGACGTCCCTAAGGGGATGCAGAGCTTACAGCGAAAAGTCAACGCTGATACCGCCTAAGTAAAAGGCGAAGAAGCTCCAAAGACGTTCCTAAGGGAATGCAGAGCTTATACTGCCTAAGTAAAAGGCGAAGAAGCTCCAAAGACGTTCCTAAGGGAATGCAGAGCTGATGTGTGGTTGGTTCTAAAGAAATAACGGCTGAGAGTGTGGCTTCGGACATATGTTTTGGACATTCATTCGCACATTACATCATGGCATTTGCATGCATAAGCATTCATTCATAGCATTTATGTACCAAAGTGGTTGCTTCGGCAAAAAGGAGAAGTGGTTTTTTATGATTCGTTATGTAAAAGAAAAGCTTCGGCAAAAAGGAGAAGTGGTTTTTTATGATTCGTTGTGCTTTGTTGTGTACAAAAAAGAAAAGCTTCGTCGATCGGCAAAAGAAGAATTGGTCTCTTATGCTTCGTTGTGTACGAAAAGAAGGGAAGGTGTTTTTTCGCCCTTGGCTCAAAATACTGATTTCGTCCACATCAAAGCGCCTCAGCAGAAGGGTAAGAATATATTACAAGGTGTGTACAAAGTTCCTTGAGAACAGTTCAATTGTATTTACAAAAGTTGTTGCAAAAGTATCCTAAGTTTTTCCTATAGTATACTTCTACTGATTTTCATTAAGCTTCAGCTTCGGCGACAGCTTCGGCGGCATATACTTTAAGTATCACTTTCAGCTTCGTCATCCTACATAAATCAAGGTATCGTGAGTAAAAATCAACTGCAAAGGAGAAAGTAGGTACGAAGTTTCATTTCTTACTGGTTCAAGATGACTTCGAGCTTCGTCTCCAGCCTTCTCCCGCCCGCCTTTTGTCCATATCATTTTTATAAATCTATTTGAGATGCTTCGGGCGAGGTCAGGTATATCATCCAGGATTGATGGAGACAGGGTGAAGTTGGGCCTGTTGACAATTTTTCCATGCTCGCAGCCGGCCTTCAGGAATGCAGCAGCGGTACCCCGAGAAGCTACCCAGGCACAGAAGTCGCCGTGCCCGGCTATAACTTCGTCAAGTTCTTCGATTTCAGCTTCAATATGATCGAAGGCCTGCGGTAAATTTCCCGCTGAAGGGTTAAACTTCCCGCTGCTGGCTCCAACTGAGTAAAAAATCTTTCTTAATCGTTGAATGCACTTGTTGCTAAATTTCAAGCAGTTTTCTTGAAGACTTGTCAGTAGTTTTCTCAAATCTGAATTTTGCTGAGCTTCGGCTTCAAGTTTTGCACTAAGATCTTGTTTTTCTTGTTCGAATTGCTCAGACTGGCGGAGAAGCTTCGTATTCAGTTCTGATATTTTTGCTTCAGCTTCCGCCAATAAACCTTCGGTTGCCTGGAGCTCAAAGTTCTTTTTCTCGAAAGCATCTGATTGCTCCTTTATTTTGTTTTCCAAATTTCCAATTATAACTTCATGCTTTTTATCTTCAAGATCTTGTTGCATTTGCAAGGCTTTGCTCAACAGCATACTCTATACGAACACAACCTTTGTCAGACATGTTTTTATTAGAAGCAACAAAAGTTAGGGGACAAGTTGTTCACCTTGAAGTTGGAGTAAAATAAACTACCAACGACATGTTGTCGTCGGTAGCGGCTGATGTCTGTTTCTAGCTTCGGGAATCCAATACTCTTGGACAGAGTACTGATAACTCTGGCCCCTGTTTGGTCTCGAATACACTCTAATTTCTCGTCATCAACACCTCCGAAGAGGAGTGCCCCAGGTTTGTATCCACACGATTTGGCATACTCTTTAAGCCCTTCTATTTCAGCTTTTGATAGATGCTCTCCAACTAAGTTTCGGAACGCGAAGGCTTCGTCTTCTGAAGCTTCATTAGCAACTTCTTTTCCTTTCTTTGACGCTGCGGTCACGGCCTCTTCGGCAGCAGTGGTAGCTTCTTCTGCAGCCATGTCTAGCAATATTTGGTCAATATGTTCAATTGTGCTCTCCAAATTCAAATCTTCAGCTGAGGCAGCTTCGGCAGCTGCGGCCTCCGAAGGTGCAATTTCAATATCTGCCCCCTCTGCAGCCGTTTGTGTTTTTTGGGCCGAAGCTCTTGGCGGTGTCTTGTCAATCACCTCTGTCACGGTAATAATTCTTTGTTTCTTTGCCTTGATTGTTTTCTTCGATTTCTCGAGCTCTTTGTCCTTCTGAAAAAACTTTGTCAGATGAGGACCCAGTGGACTTAGCTTCGCAGGTAAGGATTCAGTCATTACCTTCAGAATTTCCTCAACGTCAGCAGCAGAAGGTGATGCGGGGGTTTCTTCTGCTTCGGATATTTGTTGCTTCGGAGACGTTTTCCTCTTCTTCGGAATTTTCTTCTTTAATGGTTCTTTTTCTTCATTTACGGCCTCAGTTATCCTTTTTCTTTTTTGACCCCCAACACCTTTGTTCAGGTTTTCATAATCAGGGTAATCAAAGCCCAAGGCATCCAATACTCGATTTAGCCTTCGTTTTGGACGGGTTCCGAAGGCTGCGGTCATCAATTGATCTTCTTTTTTGGAATAGTTGCCAAGTATTTCATTGCACATTGCTTCAATTGTTTCCAACCACTCTTGGCAAGGTGTTTTAAAGTATTTCTTAAATTTGAAATAGTAAGGTAAACGCACAAGTTCACCTTCTTTCTTTTTCCCCTTCAGCTTCGGCATTTCCCAATCTTTTAAACTAGGAAAAACTTGGAAAGCCAAGAACTCCTGCACCAGGTCTCTTGTACTAATATGCTCTGCAACAATTCTGAATTCATCCATTGCTTTTTGTGTAGTACCGTCTACTGACATGTTGCAGAGAGGCCGGGTTTCTCCGAAGATTAGTTCGAGTGGACTTTGCACAAGTTTCTCCTCGTCATCATTAACCTTAACATAAAACCACTCAGACTTCCACCCTGCTGCCCATTTACTCCGATAGCTGATTACAGGAAACTTCGTGGTCTTCCGATAAGCAAAGTTGTAGCAACCAAAATTATCATGCAAGCCATCCTTTCTAGCCTTCGTCTGATAATGCAGTTCGTGAACCCGGCAGAAGCTGTCCGCAAATGGCTCCACTGCTTGGCTTCGGAGTGCCCAAATATAAACACTGAGCCTAACGATAGCGTTAGGGGTCAGCTGGTGAAAATAGATACCGAACCTCTTCAGCACCTCTGCAATAATCCCGTGAAGGGGGAATCTTAATCCAGCCTTTAAAAAGCTCTTAAAAATGACAATTTCATCCTTTTCCGGCTTCGGGGTAGTCTCTTCTCCCCCGAAGCGTAGTAGCTTCTTCTGATCCTCATTGAAAAAGCCTGACTTTACCATTTTGGAGAGATCAGCCTTCGAAACGGTGGATTTTCCAAAGTCCAAGTGGCTGGGCTTACTTGGCATGGCAATACGATAATCGTCCTCGGGATCAGTTTCCTCAATAACTTCTTCTTCTACTCCGGCAGGTGCTTGTTGTGTTTGTTCTGCATCTTCACCAGGAGTCTCTTCAGAAACTACCAGCCCGGAGCGTTGCATGGCTTCGAAGATGGGAACAGTCTCCGAAGCTTCAGTTTCGCCTCCCTCACGCTCAACCCTGGCAGTAGAACGCACTCTGGCCATTTAACTATGAACTTGTGAAATTTTTAATACTTTCTTCCTCCGAAGCAGGTTTCAGGCTGGAGCTTCGTTCGATTCCGATGGACAAGCTTCGGCGACGGTTAAAAATTTTGGCAGCAAAACAGTACAAATAGCAGTAAATGATGTGGTAACTTCACACCTACTCGTCTGTTTATATAGTGCTGCAGGTGAGAAGGTGAAGCGCCAGAAGTTTTACACCAGGCGGACTCCCACTCGCACTCGCTGTACGGTGGACCGCAGAGACCGAACAGTAACTCTGCAACGTGGGGCCGATACACGCAGGGAGATTGAATCGTTTCTCGACAATGAGCTCAGGGAAGGTGTTTTTGGACCTTCGGCGCTCCGAAGCCTAAGAAACTTTTTTCACGGATCAAGCTCGTTACGAAAAACGATCTAGCACCGCGAAAGGGGCTACTGTTGGGGCCATGCTTCGTCGCGCCGAAGGTCTTACACGAAGAAGCAGCTCCGGTTGAAGCTGTTCTCAGGAGATGGCCGAAGGTTCCTTTTTTTTGGAGCTTCGGCGTTACAAACCGACATAGAGATAGAATGACCTTTTTATCCATAAAGGTCTGAGTCAATGTTGTGAACTTTTGTAAGGGGCATAATTGTAATTTGTCACAGGCTGCGTCCTGTGTCTATAAATAGATGAACAGTACCCCTGTACTGTTCACGCTGACTTGGCATATTGCTATTGCGTCTCGCTTGTGCTTTTCTCTTCCTTCAAAACTGAAGGTACATTTGTAATTTGAAATCATTTCTATTTTTCCATGATAATGAAATAGAAATGATTCTATCTTGATATTTAATATTTGTTTTATATTGTATGCTTAATACGTTACCTTCGTCATTTATTGTCATGTTTACGAAGGTATGTCTTTCGTAGCCTTCGTCCGAGATTCATTATTTCCCGAAGGGATATAATATTTCGGAGGACGAAGGATTTTAACACTTAACACTTTTTATGTTGCCTTGTTCTTAACTCTTAGCATTTGAGAACAAGTCCCCAACAGGCTCAAGATTTTAGGTATCTCAGATTCTAACCTTTGCATGTCACTTATTCGAATAACAGGAGAGTACAATTTTCTAAAGAACGTGCTTAAATGAATCAGCACAGCACTAACTTCTTGAGGGAGAACTCTCCGGACAGCAAGTGGCAGTAAATCTTGTAGAAGAATGTGGTTGCCATGAGTATTAAGATTAACTATCTTTTTTTCATTGACAAGAACATTATGTCGTATATCAGTGGCATATCCATCAGGAAACTTGACCCCTTTTAATACTTGACAAAACAATTTCTTCTCAACAAAGCTCATTGAGTAGGGTGCAGGAGGCAAATAAAATTGATTAGCTTCTAGTTCAATAGGATGAAGGTCGCTTCTAATACCTAAAGCTTGAAGATCCAAGCGAGCATTCAGATTATCCTTAGATTTTCTAGCAATGTCCAACAAAGTATTAATTATATTTTCACACACATTCTTCTCTATGTGCATGACATCAAAATTATATCGAATTTTCAAGTCCTTCCAATATGGAAGAGTGAACCAAATAGGTCTCCTTTTCAAAAAGACTAATGGTTTCCCATCCTTGCGTTTCTGATTCCTTATTGGCTTACCTGATGGCTTCTTGCCATAAATTGTTTTCAAATTTTTTGTACAATCCAAAATTTCCTCTCCTTGAAGAGGAGTAGGTGCTGGCCTCAACTCACTTTCACCAAATGAATCAACATCAGACCTAAATGGGTGGTTTGGATGTAAGAACCTACGATGTCCCATGTAGCAAGACTTGCTACCATTTCCAAGTCTGAGAGAACAAATCAATGAGTGGCAATCAGGACACGCTGCTTGACCAAAGGTGACAAATCCGGATACACTGCCTAGACCAGGGAAATCAGTGATGGTCCAAATTATTGCAGCACGCAACTGAAAGTATTCACCCTTTGAGGCATCATAGGTCTTCACACCATTAATAAACATATCAAGCAGATCATAGACAAGGGGCTGAAAATAAACGTCCATATCACTACACGCAGAAGATCGACCAGGAATTAAGACAGACAAGATAAAATTTGAATCCTTCATGCACATCGATGGTGGAAAGTTGAGTGGAATCAATATGCCAGGCCAAATACTGTAACTAACATTCATTGTCCTATATGGATTGAAACCATCTGTAGCAAATGCTAGGCGGATATTACGACTATCCATAGCAAATTCTGGATACTTTTGATCAATATCTTTCCACAAGGGTGAATCGGCAGGATGCCTAAGCAAACCATCTTTTACTCTTTGTTCATCATGCCACCTTGTGAGACTTGCAAATTTAGAAGAAACAAACAATCTTTGGAGTCTTTTTTTAATAGGGAAATAACGAAGCACCTTCCTAGGAACTTTGTACTCACGTTTCCCATCTAGACTCTTCTTTTCTGATTTCAAACGTGAGACACTACATACCGAGCATGAATCAAGTTTTTTATGCTCCTTCCAAAATAGAATGCAATCATTTTCACATGCATGAATTGTAGTGTACCCGACTCCTACAGATTTGACCACTTTCTTTGCTTCATGAAAGTTTCTAGGAAGTGCTGAACCCTTAGGAAGTGCATCAACAAGTAAATCTCCCAACAAATCAAAACTTCTATCTGTCCATCCTCCAAGAAGTTTGATGTGAAGCAAACGAACTAGGAAACGTAGCTTTGAGTAGTTTTGACAACCCGGATATAATTCTTGACTATTGTCTTCTGCTAGCTTACGAATGGCTATTGTGTCTTCATTAGGTTCCTCAAAAGACCCATCATCCTCCATATCCCCTCCATCATCTAAACCACAAGCTAAATCCTTTAACAACTCAGATATTGCATCATCTTCTGTAGGATGCTCACTAAACTCATCATCATTGTTACCATGATTCACAAAAGAGGACGAAGCTTCTCCATGTAAGGTCCATGTTGTGTACCCTTTTAGAAAACCATCACATATCAAGTGTTCTCACACTTCACCGGCCTCTCTCCAAAACGAGTTAACACACTTCTTGCAAGGGCATAGTATCTTGTTTCCTATTGCTGAATGTCTAAATGCAAAAGCTAGAAAACCATTCACCCCTTGTTTATAAACCTTTGTCTCCCTACATACAGTTCCTATGTTACATATCAATATAACTATAGAAAAACATAAGAGTTGCTATGAAAAGTTGCTTTGTACCTAGCCTCACTTGTGATCCATGATTTATCCATACTCTTTATGTAGGATTTATCCATACCTAGGTGTGCCTGCACAACCTTCACTAACTCAGGCTAACACGACCGTAGTATATGATGCGTTCTGGAAGAGCTAGCAAAGCAATGAGGGCAGCACTTATGTACCATTAACCTGCCCTTCTACTAGCTGATCGATCGATCCTCTCACACAATCCAATAGTAACAGAAATTTATAATAATTTAACATTCCAACAACCTCAAATAATAATTTTAGCACCAAATAATAATGTGCCTAGTGTGGGCAGCAAACAAAAAAAGCAACGTGTCTAGTGTGGGCAGCAAACAATAGTCAAGAATATAGATCTGGCTAAGTGACATTGATATGGAGCACTTACACAGCACGAAGAAACCGATGTAGCCGTGTTTGGGAGCCGATGTTGTGGGAGTTGAATCCGATGTAGCCGATGTAGCGGTGGTGCCTGGTGCCTGGTGCCTGCCGGCTGGTGCTGGTGGCCTGATGGAGTGGTGGGGGCGGCGGGGCGCCTGGGGCTGGGGCAGTCCAGCAGTGGGCGCGCTGGACGGTGCCGCGGAGCGGCGGCCAGTGGAGGCGCGGACCGCGGTGGGGCCTAGAGGCGGCCGGCCGCGGGGCTGGGGCCTGGGGCTGGGCGGCTGCCGGTGGCTGGGGCCTAGGGGCGAGCCAGCGAGGGTGGGGTTGGGCGGCTGGGGGAGACGGGTGGGGCTGGGCGGCTGCCGGCGGCTGGGGCCTAGGGGCGAGCGAGCGAGAGTGGGGTTGGGCGGCTGGGGGAGACAGGTCACGGACCACGTGCACGGTGATGTGCTGAAGCCGTGAAGATTGAAGGACAGAAGGGTATGTGCTGGATTGCTATTAGGGATTTAGGGTTCATCTGCTGCGTGACACGTGGGCCAGGCTGTATTTCAGTTTTTTCCGGTTTTTCGGTTCTTTAGAGTGGAGTAAATAAGAAACACAAAAATCACATACCCCTATAGCGACCCACCATCAGTCCCACACTTACCTCTATAGCGACCGACCATAAGTCGATAAATTTCTAGACTTTTAGCCACCCACAGACCGTCGTTATAAAAGCATTTAGCGACCAACCGTCGGTCCATAACTTGTAGCGACCAACCGTCGGTCCCTAATAAGGGTCGCTAAAGATCAACCGTCGTGTAGTGAGTAGGAATATAAAGAATTCAAAACAATAGATCACCTTTTAAACTAAAAATGACGTTTCCCTGATGTCAAGGGCATTGTATTCGCACCAGAGGGTATTAGAGTACAACTAGTGGATGAAGACGTTATTGGGCTAGCTAATGACCTTTTGTAATACTAGGTTTCCTATAATCCCCTCCATTCAAGGCATACCTAGACGGTGTTTATGTCCACTCAAGAAAAACAACACACGTCAATATGCCACATCATTTCTCAAAATAAAACAATGACCATGGTCATTATTTTATTTTGAGAAACGATGTGGCATATTGATGTGTTTTTTTTCTTGAGTGGACATAAACACGACTAGGTATGCCTTGAATAGAGAGGATTATAGGAAACCTGGTATCACAAAAGGTCATTAGCTAGCCCAATGACATCTTCATCCACTAGTTGTACTCTAATACCCTCTCGTGCCAATGCAATGCACTTTACATCAAGGAAACGTCAGTTGTGGTTTAAAAGGTGATCTATTGAATTGAATTCTTTATGTTGAAACTTTTTAGCAACTGTATGGTGGAAAAAAGGTGCCTTACAGCCTTAACATATGTTTGGACAGTTCTCCCATGTAGTTTGGCAAAATTTTCAATGGTCTTTATTTGATTTTGAGAAACGGTGTGACAAATTGATGTGTGATGTTTTACTTGAGTGGACATAATCACCGTCTATGTATGCCTTGAATAGAGGGGTTATAGGAAACCTGTTATCACAAAAGGTCATTAGCTAGCCCACTAACGTGTTCATCCAGTAGTTGTATTCTAATACCCTCTCGTGTGAATACAATGCCATTGACATCAGGGAAACGTCATTTTTAGTTTAAAAGTTGATCTATTACTTTGAATTCTTTATATTCCTACATTTTAGCAACTGTATGGTGGAAAAAGGTGTCATATAACCTTAACCTATGTTTGGACAGTTCTCTCACGCAATTTCGCTAAATTTCACATGGTCTTTATTATATTTTGAGAAATGATGTGGCATAATGATGTGTGGTGTTTAACTTGAGTGGACAGAAACGCCATCTTGGGGTGCCTAGAATAGAGGGGATTATAGGAAACCTGGTATCGCAAAAGATCATTAGCTAGCCCAATAATGTCTTCATCCACTAGTTGTACTCTAAAACCCACTCGTGTGAATACAATGCCCTCAATATCATAGAAACGACATTTGAGGTTTAAAAGGTGATATATTGTTTTGAATTCTTTATATTCCAACCTTTTAGCATCTGTAGGGTGGAAAAAAAGGTGCCTTACAACCGTAACCTATGTTTGGACATATCTCACACGCAATTTGGATAAATTTCCCATGGTCTTTATTTTATTTTGAGAAACGATGTGGCAAAAATGATGTACGGTGTTTTACTTGAGTGGACATAAACACCATCTAGGTATGCCTTGAATAGAGGGGATTATAGGAAACCTAGTATCACAAAAGGTCATTAGCTAGCCCAATAACGTCATCATCCACTAGTTGTGAATACAATGCCCTCAATATCATAGAAACGTCATTTGAGGTTTAAAAGGTGATCTATTGTTTTGAATTCTTTATATTCCAACTTTTTCGCAACTGTATGGTGGAAAAAAGGTGCCTTACAACCTTAACCTATCTTTGTACAGTTCACTCACGTAATTTGGCTAAATTTTCCAAGGTCATTATTTTATTTTTAGAAACAATGTGGCATATTGATGTGTTTTATTTTTCTTGAGTGGACATAAACACCGTGTAGGTATGCCTTGAATAGAGGGGATTATAGGAAATCTGGTATCACAAAATGTCATTTGCTAGCCCAATGACGTCTTCATCCACTAGTTGTACTCTAATACCCTCACGTGCAATTACAATGCCCTTGACATCTGGGAAACGTCATTTGTGGTATAAAAGGTGATCTATTGTTTTGAATTCTTTATATTCCAACTTTTTAGCAATTGTACGGTGGAAAAAAGGTGTCTTACAACCTTAACCTATATTTGGACAGTTCTCTCACGCAATTTGGCTAAATTTCCCATGGTCTTTATTTTACTTTGAGAAACAGTGTGGCATAATGATGTATGGTGTTATACTTGAGTGGACATAAACACCATCTAGGTATGCCTTGAATAGAGGGGACTATTGGAAACCTGGTATCACAAATGTCATTAGCTAGGCCAATAATGTCTTCATCCACTAAATTGCGTCATTTGTGGTAATATAGTGCCCTAAAAATCATAGAAACGTCATTTGTGGTTTAAAAGGTGATCTATTGTTTGAATTCTCTATATTCCAACTTTTTAGCAACGGTATGGTGGAAAAATGTGCCTTACAACCTTAACCTATGTTTGGACAGTTCTCTCACTCAATTTGGATAAATTTTCCATGGTCATTATTTTATTTTGAGAAACGATGTGGCATATTGATGTGTGTTGTTTTTCTTGAGTGGATATAAAAACCATCTAGGTATGCCTTGAATAGAGGGGATTATAGGAAACCTGGTATCACAAAAGGTCATTAGCTAGCCCAATAACGTCTTCATCCACTACTTGTACTCTAATACCCTCTGGTGCGAATACAATGCCCTTGACATCAAGGAAACGTCATTTTTAGTTTAAAAGATGATCTATTGTTTTGAATTCTTCATATTCCTACTTAATAGCAATAGTTTGGTGGAAAGAAGATTCCTTACAACCTTAACCCATGTTTGGACAGTTCTCTCGTGCAATTTGGCTAAATTTCCCATGGTCTTTATTTTATTTTTAGAAACGATGTGGCATAATGATGTGTGATGTTTTACTTGAGTGGACATAAACACATCAATATGAGTTTAACTTTATGTGTGTTGTGTGGTCATTGATCATCGACCAGAGGCTCGTACACCTCACCCCACATATGTTTCCTTGCCAAAGATCACATTCTTGGATTTCTGGTGGAGGCCATTACTTGGTCAAAAATCCATTGGTGTTAGCCTTCGGTATTATTGAAAATGGTCATTCATGCTATTTTGGACACAAATAGGGGTTGTGTGGCCATTGATCATCGACCAGAGGCTCGTACACCTCACCCCACATATGTTTCCTTGCCAAAGATCACATTCTTGGATTTCTGGTGGAGGCCATTACTTGGTCAAAAATCCATTGGTGTTAGCCTTCGGTATTATTGAAAATGGTCATTCATGCTATTTTAGACACAAATGGGGATTGTGTGGCCATTGATCTTTGACCATAGGCTCGTTCACCTAACCCCCCATATGTTTCCTTGCCAAAGATCACATTCTTGGATTTTTGGTGAGACCATTTCTCGGTCAAAAATCCGTTGGTGTTAGCCTTCGGTATTATTGAAAATGGTCGTTCATGCTATTTTTGAAAAAATAGGGGTTGTGTGGCCTTTGATCATCGACCAGAGGCTCGTACACCTCACCCACATATGTTTCCTTACCGTGGATCACATTCTTGGATTACTGGTGGAGACCATTTCTTGGTAAAAATCCTAGGTGTTAGCCTTCAGTATTATTGAAAATGATCGTTCATGGCTATTTTCGACAAAATGGGGGTTCTGGGGCCATTGATCATCGACCAGAGCCTTGTACACCAGACCCCACATATGTTTCCTTTTCATAGGTGACATTTTTAGATTTCTGGTGGAGACCATTTCTTGGTCAAAAATCCGTAGGTGCTAGCATTCGGTATTATTGAAAATGGTCGTTCATTCTATTTTCGACAAAATGGGGGTTGTGTAGCCATTGACCATCGAATAAAGGCTCGTACACCTGACCCCACATATGTTTCTTGCCATAGGTCACATTTTTGGATTTCTGGTGGGGTCCATTTGTTGGTCAAAAATCCGTAGGTGTTAGCCTTCGGTATTGTTGAAAATGCTCGTTCTTGCTATATTGGACAAAAATGGGGGTTGTATAGCCATTGATCATCGACCAAAGGCTCATACACCTGACCCCACATACGTTTCCTTGCCATAGATCACATTCTTGGATTTTTGGTGGAGATCATTTCTTGGTAAAAAACCCGTTGGTGTAAGCCTTTGGTATTATTGAAAATGGTCGTTTCATGGCTATTTTCGGCAAAGATGAAGGTTGTGTGGCCATTGATCATCGACTAGAGGCTCCTACACCTCATCCCACATAGGTTTCCTTGCCATAGATCACATTCTTGGTTTTCTGGTGGAGACCATTTCTTGGCCAAAAATTTGTTGGTGTTAGCCTTCGGTATAATTGAAAATGGTCCTTCATGCTATTTTCGACAAAAATGGGAGTTGTTTGGCCATTGATCATTGACCAGAGGCTTGTACACCTCACCCCATGTATGTTTTCTTTCCATAGATAACATTCTTGGATATCTGGTGGAGACCATTTTTTGTTCAAAAATCCGTAGGTGTTAGCCATGGGTATTATTGAAAATGGTCGTTCATGGCATTTTCGACAAAAATAGGTGTTGTGTGACCATTAATCATCGACCAGAGGCTCGTACACCTCACCCCACATATGTTTCCATGCCATAGATCACATTTTTGGATTTTTGGTCGAGACAATTTATTGGTCAAAAATTCGTAGGTGTTTGCCTTCGGTATTATTGGAAATGGTCTTTGATGCAATTTTCGACAAAAATAGGGGTTGTGTAGCCATTGACAATCGAACAGAGGCTCGTACACCTGACCCCACATATGTTTCCTTGCCATGGGTCACATTCTTGGATTTCTAGTGGTGACCACTTCTTGGTCGAGATCCGTAGGTGTTAGCCTTCGATATTATTGAAAATGGTCGTTCTTTCAATTTTGGACAAAAATGGGGGTTGTGTGGCCATTGATTATCAACTAGAGGCTCATACACCTGACCCCACATATGTTTCCTTGCCATAGATCACATTCTTGGAATTTTGGTGGAGGCCATTTCATGGCCAAAAATCCGTTGGTGTTAGCCTCGGTATTATTGAAAATGGGGGTTTTTTTAGTCGATGATCAATGGCCACACAACCCCATTTTTGTCGAAAATAGCATGAACGGCCATTTTCTATAATACCAAAGGCTAACACCTACGGATTTTTGACCTAGAAATGGTCTCCACTAGAAATCCAAGAATGTGACGTTTGGCAAGGAAACATATGTGGGGTGAGGTGTATGAACCTCTAGTCGATGATCAATGGACACACAACCCCTATTTTTGTTGAAAATAGCATGAATGACCATTTTCAATAATAGTGAAGGCTAACACCTATGGATATTTGATCAAGAAATGGTCTCTGCCAGAAATGCAAGCATGTGATCTATGGCAAGGAAACATATGTGGTGTGTGGTTTCTGAGCCTCAGGTCGTTGATCAATGGCCACACAACCCCCATTTTTGACGAAAATAGCATGAACGGCCATTTTCAATAATTCCGAGGGCTAACACCTACGGATTTTTGACCAAGAAATGGCCTCCACCAGAATTCTAAGAATGTGATCTATGGCAAGGAAACATATGTGGATTGAGGTGTATGAGCCTCTAGTCCATGATTTCTAGCCACACAACGCATATTTTTGCCGAAAATTGCATCAACGACCATTTTCAATAATACTAAAGGCTAACACCTACAGATTTTTGACCAATAAATGGTCTCCACCAAAAATACAAAAATGTGATCTATGGCATAGAAACATATGTGGATGAGGTGTACGAGTCTCTAGTCGATGATCAATGGCCACACAACCCCCATTTTTGTCAAAATAGCATAAACGACCATTTTCAATAATACCAAAGGCTAACACCTATGGATTTTTGACCAAGAAATGATCTCCACTAGAAATCCAAGAATGTGATTTATGGCAAGGAAATATATGTGGGGTCAGGTGTACGAGCCTCTGTTCGATGGTCAATGGCTACACAACCCCCATTTTTGTCAAAAAATAGAATGAACGACCATTTTCAATAATACTGAAGGATAACACCTATGGATTTTTGACTAAGAAATGGTCTCCACCAGAAATCTAAGAATGTGATCTATGGCAAGGAAAATATGTGGGGTATGGTGTACGAGCCTCTGGTCGATGATCAATGGCCACACAACCCCCATTTTGTCGAAAATTGCCAAGAACGGCCATTTTCAATAATACCGAAGGCTAACGCCTACGAATTTTCGACCAAGAAATGGTCTCCACCAGAAATACAAGAATGTGATCTATGGTAAGGAAACATATGTGGGGAGAGGTGTACGAGCCTCTAGTTGACGATCAAAGGCCACACAACACCTATTTTTGTTGAAAATAGCATGAACGACCATTTTCAATAATACCGAAGGCAAACACCTACGGATTTTTGACCAAGAACTGGTCTCCACCAGAAATCCAAGAATGTGATCTATGGCAAGGAACCATATGTGGGGTGAGGTGAACGAGCCTCTGGTCAATGATCAATGGCCACACAACCCCCATTTTTTTCGAAAATAGCCATGAATGACCATTTTCAATAATATCGAAGGCTAACACCTACAGATTTTTGACCAAGAAATGGTCTCCACCAGAAATCCAAGAATGTGATCTATGGCAAGGAAACATATGTGGGGTGAGGTGAACGAGCCTCTGGTCAATGATCAATGGCCACACGACCCCCATTTTTGTCGAAAATAGCCATGAACGACCATTTTCAATAATACCAAAGGCTACAGATTTTTGACCAAGAAATGGTCTCCACCAGAAATCCAAGAATGTGACCTATGGCAAGGAAACATATGTGGGGTGTGGTGTACGAGTAACTGGTCGATGATCAATGGCCACACAACTCCCATTTTGTCGAAAATAGCATGAACGACCATTTTCAATAATAACGAAGGCTAACACCTATGGATTTTTGACCAAGAAATGGTTTCCATCACATATCCAAGAATGTTATCTATGGCAAGAAAACATACGTGGGGTGAAGTGTACGTGCCTCTGGTCAGTACTGCGGCCATTGATCATCGACCAGAGGCTCGTACACCTCACCCCACATATGTTTCCTTGCCATAGATCACATTCTTGGATTTCTGGTGGAGACCATTTCTAGGGCAAAAATCCGAATGTGTTAGCCTTCGGTATTATTGAAAATGGTCATTCATCGCTATTTTCGACAAAAATGGGGGTTGTGTGGCCATTGACCTTCGACCAAAGGATCATACACCCCACTACACATATGTTTCCTTCCCATAGTTCACATTCTTGGATTTATGGCGGAGACCATTTCTTTGTCAAAAATTCGTAGGTGTTAGCCTTCAGTGTCAATGAAAATAGTCGTTCATGGCTATTTTCGACAAAAATGGGGGTTTTGTGGCCATTGATCATCGAGTAGAGGCTCGTACACTTCACCCCACATATGTTTTCTAGCCATAGATCGCATTCTTGGATTTTTGGTGGAGACCATTTCTAGGTCAAAAATCCGTTGGTGTTAGCCTTCGGTATTATTGAAAATGGTCGTTCATGGCTATTTTCGACTAAAATGGGGGTTGTGTGGCCATTTATCATCGACCAGGGGCTCATACACCTCACCTCACATATGTTTCCTTGCCATAGATCACATTCTTGGATTTCTAGTGGAGACCATTTCTTGGTCGAAAATCCGTACGTGTCAGCCTTTGGTATTATTGAAAATGGTCATTCATGGCTATTTTCGACAAAAATGGGGTTGTGTGGCCATTGATCATCGACCAGAGGATCGTAAACCTCACCCCACATATGTTTCCTTGTCATAGATCACATTCTTTGATTTCTGGTGGAGACCATTTCTTGGTCAATAACCGAATGTGTTAGCCTTCGGTACTATTGAAAATGGTCGTTCATGGCTATTTTTGACAAAAATGGGGGTTGTGTGGCCATTGATATTCAACCAGAGGCTCATACACCTCACTCCACATATGTTTCCTTGCCATAGATCACATTCTTGGATTTCTGGTGGAGACCATTTCTTGGTCAAAAATCCGTCGGTGCTAGCCTTCAGTGTCATTGAAAATAGTGGTTCATGGCTATTTTCAACAAAAATGGGGGTTGTGTGGCCATTGATCATCGACCTGAGGCTCGTACACCTCACCCCACATATGTTTCCTTGCCATAGATCACATTCTTGGATTTCTGGTGGAGACCATTTCTTGGGCAAAATTCCGAATGTGTTAGCCTTCGGTATTATTAAAAATGGTCATTCATGGCTATTTTTTATAAAACTAGGGGTTGTGTGGCCATTGATCTTTGACCAGAGGCTCATACACCTCACTACACATATGTTTCCTTGCCATAGATCACATTATTGGATTTACGGTGGAGACCATTTCTTGGTCAAAAATCCTTAGGTGTTAGCCTTCAGTGTCATTGAAAATGGTCGTTCATGGCTATTTTCGACAAAAATGGGGGTTGTGTGGCCATTGATCATCGACCAGAGGCTCGTACACTTCACCCCACTTATGTTTTCTTGCCATAGATCACATTCTTGGATTTCTGGTGGGGACCATTTCTTGGTCAGAAATCCGTTAGTGTTAGCCTTTGGTATTATTGAAAAATGGTCGTTCATGTCTATTTTTGACTAAAATGGGGGTTGTGTGGCCATTTATCATCGACTAGAGGTTCGTACACCTCACCGCACATATGTTTCCTTGCCATAGATCACATTCTTGGATTTCTGGTGGAGACCATTTCTTGGTCAAAAATCTATAGGTGTTAGCCTCTGGTATTATTGAAAATGGTCGTTCATGGCTATTTTGATAAAAAAATGGGGGTTGTGTGGCCATTGATCATCGACCAGAGGCTCGTAAACCTCACCCCACATATGTTTTCTTGCCATAGATCACATTCTTTGATTTCTGGTGGAGACCACATCCGTTAGTGTTAGCCTTCGGTACTATTGAAAATGGTCGTTCATGGCTATCTTCGACAAAAATAAGGGTTGTGTGGCCATTTGATATTCGATCAGAGGCTCATACACCTCACTGCACATATGTTTACTTTCCATAGATCACATTCTTGGATTTATGGTGGAGACCATTTCTTGGTCAAAAATCCGTAGGTGTTAGCCTTCGGTATTAGTGAAAATGGTCGTTCATGGCTATTTTTGACAAAAATTGGGGTTGTGTGGCCATTGATCATCGACCAGAGGCTCGTACACCTCACGTCACATATGTTTCCTTGCCATAGATCACATTATCGGATTTCGGGTGTGTTGGAGACTTGTTCTCAAATGCTATGAGTTAAGAACAAGGCAACACAAAAATGTTAAAGGTTAATACCCTTCGTCCTTCGAAGCATTATTTCCCTTAGGATATAATGATTTTCGGACGAAGGTTATGAAGGACGCACCTTCATAAACACAACATATAATGACGAAGGAGGGATCATATGAAATATGATATATGAAGGATAACATAGACAATTATATACTATTATCAACTCATTTCTGCATTATTATTATGGAAAAATAGAAATGACATCAAATTACAAATGTACCTTCGGCTTGGAAGGAGATAAAAGTACAAGCGTGACGCAAAAAGCAAATGCCAAATCAGCGTGAACAGTACGGGGGTACTGTTCACCTATTTATAGGCACGGGACACAGCCCATATAAAATTACATCCATGCCCTTTACATTTGGTAGTAATTCTATAGTAATCCACCGAGGTCTAAATAGCCTTTTCATCTTTAAGTTGGTTTCCTTTTCTGCAATCACGCCGAAGCTTTCCTGCTCACAGCTTCGGCGCTGTATCAACCTTCGTATTCTTTGAGCTTCTCCCACTGTGGTACCGATTCGAGTCCGAAGATACCTGTTCACACATTATACTCCAGAAACACTGTTAAATCATGTTTTTGAGGACCTTCGGAAGCCGAAGGCCCCCAACAGTAGCCCCTCGCAATATTAATTTGTTATAATAATAAATTTAGATTTCGACATGAACGAAGGCCTTAAGCCGAAGGTCCGAAAAAACACCTTCCCTTTGCTAGAATAGCAACATTCACTGACAAGCGGGGTCTTCCAATTTTCAACGCACTGGGCGTATAAATAAGAGCATACCGCGAGCTCATTTGGTACGCTCTCTTGCCATTTGCTCTTGCTTACTCAATTTTTAGCTCTTGCGCACCAAGACTTGCTTAGCTTTTTAAGTTTTTAAGCTTCGGCTTTGAAAACATTTTTTTAGTGTTTCCGAAGATGTCTGAAGATAAGAAGGCCACTGCCGAGATGAAGCTGAGTCTCTCTGAAGAGAAAAACCTAGGGTTTCTTATAGCAATGTCGAAGACCAATACAGAAAAAATCACCAAAGAGATTTTAGAAGGTTTATCTGAAGATACTGATGACAGCGACAGTTATGATGTGGATAGCGGTGGTGAAGACTCCGAAGATCGCCCCTGGCGACCAAGCCATGCGGTTTTTGGCAAATCAAGTATCAAAGAAAATCATCTTGTCAACATGAGGGGAAGATATTTCCGGGACTTATCCATTGTGAGGGCCGACGAAGGAGAGAAGACTTGCCCGCCCCTGAGGAAAATGAAGTCGTAGTGTACCGAAGCTTTTTAAAAGCTGGGCTACGATTTCCCCTGAGCAGCTTTGTCGTAGAGGTGCTGAAAATATTTGAAGTCCATCTTCACCAACTTACCCCCGAAGCAATCATAAGGCTGAATATCTTCGTGTGGGCCGCGAGAAGCCAAGGTCTGGAACCTGACGCAAAAAGTTTCTGCAACATACATGAATTGTTATACGAGACGAAACCCTGGGGTAAGGAGCAGTATCACAATAATTTTGGCTGTTACAGCTTCGGCTCTCGGTCTGGGTCAAGCTGTCCCGTGCCAACCTTTCGGAAGAGATGGCCCAGCGACTGGATGACAGAATGGTTTTATGTGAAGAATGACCTGAAAACACAGGAAGATATTAAGGGTATAATTATGCGCCCTATTTGGCAAAGCTTCGGCCTACGGAGGCCAAAGGTTGAAATGAATGAAGCTGCCGAAGAATGCCAGAGAGCCTTCGGAGTTATTTGCTCTTTTATTGGAACGAGAGATTTGGTCCAAGAGCATATTGCCTTCAGAGTATGGCCGCTCACGGAAAAATGGGAAATGCCACAAGAGACTATAAAGGAGGCTGACGAAGGTGGACTTATCAGGCTGAAGTATACTTTCAAATTCGGAGACAAATTCGTAGAGCCAGATGATGACTGGCTAAAAAGCATTGAAAATGTAAGTGATGAACTACTTGGGGTTTATTCAAAGGCCGAAGATACTGCATTGTCAGCAGCCTTCGGAGGCCGAAAAAAGAAAAGACTGAACCGAGTGTTTGACGCAATTGGGTTTGTGTACCCCGACTACCACTATCCAGCGCGGGGTCAAAAAAGAAAAAGCGCAACTTCTGCACAGGAAACTGCTTCAGCCGCTCCCAGCGAGCCAGCGCCGAAGAGACAAAGGGTAAAAGTTCTCACACACCGGCCACGCTACATTGAACCAGCTACAGTGCCTGAGTTCGCCGGTGAAACCTCTTCGGCCACCAAAATTAAAGAACCAACTTCAGTGCCGAAGATCGAAGAAAAAGCTTCAGCAGAGAAGGCAGAAAAACCGAGTACTGAAGGACCGAAAATACTGGAAATTCTAAGTCCTTCAGCAAGTGTTGAGACAATAAAAAGCCAAAAGGGCCCAACGTTGACCCCAAAAAGGAAAAGAATGGTCACTGTGCTAGATGTTCTGGAGACAATTGAGTCCTCAAGCACGACTCCGAAGAAGATTATTGAAACTTCCGAAGCGGAAACTGAAATCTTTGATGCTGAAGCTCCAAAGCAACAAACTGAGACTGAAGCTGGGCCTTCAGAGCCCACGAAGGTAAAATCCTTGGAAACCGAGGAAGAAAAAGTGACAGAGCCAATTCTTATTGAAGAAATCAGTGCTGCTGCCCCCGAAGCATCCCCCAAAGTCCTTGATTATATTGTTCGACATGCTTCGGGGAAAAAGTTGTCTGAAAAAGAAAAGCAAGAGGCCCAGTTTTACGCCCAAAAACTGAAATATCCAAAGGGGCGTTGATATTCAACGGCAGCGGAGAAGAAGACTTCTTGTATTGTCTCCCTGACAGCAAGGAGATTTCTGTCTGTCGGGAGATGAGCAAGAGCTTCGGATTCCCAACACTAGAAGACGGGCTCTCGGTGTTGTCGAAAAACGAGCTGGCCGACAGCTTGGCGTACAATAGCTTAAAGGTGCAAAAAATGAGGTCTTTGTATTTTTTCTTGAAACCAAAATTTTTTCGTTTGCTTAAATTTATTGACGCACACACATTTTTCTTTGCAGGGCCTTATACTTAGCAATGCCCTCAGGGCCCAAAAAGATGCCGAAGATGAAGGATGTGTTATGGCCCTGAGCAACCTTCGTTCCGAAGTAATTGAACTAAGGAACGAAGGTCTCGAAAAAGATAAAATATTGCATTCATTGATAAATAGAATAAAAGAAGACGAAGCTACTTTTAAAGGTCAAGTTGAGGCTCAGAAGCGTGAAATTGAAGATCTTCGAAAACAACTAGCCAGAGCTAAAGAGGAACGCATACATGAAGAAACGAAGCGAGAACTTAGCGACCAATGGGCAAATCATTTAGAAGGAACTGTTGAAGACCTTCGTTCGTCCAAGAAGAGATGCTATGACAAATCTATGGAATGTGTTAAGAAAATGAAAACTAGCTTCGCCAACGTTGGCGCATTTTCGAGCGAAGAGAACATTACGAGAGGCAACCCCGAAGGTCCCATCGAATGGATTAATCACAAAGCTGAGGCCTTTGAAGAAATTTTAAATAGTCGTGGAGACATATGTGCTTTTTTGGGTGCCAGAGGGATTGCCACCATTTTGGAGAAAAAGGGCCGCGAGCACGTAAAGATTTTAGCGCAATCCGAAGCTGCCTTGTCCTTCGAAGATGCAAAAGATCCTTCAGCCAAAGCTAGCATGGTTGGTGGAAAATTTTTCACCGATATCTAGGACAATGGTGGTCGAGAAATGGCCCGAGAAATTATCCAAAAAAGCGAAAAGGGCATCCATGATGCTAGAAAAGTAGCAAAGGCTGCTGAGAAAAGCGCAGAGCCCGAAGGGCAAATAGGTATTAACTAATGGTTTTTATTGTGTTGTAATTTTTGATTTTAAACTTTGTTCGCAATTTGTAATAGCAATGTAGCTATATCCTGTCCTCCCTCAGATCCTACTAAAGCGTCTCCGGGCCCTCCCCCGAAAGATGACGATGAAATTAAAAAGATGGCTGAAGCTATCATGGATCAAGTTGTCAGTCAACTCCTGAATGAAGCTGCGGAAGTAGTACTTAGGGAAGACTAGGTGCTATTGTAAAAACATTTGAAATGTAATATGTGTAATATCTTGTAACCCTGAATGTAATGTACTTGTTTTTTATGGTTCAATTCTTTACGATGCATGAAATTTTACATACATACCATTTTTGTGTCTTTGACGAAAAAACACCTTCCCTTCTTTTCATGCTTCGTGAAGAAGAATTTTCATTTATCACAACAATATCCATAGAGTTCTGATGAAGAATATCCAAGCTTCGTGAAGATATTTTCCGAAGCTACACTTCCGAAGATCAATAGTGTATCTCCTTGTGACTTAGCATGAATTTCCCTTTTTTCAAAACATTCTTCCGAAGATCGATATTGTGTCCCCTTCTTGTGCCATATGCAGCATGATGTATGATGCTTATGCTATGCAAAATGATGTGATGATGTTATGCTATGTAAAATGGTGTTTATTCCGAAGATACACGCACATCCCTGCAATAAAACACATAATCTTTTTAAATCAGCGTTGACTTTTCGCTGTAAGCCTCCCTTAGGAGCTTCTTCGCCTTTTACTTCAGCGGAATCAGCGTTTATTTTTCGCTGTAAGCCTCCCTTAGGAGCTTCTTCGCCTTTTACTTTTGGCGGTATTCGCGTTGACTTTTCGCGCTTCGCCTTTTACTTAGGTGGTATCAGCGTTGACTTTTCGCTGTAAGCTCTGCATTCCCTTTGGAACGACTTTGGAGCAGAAAACTTACACTGCACTCCCTTTGGAACGGCTTTTTGTAACTTTAGCAAACTTACTCTGCGTTCCTTAGAACGACTTTTTGTTGCTTCGAAGAATTCATACCGTGTCTTTTCTAAAATAAATTTTTGATAATTCAAAGGTCCTCCTTGCTATTGCAAATCTTCAAGCTTCGACAACTTAGGCCTGTGGAGAAGATATATTTTCCTTGTGGCAAACAACAAAACTATTACTTAAAATTTAAAAAGTGTCCTTTATTACACAGAAAATAAAACTGAGTGGAGAAGACTGCTATCAAGGTAGGATATTTGTCAATAGATGTGCTTCGACTCTGGCACAGTGCTATTGACTGTGCGAGCTTCGGATTGTTCTCTGAAGTCCCTTTGGTGTGGAGCATATTGGCCCCCTTCTGGCTGTTGGCCTTGTTGCAGCGGTGGTGGAGGCGGAGGCTGTTGCCAGGAAGCTTGAGGTTGACTTGCCGAAGCAACAGAAACTGCAGGGTGGTTGCCTACATATTCTGGGATGTAAGGCGAATGATACGAAGCAGTGTGCATGACCTGCTTCGGCTAAACCTGTTGTGCTGCAGCTTCGGCTATTTCCTTTTGCTTCTGGATGGTAACATGGCACATCCTGGTGGTATGGCCCTTGTTTTCACCACAGAACAAGCAAAATATTGTCCTTGGTTGATCTCCAAATCTTCCGCCGAAGCCCCTGGCGCCTCTGCCTCTTGGAGCTGGTGGCCGGAAGGAGCTTTGCTGTTGCCCCGAAGCCTGTGAGGAGCACTGTGGCCTTTGCTGCTGACTCCCCTTATCATCATTTTGAGTAGAGTTGTGAATTGACCTGACGTGCCTCGGATAGAATCTTCCTCCGAAGCCCCTGGTCATTTCGGAAAACCTGAAAGCCTCCTCCCTTCTTTGACGAAAATCATTGTCGGCACGAATATACTCGTCCATCTTCTGGAGCAGCTTCTCCAAAGTTTGAGGAGGCTTCCTAGCAAAATACTGAGCTGAAGGTCCAGGCCGAAGTCCCTTGATCATGGCCTCAATGACAATTTCGTTGGGCACCATTGGCGCCTGTGCCCTTAAACGCAAGAACCTCCTGACATACGCCTGAAGGTATTCTTCGTGATCCTGGGTGCACTGGAACAGAGCCTGAGCAGTGACCGGCTTCGTCTGAAACCGTTGGAAGCTGGTTAACAACATGTCCTTCAGCTTTTGCCATGAAGTGATCGTTCCTGGTCGAAGGGAGGAATACCAGGTTTGAGCAACACTCCTGACAGCCATAACAAAAGACTTCGCCATGACTGCAGCATTGCCACCATACGAAGATACTATTGCTTCGTAGCTCATCAAACACTGCTTCAGGTCTGAATGGCCGTCGAATATGGGAAGCTGGGGCGGCTTGTAGGACGGAGGCCAAGGTGTAGCCTGCAGCTCAGCGGACAGAGGAGAAGCATCATCAAAAACAAAATTTCCATGATGGAAATTGTCATACCAGTCATCCTCGTTGAGGAAACCCTCCTGATGAAGGTCTTGGTGCTGAGGCCTTCGGTTTTGCTCATCCTGAGTAAGATGACGAACTTCTTCAGAGGCTTCGTCTATCTTCCTTTGCAGTTCAGCTAGCCTGGCCATCTTTTCCTTCTTCCTCTGCACCTGTTGATGAAGCATCTCCATGTCTCTGATTTCTTGGTCTAGCTCATCCTCTGGCGGTGTCGGGCTTACAGCCTTCCTTTTCTGGCTTCGGGCCTCCCGAAGGGAGAGAGTCTCCTGATTGGGGTCCAGCGGTTGCAGAGCTGCAGCCCCAGTTGCTGAAGCTTTCTTCGGCGCCATAGCGAAGGTTTATGATCGCCGAAGGTGTTCAAGACTCAAAGAGTGGAAGTGAGTTCACCGGAGGTGGGCGCCAATGTTAGAGACTTGTTCTCAAATGCTATGAGTTAAGAAC
Organism: Zea luxurians; assembly: GCA_029449295.1. Taxonomy (NCBI): domain Eukaryota; kingdom Viridiplantae; phylum Streptophyta; class Magnoliopsida; order Poales; family Poaceae; genus Zea; species Zea luxurians. The sequence goes on along the minus strand of JAOPSE010000982.1, from coordinate 32,018 downwards.
AAGGCAACACAAAAATGTTAAAGGTTAATACCCTTCGTCCTTCGAAGCATTATTTCCCTTAGGATATAATGATTTTCGGACGAAGGTTATGAAGGACGCACCTTCATAAACACAACATATAATGACGAAGGAGGGATCATATGAAATATGATATATGAAGGATAACATAGACAATTATATACTATTATCAACTCATTTCTGCATTATTATTATGGAAAAATAGAAATGACATCAAATTACAAATGTACCTTCGGCTTGGAAGGAGATAAAAGTACAAGCGTGACGCAAAAAGCAAATGCCAAGTCAGCGTGAACAGTACGGGGGTACTGTTCACCTATTTATAGGCACGGGACACAACCCATATAAAATTACATCCATGCCCTTTACATTTGGTAGTAATTCTATAGTAATCCACCGAGGTCTAAATAGCCTTTTCATCTTTAAGTCGGTTTCCTTTTCTGCAATCACGCCGAAGCTTTCCTGCTCACAGCTTCGGCGCTGTATCAACCTTCGTATTCTTTGAGCTTCTCCCACTGTGGTACCGATTCAAGTCCGAAGATACCTGTTCACACATTATACTCCAGAAACACTGTTAAATAATGTTTTTGAGGACCTTCGGAAGCCGAAGGCCCCCAACATGGTGGAGACCATTTCTTGGTCGAAAATCCATGTGTTAGCCTTCGGTATTATTGAAAATGGTCGTTGATCACTATTTTCAACAAAAAGGGCATTGTGTGGCCATTGATCATTGGCCAGAGGCCCACACACCTCACCCCACATATGTTTCCTTGCCTTAGATCACATTCTTGGATTTATGGTGGAGACCATTTCTTGGTCAAAAATCCGTAGGTGTTAGCCTTCAGCGTCCTTGAAAATGGTCATTCATGGCTATTTTCGACAAAAATGGGGGTTGTGTGGCCATTGATCGTCGACCAGATGCTCGTACACCTCACCTCACATATGTTTCCTTGCCATAGATCACATTCTTGGATTTATGGTGGAGACCATTTCTTGGTCAAAAATCCGTAGGTGTTAGCCTTCCGTGTCATTGTAAATGGTCGTTCATGGCTATTTTCGTCTAAAATGGGGGTTGTGTGGCCATTGATCATCGACCAGAGGCTCGTACACTTTACCCCACATATGTTTTCTTGCCGTTGATCACATTCTTGGATTTCTGGTGGAGACCATTTCTTGGTCAAGAATCCGTTGGTGTTAGCCTTCGGTATTATTGAAAATGGTCGTTCATGGCTATTTTCGTCTAATATGGGGGTTGTGTGGCCATTTATCATCGACCAAAGGCTTGTACACCTCACCCCACATATGTTTCCTTGCCATAGATCACATTCTTGGATTTCTGGTGGAGACCATTTCTTGGGCAAAAATCTGAATGTGTTAGCATTCGGTATTATTGAAAATGGTCATTCATGGCTATTTTCGAGAAAAATGGGGGTTGTTTGGCCATTGATCTTCGACCAGAGGCTCATACACCTCACTACACATATGTTTCCTTGCCATAGATCACATTCTTGGATTTATGGTGGAGACCATTTCTTGGTCAAAATTCCGGAGGTGTTAGCCTTCAGTGTCATTGAAAATGGTCGTTCATGGCTATTTTCGACAAAAATGGGGGTTGTGTGGCCATTGATCATCGACCAGAGGCTCGTACACCTCACCCCACATATGTTTCCTTGCCATAGATCACATTCTTGGATTTCTGGTGGAGACCATTTCTTGGTCAAAAATCCATACGTGTTAGCCTTCTGTATTATTGAAAATGGTCGTTGATCGCTATTTTAGACAAAAATGGGCGTTGTGTGGCCATTGATCATCGACCAGAGGCCCATACACCTCACCCCACATATGTTTCCTTGCCATAGATCACATTCTTGGATTTATGGTGGAGACCAATTCTTGGTCAAAAATCCGTAGGTGTTAGCCTTCAGTGTCATTGAAAATGGTCGTTCATGGCTATTTTCGACAAAAATGGGGGTTGTGTGGCCATTGATCATCGACCAGAGGCTCGTACACCTCACCCCACATATGTTTCCTTGCCATAGATCACATTTTGGATTTCTGGTGGAGAACATTTCTTGGTCAAAAATCCATAGGTGTTAGCCTTCGGTATTATTGAAAATGGTCGTTCATGGCTATTTTCGACAAAAATGGGGGTTGTGTGGCCATTGATCATCGACCAGAGGCTCATACACCTCACCCCACGTATGTTTCCTTGCCATAGATCACATTCTTGGATTTCTGGTGGAGACCATTTCTTGGTCAAAAATCCGTAGGTGTTAGCCTTCGGTATTATTGAAAATGGTCGTTCATGGCTATTTTCATCAAAAATAGGGGTTGTGTGGCCATTTATCATCGACCAAAGGCTCGTACACCTCACCTCACTTATGTTTCCTTGCCATAGATCACATTCTTGGATTTATGGTGGAGACCATTTCTTGGTCAAAAATCCGTAGGTGTTAGCCTTTCGTGTCATTGAAAATGGTCGTTCATGGCTATTTTCGTCTAAAATGGGGGTTGTGTGGCCATTGATCATCGACCAGAGGCTCGTACACTTTACCCCACATATGTTTTCTTGCCGTTGATCACATTCTTGGATTTCTGGTGGAGACCATTTCTTGGTCAAGAATCCGTTGGTGTTAGCCTTCGGTATTATTGAAAATGGTCGTTCATGGCTATTTTCGTCTAAAATGGGGGTTGTGTGGCCATTTATCATCGACCAGAGGCTTGTACACCTCACCCCACATATGTTTCCTTGCCATAGATCACATTCTTTGATTTCAGGTGGAGACCATTTCTTGGTTAAAAATCCAAATGTCTTAGCCTTCGGTACTATTGAAAATGGTCGTTCATGGCTATTTCGACTAAAATAAGTGTTGTGTGGCCATTGATATTCGACCAGAGGCTCATACACCTCACTACACATATGTTTCCTTGCCATAGATCACATTCTTGGATTTATGGTGGAGACCATTTCTTGGTCAAAAATCCGTGAGTGTTAGCCTTCAGTGTCATTGAAACTGGTCGTTCATGGCTATTTTCGACAAAAATGGGGGTTGTGTGGCCATTGATCATCGACCAGAGACTCGTACACCTCACCCCACATAGGTTTCCTTGCCATATATCACATTCTTGGATTTCTGGTGGAGACCATTTCTTGGGCAAAAATCTGAATGCGTTAGCCTTCGGTATTATTGAAAATGGTCATTCATGGCTATTTTCGACAAAAATGGGTGTTGTGGCCATTGATCTTCGACCAGAGGCTCATACACCTCACTACACATATGTTTCCTTGCCATAGATCACATTCTTGGATTTATGGTGGAGACCATTTCTTGGTAAAAATTCCGTAGGTGTTAGCCTTCAGTGTCATTGAAAATGGTCGTTCATGGCTATTTTCGACAAAAATGGGGGTTGTGTGGCCATTGATCATCGACCAGAGGCTCGTACACCTCACCCCACATATGTTTCCTTGCCATAGATCACATTCTCGGATTTCTGGTGGAGACCATTTCTTGGTCAAAAATTCATACGTGTTAGCCTTCGGTATTATTGAAAATGGTCGTTGATCGCTATTTTCGACAAAAATGGGTGTTGTGTGGCCATTGATCATCGGCCAGAGGCCCATACACCTCACCCCACATATGTTTCCTTGCCATAGATCAAGTTCTTGGATTTATGGTGGAGACCATTTCTTGGTCAAAAATCCATAGGTGTTAGCCTTCAGTGTCATTGAAAATGGTCGTTCATGGCTATTTTCGATAAAAATGGGGGTTGTGTGGCCCTTGATCATCGACCAGAGGCTCGTACACTTTACCCCACATATGTTTTCTTGCCATAGAACACATTCTTGGATTTCTGGTGGAGACCATTTCTTGGTCAAAAATCTGTTGGTGTTAGCCTTCGGTATTATTGAAAATGGTCGTTCATGGCTATTTTCGACTGAAATGGGGGTTGTGTGGCCATTTATCATCGACCAGAGGCTCATACACCTCACCCCACATATGTTTCCTTGCCATAGATCACATTCATGGATATCTGGTGGAGACCATTTCTTGGTCAAAAATCCGTACGTGTTAGCCTTCGGTATTATTGAAAATGGTCATTCATGGCTATTTTCGACAAAAATGGGGGTTGTGTGGCCATTGATCATCGACCAAAGGCTCGTACACCTCACCCCACAAATGTTTGCTTGCCATAAATCACATTATTTGATTTCTGGTGGAGACCATTTCTTGGTCAAAAATCCGAATGTGTTAGCCTTCGGAACTATTGAAAATGGTCGTTCATGGCTATTTTCGATAAAAATGGGGGTTGTGTGGCCATTGATATTGGACCAGAGGCTCATACACCTCACTACACATATGTTTCCTTGCCATAGATCACATCCTTGGATTTATGGTGGAGACCATTTCTTGGTCAAAAATCCGTAGGTGTTAGCCTTCAGTGTCATTGAAAATGGTCGTTCATGGCTATTTTCGACAAAAATTAGGGTTGTGTGGCCATTGATCGTCGACCAGAGGCTCATACACCTCACCCCACATATGTTTCCTTGCTGTAGATCACATTTTTGGATTTCTGGTGGAGACCATTTCTTCGTCAAAAATCCGTAGGTGTTAGCCTTCGGTATTATTGAAAATGGTCGTTCATGGCTATTTTCGACAAAAATGGGGGTTGTGTGGCCATTGATCATCGACCAGAGGCTCATACACCTCACCCCACATATGTTTCCTTGCCATAGATCACATTCTTGGATTTCTGGTGGAGACCATTTCTTGGTCAAAAATCCGCAGGTGTTAGCCTCTAGTATTATTGAAAATGGTCGCTCATGGCAATTTTCATAAAAAATGGGGGTTGTGTGGCCATTTATCATCGACTAGAGGCTCATAAACCTCACCCCACATATGTTTCCTTGCCATAGATCACATTCTTGGATTTCTGGTGGAGACCATTTCTTGGGCAAAAATCTGAATGCATTAGCCTTCGGTATTATTGAAAATGGTCATTCATGGCTATTTTCGACAAAAATGGGTGTTGTGGCCATTGATCTTCGACCAGAGGCTCATACACCTCACTACACATATGTTTCCTTGCCATAGATCACATTCTTGGATTTATGGTGGAGACCATTTCTTGGTAAAAATTCCGTAGGTGTTAGCCTTCAGTGTCATTGAAAATGGTCGTTCATGGCTATTTTCGACAAAAATGGGGGTTGTGTGGCCATTGATCAACGACCAGAGGCTCGTACACCTCACCCCACATATGTTTCCTTGCCATAGATCACATTCTCGGATTTCTGGTGGAGACCATTTCTTGGTCAAAAATTCATACGTGTTAGCCTTCGGTATTATTGAAAATGGTCGTTGATCGCTATTTTCGACAAAAATGGGTGTTGTGTGGCCATTGATCATCGACCAGAGGCCCATACACCTCACCCCACATATATTTCCTTGCCATAGATCAAGTTCTTGGATTTATGGTGGAGACCATTTCTTGGTCAAAAATCCATAGGTGTTAGCCTTCAGTGTCATTGAAAATGGTCGTTCATGGCTATTTTCGATAAAAATGGGGGTTGTGTGGCCCTTGATCATCGACCAGAGGCTCGTACACTTTACCCCACATATGTTTTCTTGCCATAGAACACATTCTTGGATTTCTGGTGGAGACCATTTCTTGGTCAAAAATCTGTTGGTGTTAGCCTTCGGTATTATTGAAAATGGCCGTTCATGGCTATTTTCGACTGAAATGGGGGTTGTGTGGCCATTTATCATCGACCAGAGGCTCATACACCTCACCCCACATATGTTTCCTTGCCATAGATCACATTCATGGATATCTGGTGGAGACCATTTCTTGGTCAAAAATCCGTACGTGTTAGCCTTCGGTATTATTGAAAATGGTCATTCATGGCTATTTTCGACAAAAATGGGGGTTGTGTGGCCATTGATCATCGACCAAAGGCTCGTACACCTCACCCCACAAATGTTTGCTTGCCATAAATCACATTATTTGATTTCTGGTGGAGACCATTTCTTGGTCAAAAATCCGAATGTGTTAGCCTTCGGAACTATTGAAAATGGTCGTTCATGCCTATTTTCGACAAAAATGGGGGTTGTGTGGCCATTGATATTGGACCAGAGGCTCATACACCTCACTACACATATGTTTCCTTGCCATAGATCACATCCTTGGATTTATGGTGGAGACCATTTCTTGGTCAAAAATCCGTAGGTGTTAGCCTTCAGTGTCATTGAAAATGGTCGTTCATGGCTATTTTCGACAAAAATTAGGGTTGTGTGGCCATTGATCGTCGACCAGAGGCTCATACACCTCACCCCACATATGTTTCCTTGCTGTAGATCACATTTTTGGATTTCTGGTGGAGACCATTTCTTCGTCAAAAATCCGTAGGTGTTAGCCTTCGGTATTATTGAAAATGGTCGTTCATGGCTATTTTCGACAAAAATGGGGGTTGTGTGGCCATTGATCATCGACCAGAGGCTCATACACCTCACCCCACATATGTTTCCTTGCCATAGATCACATTCTTGGATTTCTGGTGGAGACCATTTCTTGGTCAAAAATCCGCAGGTGTTAGCCTCTAGTATTATTGAAAATGGTCGCTCATGGCAATTTTCATAAAAAATGGGGGTTGTGTGGCCATTTATCATCGACTAGAGGCTCATAAACCTCACCCCACATATGTTTCCTTGCCATAGATCACATTCTTGGATTTCTGGTGGAGACCATTTCTTGGTCAAAAACTCGTACGTGTTAGCCTTCGGTATTATTGAAAATGGTCGTTCACGGCTATTTTCGGCAAAATGGGGGTTGTGTGGCCATTGATCATCGACCAGAGGCTCGTACACCTCACCCCACATATGTTTCCTTGCCATAGATCACATTCTTGGATTTTTGGTGGAGACCATTTCTTGGGCAAAAATCCGAATGTCCTTTGGTATTTTTGAAAATGGTCATTCATGGCTATTTTCGACAAAAATGGCGGTTGTGTGCCCATTGATCTTCGACCAGAGGCTCATACACCTCACTACACATATGTTTCCTTGCCATAGATCACATTCTTGGATTTATGGTGGAGACCATTTCTTGGTCAAAAATCCGTAGGTGTTAGCCTTCAGTGTCATTGAAAATGGTCGTTCATGGCTATTTTCGACAAAAATTAGGGTTGTGTGGCCATTGATCGTCGACCAGAGGCTCATACACCTCACCCCACATATGTTTCCTTGCCGTAGATCACATTCTTGGATTTCTGGTGGAGACCATTTCTTGGTCAAAAATCCATAGGTGTTAGCCTTCGGTATTATTGAAAATGGTCGTTCATGGCTATTTTCGACAAAAATGGGGGTTGTGTGGCCATTGATCATCGACCAGAGGCTCATACACCTCACCCCACATATGTTTCCTTGCCATAGATCACATTCTTGGATTTCTGGTGGAGACCATTTCTTGGTCAAAAATTCGTAGGTCTTAGCCTCTAGTATTATTGAAAATGGTCGCTCATGGCTATTTTCATAAAAAATGGGGGTTGTGTGGCCATTTATCATTGACTAGAGGCTCATAAACCACACCCCACATATGTTTCCTTGCCATAGATCACATTCTTGGATTTCTAGTGGAGACCATTTCTTGGTCAAAAACTCGTACGTGTTAGCCTTCGGTATTATTGAAAATGGTCGTTCATGGCTATTTTCAACAAAATGGGGGTTGTGTGGCCATTGATCATCGACCAGAGGCTCGTACACCTCACCCCACATATGTTTCCTTGGCATAGATCACATTCATGGATTTCTGGTGGAGACCATTTCTTGGGCAAAAATCCGAATGTGTTAGCCTTTGGTATTTTTGAAAATGGTCGTTCATGGCTTTTTTCGATAAAAATGGGGGTTGTGTGGCCATTGATCTTCGACCAGAGGCTCATACACCTCACTATACATATGTTTCCTTGCCATAGATTACATTCTTGGATTTATGGTGGAGACCATTTCTTGGTCAAAAATCCGTAGGTGTTAGCCTTCAGTGTCATTGAAAATGGTCGTTCATGGCTATTTTCGACAAAAATTAGGGTTGTGTGGCCATTGATCGTCGACCAGAGGCTCATACACCTCACCCCACATATGTTTCCTTGCCGTAGATCACATTCTTGGATTTCTGGTGGAGACCATTTCTTGGTCAAAAATCTGTAGGTGTTTGCCTTCGGTATTATTGAAAATGGTCGTTCATGGCTATTATCGACAAAAATGGGGGGTTCTGTGGCCATTGATCATCGACCAGAGGCTCATACACCTCACCCCACATATGTTTCCTTGCCATAGATCACATTCTTGGATTTCTAGTGGAGACCATTTCTTGGTCAAAAATCCGTAGGTGTTAGCCTCTAGTATTATTGAAAATGGTCGCTCATGGCTATTTTCATAAAAAATGGGGGTTGTGTGGCCATTTATCATCGACTAGAGGCTCATAAACCTCACCCCACATATGTTTCCTTGCCATAGATCACATTCTTGGATTTCTGGTGGAGACCATTTCTTGGTCAAAAACTCGTACGTGTTAGCCTTCGGTATTATTGAAAATGGTCATTCATGGCTATTTTCGGCAAAATGGGGGTTGTGTGGCCATTGATCATCGACTAGAGGCTCGTACACCTCACCCCACATATGTTTCCTTGCCATAGATCACATTCTTGGATTTCTGGTGGAGACCATTTCTTGGGCAAAAATCCGAATGTGTTAGCCTTTGGTATTTTTGAAAATGGTCATTCATGGCTATTTTCGACAAAAATGGGGGTTGTGTGGCCATTGATCTTCGACCAGAGGCTCATACACCTCACTACACATATGTTTCCTTGCCATAGATCACATTCTTGGATTTATGGTGGAGACCATTTCTTGGTCAAAAATCCGTAGGTGTTAGCCTTCAGTGTCATTGAAAATGGTCGTTCATGGCTATTTTCGACAAAAAATAGGGTTGTGTGGCCATTGATCGTCGACTAGAGGCTCATACACCTCACCCCACATAAGTTTCCTTGTCGTAGATCACATTCTTGGATTTCTGGTGGAGACCATTTCTTGGTCAAAAATCCGTAGGTGTTAGCCTTCGGTATTATTGAAAATGGTCGTTCATGGCTATTTTCGACAAAAATGGGGGTTGTGTGGCCATTGATAATCGACCAGAGGCTCATACACCTCACCCCACATATGTTTCCTTGCCGTAGATCACATTCTTGGATTTCTGGTGGAGACCATTTCTAGGACAAAAATCCGTAGGTGTTAGCCTCTAGTATTATTGAAAATGGTCGCTCATGGCTATTTTCATAAAAAATGAGGGTTGTGTGGCCATTTATCATCGACTAGAGGCTCATAAACCTCATCCCACATATGTTTCCTTGCCATAGATCACATTCTTGGATTTCTGGTGGAGACCATTTCTTGGTCAAAAACTCGTACGTGTTAGCCTTCGGTATTATTGAAAATGGTCGTTCATGGCTATTTTCGGCAAAATGGGGGTTGTGTGGCCATTGATCATCGACTAGAGGCTCGTACACCTCACCCCACATATGTTTCCTTGCCATAGATCACATTCTTGGATTTCTGGTGGAGACCATTTCTTGGGCAAAAATCCGAATGTGTTAGCCTTTGCTATTTTTGAAAATGGTCATTCATGGCTATTTTCGACAAAAATGGGGGTTGTGTGGTCATTGATCTTCGACCAGAGGCTCATACACCTCACTACACATATGTTTCCTTGCCATAGATCACATTCTTGGATTTATGGTGGAGACCATTTCTTGGTCAGAAATCCATAGGTGTTAGCCTTTAGTGTCATTGAAAATGGTCGTTCATGGCTATTTTTGACAAAAATGAGGGTTGTGTGGCCATTGATCATCGACCAGAGGCTCGTACACTTCACCCCAGATATGTTTTCTTTCCATAGATCACATTCTTGGATTTCTAGAGGAGACCATTCCTTGGTCAAAAATCTGTTGGTGTTAGCCTTCAGTATTATTGAAAATGGTCGTTCATGGCTATTTTCGACTAAAATGGGGGTTGTGTGGCCATTTATCATCGACCAGAGGCTCGTGCAACTCACCTCACATATGTTTCCTTGCCATAGATCACATTCTTGGATTTCTGGTTGAGACCATTTCTTGGTAAAAAATCCGTATGTGTTAGCCTTCGGTATTATTGAATATGGTCATTCATGGCTATTTTCGACAAATGGCCAATGATCATCGACCAAAGGCTCGTACACCTCACCCCACATATGTTTCCTTGCCATAGATCAGATTCTTGGATTTCCGGTGGAGACCATTTATTGGTCAAAAATCTGTACGTGTTAGCCTTCAGTATTATTGAAAATGGTCATTCATGACTATTTTCGACAAAAATGGGGGTTGTGTGGCCATTGATCATCGACCAGAGGCTCGTAAACCTCACCCCACATATGTTTCCTTGCCATAGATCACATTCTTTGATTTCTGGTGGAGACCATTTCTTGGTCAAAAATCTGAATGTTTTAGCCTTCGGTTCTATTGAAAATGGTCGTTCATGGCTATTTTCGACAAAAATGGTGGTTGTGTGGCCATTGATATTCGACCAAAGGCTCATACACCTCACCACACATATGTTTCCTTGCCATAGATCACATTCTTGGATTTATTGTGGAGACCATTTCTTGGTCAAAAATCCGTAGGTGTTAGCCTTCAGTGTCATTGAAAATGGTCGTTCATGGCTATTTTCGACAAAAATGGGGTTTGTGTGGCCATTGATCATCGACCAGAGGCTCGTACACTTCACCCCACAGATGTTTTCTTGCCAGAGATCACATTCTAGGATTTTTGGTGGAGACCATTTCTTGGTCAAAAATCCGTTGGTGTTAGCCTTCGGTATTATTGAAAATGGTCGTTCATGGCTATTTTCGACAAACATGGGGGTTGTGTGGCCATTTATCATTGACCAGAGGCTCATACACCTTACCCCACATATGTTTCCTTGCCATAGATCACATTCTTGGATTTTCTGGTGGAGAACCATTTCTTGTTCAAAAATCTGTATGTGTTAGCCTTCGGTATTATTGAAAATGGTCATTCATGGCTATTTTCGACAAAAATGGGGGTTGTGTGGCCAATGATCATCAACCAGAGGCTCAGTAAACCTCACCCCACATATGTTTCCTTGACATAGATCACATTCTTTGATTTCTGGTGGAGACCATTTTTTGGTCAAAAATCCGAATGTGTTAGCCTTCGGTACTATTGAAAATGGTCGTTCATGGCTATTTTCGACAAAAATGGGGGTTGTGTGGCCATTGATATTCGACCAGAGGCTCATAGACCTCACTACACATATGTTTCCTTGCCATAGATCACATTCTTGGATTTATGGTGCAGACCATTTCTTGGTCAAAAATCCGTAGGTGTTAGCCTTAAGTGTAATTGAAAATGGTTGTCATGGTTATTTTCGACAAAAATAGGGGTTGTGTGGCCATTGATCATCGACCAGAGGCTCGTACACCTCACCCCACATATGTTTCCTTGCCATAGATCATATTCTTGGATTTCTAATGGAGACCATTTCTTGGTCAAAAATCCGTAGGTGTTAGCCTTCGTTATTATTGAAAATGGTCGTTCATGGCTATTATCGACAAAAATGGGGGTTGCGTGGCCATTGATCATCAACCAGAGGCTCATACACCTCACCCCACATATGTTTCCTTGCCATAGATCACATTCTTGGATTTCTGGTGGAGACCATTTCTTGGTAAAAAATCCGTAGGTGTTAGCCTCTAGTATTATTGAAAATGGTCGTTCATGGCTATTTTCATCAAAAATGGGGGTTGTGTGGCCATTTATCATCGACCAGAGGCTCGTACACCTCACCCCACATAAGTTTCCTTGCCATAGATCACATTCTTGGATTTCTGGTGGACACCATTTCTTGGTCAAAAATTCAGTACGTGTTAGCCTTCGGTATTATTGAAAGTGGTCGTTCATGGCTATTTTCGACAAAATGGGGGTTGTGTGGCCATTGATCATCGACCAGAGCCTCGTACACCTCACCCCACATATGTTTCCTTGCCATAGATCACATTCTTGGATTTCTGGTGGAGACCATTTCTTGGGCAAAAATCCGAATGTGTTAGCCTTCGGTATTCTTGAAAATGGTCATTCATGGCTATTTTCGACAAAAATGGGGGTTGTGTGGCCATTGATCTTCGACCAGAGGCTCATACACCTCACTACACATATGTTTCCTTGCCATAGATCAAATTCTTGGATTTATGGTGGAGACCATTTCTGGGTCAAAAATCCATAGGTGTTAGCCTTCAGTGTCATTGAAAATGGTCGTTCATGGCTATTTTCGACAAAAATGGGGGTTGTGTGGCCATTGATCATCGACCAGAGGCTCGTACACTTCACCCCACATATGTTTTCTTGCCATAGATCACATTCTTGGATTTCTGGTGGAGACCATTTCTTGGTCAAAAATCTGTTGGTGTTAGCCTTCGGAATTATTGAAAATGGTCGTTCATGGCTATTTTCGACTAAAATGGGGGTTGTGTGGCCATTTATCATCGACCAGAGGCTCATACACCTCACCCCACATATGTTTCCTTGCCATAGATCACATTCTTGGATATCTGGTGGAGACCATTTCTTGGTCAAAAATCCATACGTGTTAGCCTTCGGTATTATTGAAAATGGTCATTCATGGCTATTTTCGACAAAAATGGGGGTCATGTGGCCATTGATCATCGACCAAAGGCTCGTACACCTCACCCCACATTCTTTGATTTCTGGTGGAGACCATTTCTTGGTCAAAAATCCGTAGGTGTTAGCCTTCAGTGTCATTGAAAATGGTCGTTCATGGCTATTTTCGACAAAAATTAGGGTTGTGTGGCCATTGATCATCGACCAGAGGCTCGTACACCTAAACCCACATATGTTTCCTTGCCGTAGATCACATTCTTGGATTTATGGTGGAGACCATTTTTTGGTCAAAAATCCGTAGTTGTTAGCCTTCAGTGTCATTGAAAATGGTCGTTCATGGCTATTTTCGACAAAAGTTAGGGTTGTGTGGCCATTGATGATCGACCAGAGGCTCGTACACCTCACCCCACATATGTTTCCTTGCCGTAGATCACATTCTTGGATTTCTGGTGGAGACCATTTCTTGGTCAAAAATCCGTAGGTGGTAGCCTTCGGTATTATTGAAAATGGTCGTTCATGGCTATTTTCGACAAAAATGGGGGTTGTGTGGCCATTGATCATCGACCAGAGGCTCATACACCTCACCCCACATATGTTTCCTTGCCAAAGATCACATTCTTGGATTTCTGGTGGAGACCATTTCTTAGTCAAAAATCCATAGGTGTTAGCCTCTAGTATTATTGAAAATGGTCGCTCATGGCTATTTTCGACAATAATGGGGGTTGTGTGGCCATTGATAATCGACCAGAGGCTCATACACCTCACCCCACATAAGTTTCCTTGCCATATATCACATTCTTGGATTTCTGGTGGTGACCATTTCTTGGTCAAAAATCCGTAGGTGTTAGCCTTCGGTATTATTAAAAATGGTCGTCATGGCTATTTTCGACAAAAATGGGGGTTGTGTGGCCATTGATCATCGACCAGAGGCTCATACACCTCACCCCACATATGTTTTATTGCCATATATCAAAATCTTGGATTTCTGGTGGAGACCATTTCTTGGTCAAAAATCCATAGGTGTTAGCCTTCAGTGTCATTGAAAATGGTCGTTCATGGCTATTTTCGACAAAAATGGGGGTTGTGTGGCCATTGATCATCGACCAGAGGCTCGTACACTTCACCCCACATATGTTTTCTTGCTATATATCACATTCTTGGATTTCTGGTGGAGACCATTTCTTGGTCAAAAATTTGTTGGTGTTAGCCTTCGGTATTATTGAAAATGGTCGTTCATGGCTATTTTCGACTAAAATGGGGGTTGTGTGGCCAGTTTATCATCGACCAGAGGCTCGTACACCTCACCCCACATATGTTTACTTGCCATAGATCACATTCTTGGATTTCTGGTGGAGACCATTTTTTGGTTAAAAATCCGTACGTGTTAGCCTTCGGTATTATTGAAAATGGTCATTTATGGCTATTTTCGACAAAAATGGGGGTTGTGTGGCCATTGATTATCGACCAGAGGCTCGTACACCTCACCCCACATATGTTTCCTTGCCATAGATCACATTCTTGGATTTCTGGTGGAGACCATTTCTTGGTCAAAAATCCGTAGGTGTTAGCCTTCGGTATTATTGAAAATGGTCGTTCATGGCTATTTTCGACAAAAATGGGGGTTGTGTGGCCATTTATCATCGACCAGAGGCTCGTACACCTCACCCCACATATGTTTAATTGCCATAGATCACAATCTTGGATTTCTCGTGGAGGCCATTTCTTGGTCAAAAATCCGTACGTGTTGGCCTTCGGTATTATTGAAAATGGTCGTTCATGGCTGTTTTGGACAAAAATGGGGGTTGTGTGGCCATTGATCATCGACAAGAGGCTCGTACACCTCACCCCAATATGTTTCCTTGCCATTGATCATATTCTTGGATTTCTGGTGGAGACGATTTCTTGGTCAAAAATCCGTAGGTGTTAGCCATCGGAATTATTGAAAATGGTCGTTCATGGCTATTTTCGACAAAAATGGGGGTTGTGTGGCCATTGATCATTGATCAGAGGCTCGTAGACCTCACCCCACATATTTTTCCTTGCCGTAGATCACATTCTTGAATTTCTGGTGGAGATCTTCTCTTGGTCAAAAATCCGTAGGTGTTAGCCTTCGGTATTATTGTAAATGGTTGTTCATGGCCATTTTCGACAAAAATGGGGGTTGTGTGGCCATTGATCATCGACCAGAGGCTCATACACCTCACCCCACATATGTTTCCTTGCCATAGATCACATTCTTGGATTTCTGGTGGAGACCATTTCTTGGTCAAAAATCCGTACGTGTTAGCCTTCGATATTATTGAAAATGGTCATTCATGGCTATTTTCGACACAAATGGGGGTTGTGTGGCCATTGATCTTCGACCAGAGGCTCATACACCTCACTACACATATGTTTCCTTGTCATAGATCACATTCTTGGATTTATGGTGGAGATCATTTCTTGGTAAGAAATCCATAGGTGTTAGCCTTCAGTGTCATTGAAAATGGTCGTTCATGGCTATTTTCGACAAAAATGGGGGTTGTGTGGCCATTGATCATCAACCAGAGGCTCGTACACTTCACCCCACATATGTTTTCTTGCCATAGATCACAATCTTGGATTTCTCGTGGAGACCATTTGTTGGTCAAAAATTCGTAGGTGTTAGCCTTCAGTGTCATTGAAAATGGTCATTCATGGCTATTTTCGACAATAATGGGGGTTGTGTGGCCATTGATAATCGACCAGAGGCTCATACACCTCACCCCACATAAGTTTCCTTGCCATAGATTACATTCTTGGATTTCTGGTGGTGACCATTTCTTGGTCAAAAATCCGTAGGTGTTAGCCTTCGGTATTATTAAAAATGGTCGTCATGGCTATTTTCGACAAAAATGGGGGTTGTGTGGCCATTGATCATCGACCAGAGGCTCATACACCTCACCCCACATGTGTTTTATTGCCATATATCAAAATCTTGGATTTCTGGTGGAGACCATTTCTTGGTCAAAAATCCATAGGTGTTAGCCTTCAGTGTCATTGAAAATGGTCGTTCATGGCTATTTTCGACAAAAATGGGGGTTGTGTGGCCATTGATCATCGACCAGAGGCTCGTACACTTCAGCCCCACATATGTTTTCTTGCTATATATCACATTCTTGGATTTCTTGTGGAGACCATTTCTTGGTCAAAAATCTGTTGGTGTTAGCCTTCGGTATTATTGAAAATGGTCGTTCATGGCTATTTTCGACTAAAATGGGGGTTGTGTGGCCATTTATCATCGACCAGAGGCTCGTACACCTCACCCCACATATGTTTACTTGCCATAGATCACATTCTTGGATTTCTGGTGGAGACCATTTTTTGGTTAAAATCCGTACGTGTTAGCCTTCGGTATAATTGAAAATGGTCATTTATGGCTATTTTCGACAAAAATGGGGGTTGTGTGGCCATTGATTATCGACCAGAGGCTCGTACACCTCACCCCACATATGTTTCCTTGCCATAGATCACATTCTCGGATTTCTAGGTGGTGACCATTTCTTGGTCAAAAATCCGTAGGTGTTAGCCTTTGGTATTATTGAAAATGGTCGTTCATAGCTATTTTCGACAAAAATGGGGGTTTTGTGGCCATTGATCATCGACCAAAGGCTCATACACCTCACCCCACATATGTTTAATTGCCATAGACCACATTCTTGGATTTCTGGTGGAGACCATTTGTTGGTCAAAAATCCGTAGGTGTTAGCCTTCGGTATTATTGAAAATGGTCGTTCATGGCTATTTTCATCAAAAATGGGGGTTGTGTGACCATTTATCATCAACCAGAGGCTCGTACACCTCACCCCACATATGTTTCCTTGCCATAGATCACATTCTTGGATTTCTAGTGGAGAGCATTTCTTGGTCAAAAATTCGTACGTGTTAGCCTTCGGTATTATTGAAAATGGTCGTGGTCGTTCATGGCTATTTTCGACTAAATGGGGTTGTGTGGCCATTTATCATCGACCAGAGGCTCATACACCTCACCCACATATGTTTCCTTGCCGTAGATCACATTCTTGGATTTCTGGTGGAGACCATTTTTTGGTTAAAATCCGTACGTGTTAGCCTTCGGTATAATTGAAAATGGTCATTTATGGCTATTTTCGACAAAAATGGGGGTTGTGTGGCCATTGATTATCGACCAGAGGCTCGTACACCTCACCCCACATATGTTTCCTTGCCATAGATCACATTCTTGGATTTCTAGTGGTGACCATTTCTTGGTCAAAAATCCGTAGGTGTTAGCCTTTGGTATTATTGAAAATGGTCGTTCATAGCTATTTTCGACAAAAATGGGGGTTTTGTGGCCATTGATCATCGACCAAAGGCTCATACACCTCACCCCACATATGTTTAATTGCCATAGACCACATTCTTGGATTTCTGGTGGAGACCATTTGTTGGTCAAAAATCCGTAGGTGTTAGCCTTCGGTATTATTGAAAATGGTCGTTCATGGCTATTTTCATCAAAAATGGGGGTTGTGTGACCATTTATCATCAACCAGAGGCTCGTACACCTCACCCCACATATGTTTCCTTGCCATAGATCACATTCTTGGATTTCTAGTGGAGAGCATTTCTTGGTCAAAAATTCGTACGTGTTAGCCTTCGGTATTATTGAAAATGGTCGTGGTCGTTCATGGCTATTTTCGACAAAATGGGGGTTGTGTGGCCATTGGTCATCGACCAGAGGCTCATACACCTCACCCACATATGTTTCCTTGCCGTAGATCACATTCTTGGATTTCTGGTGGAGATCATTTCTTGGTCAAAAATCCGTACGTGTTAGCCTTCGGTATTATTGAAAATGGTCGTTCATGGCTATTTTCGACAAAATAGAGGTTCTGTGGCCATTGATCATCGAGCAGAGGCTCATACACCTCACCCACATATGTTTCCTTGCCGTAGATCACATTCTTGGATTTCTGGTGGAGACCATTTCTTGGGCAAAAATCCGAATGTGTTAGCCTTCGGTATTATTGAAAATGGTTATTCATGGCTATTTTCGACAAAAATGGGGGTTGTGTGGCCATATATCTTCAACTAGAGGCTCATACACCTCACTACACATATGTTTTCTTGCCATAGATCACATTCTTGGATCTATGGTGGTGACCAGTTCTTGGTCAAAAATCCATAGGTGTTAGCCTTCAGTGTTATTGAAAATAGCCGTTATGGCTATTTTTCGACAATAATGGGGGTTGTGTGGCCATTGATAATCGACCAGAGGCTCATACACCTCACCCCACATATGTTTCCTTGCCATAGATCACATTCTTGGATTTCTGGTGGAGACCATTTCTTGGTCAAAAATCCGTAGGTGTTAGCCTTCGGTATTATTAAAAATGGTCGTCATGGCTATTTTCGACAAAAATGGGGGTTGTGTGGCCATTGATCATCGACCAGAGGCTCGTACACCTCACCCCACATATGTTTTATTGCCATATATCAAAATCTTGGATTTCTCGTGGAGACCATTTCTTGGTCAAAAATCCGTACGTGTTAGCCTTCGGTATTATTGAAAATGGTCGTTCATGGCTATTTTTGACAAAAATGGGGGTTGTGTGGCCATTGATCATCGACCAGAGGCTCGTACACCTCACCCGACATATAATTCCTTGCCATAAATCATATTCTTGGATTTCTGGTGGAGACTGATTTCTTGGTCAAAAATCCGTAGGTGTTAGCCTTCGGTATTATTGAAAATGGTCGTTCATGGCTATTTTCGACAAAAATGGGGGTTGTGTGGCCATTGATCATCGACCAGAGGCTCGTACACCTCACCCCACATATGTTTCCTTGCCATAGATCAAATTCTTGGATTTCTGGTGGAGACCATTTCTTGGTCAAAAATCCGTAGGTGTTAGCCTTCGATATTATTGTAAATGGACGTTCATGGCTATTTTCGACAAAAATGGGGGTTGTGTGGCCATTGATCATCGACCAGAGGCTCATACACCTCAGCCCACATATGTTTCCTTGCCATAGATCACATTCTTGTATTTCTGGTGGAGACCATTCCTTGGTCAAAAATCTGTAGGTGTTAGCCTCTGGTATTATTGAAAATGGTCGTTCATGGCTATTTTGATAAAAAATGGGGGTTGTATGGCCATTTATCATCGACCAGGGGCTCGTACACCTCACCCCACATATGTTTCTTGCCATAGATCACATTCTTGGATTTCTGGTGGAGACCATTTCTTGGTCAAAAATTCGTACGTGTTAGCCTTCGGTATTATTGAAAATGGTCGTTCATGGCTATTTTCGACAAAATGGGGGTTGTGTGGCCATTGATCATCGACCAGAGGCTCGTACACCTCACCCCACATATGTTTCCTTGCCATAGATCACATTCTTGGATTTCTGGTGGAGACCATTTCTTGGGCAAAAATCCGAATGTGTTAGCCTTCGGTATTTTTGAAAATGGTCATTCATGGCTATTTTCGATAAAAATGGGGGTTGTTTCGCCATTGATCTTCGACCAGAGGCTCATACACCTCACTACACATATGTTTCCTTGCCATATATCACATTCTTGGATTTATGGTGGAGACCATTTCTTGGTCAAAAATCCATAGGTGTTAGCCTTCAGTGTCATTGAAAATAGTCGTTCATGGCTATTTTTCGACAATAATGGGGGTTGTGTGGTCATTGATAATCGACCAGAGGCTCATACACCTCACCCCACATATGTTTCCTTGCCATAGATCACATTCTTGGATTTCTGGTGGAGACCATTTCTTCGTCAAAAATCCGTAGGTGTTAGCCTTCGGTATTATTAAAAATAGTCGTCATGGCTATTTTCGACAAAAATGGGGGTTGTGTGGCCATTGATCATCGACCAGAGGCTCGTACACCTCACCCCACATATGTTTTATTGCCATAGATCAAAATCTTGGATTTCTCGTGGAGACCATTTCTTGGTCAAAAATCCGTACGTGTTAGCCTTCGGTATTATTAATGGTCGTTCATGGCTATTTTCGACAAAAATGGGGGTTGTGTGGCCATTGATCATCGACCAGAGGCTCGTACACCTCACCCGACATATAATTCCTTGCCATAGATCATATTCTTGGATTTCTGGTGGAGACGATTTCTTGGTCAAAAATCCGTAGGTGTTAGCCTTCGGTATTATTGAAAATGGTCGTTCATGGCTATTTTCGACAAAAATGGGGGTTGTGTGGCCATTGATCATCGACCAGAGGCTCGTACACCTCACCCCACATATGTTTCCTTGCCATAGATCAAATTCTTGGATTTCTGGTGGAGACCATTTCTTGGTCAAAAATACGTAGGTGTTAGCCTTCGATATTATTGTAAATGGACGTTCATGGCTATTTTCGACAAAAATGGGGGTTGTGTGGCCATTGATCATCGACCAGAGGCTCATACACCTCAGCCCACATATGTTTCCTTGCCATAGATCACATTCTTGTATTTCTGGTGGAGACCATTCCTTGGTCAAAAATCTGTAGGTGTTAGCCTCTGGTATTATTGAAAATGGTCGTTCATGGCTATTTTGCTAAAAAATGGGGGTTGTATGGCCATTTATCATCGACCAGGGGCTCGTACACCTCACCCCACATATGTTTCTTGCCATAGATCACATTCTTGGATTTCTGGTGGAGACCATTTCTTGGTCAAAAATTCGTACGTGTTAGCCTTCGGTATTATTGAAAATGGTCGTTCATGGCTATTTTCGACAAAATGGGGGTTGTGTGGCCATTGATCATCGACCAGAGGCTCGTAGACCTCACCCCACATATGTTTCCTTGCCATAGATCACATTCTTGGATTTCTGGTGGAGACCATTTCTTGGGCAAAAATCCGAATGTGTTAGCCTTCGGTATTTTTGAAAATGGTCATTCATGGCTATTTTCGATAAAAATGGGGGTTGTTTCGCCATTGATCTTCGACCAGAGGCTCATACACCTCACTACACATATGTTTCCTTGCCATATATCACATTCTTGGATTTATGGTGGAGACCATTTCTTGGTCAAAAATCCATAGGTGTTAGCCTTCAGTGTCATTGAAAATAGTCGTTCATGGCTATTTTTCGACAATAATGGGGGTTGTGTGGCCATTGATAATCGACCAGAGGCTCATACACCTCACCCCACATATGTTTCCTTGCCATAGATCACATTCTTGGATTTCTGGTGGAGACCATTTCTTCGTCAAAAATCCGTAGGTGTTAGCCTTCGGTATTATTAAAAATAGTCGTCATGGCTATTTTCGACAAAAATGGGGGTTGTGTGGCCATTGATCATCGACCAGAGGCTCGTACACCTCACCCCACATATGTTTTATTGCCATAGATCAAAATCTCGGATTTCTCGTGGAGACCATTTCTTGGTCAAAAATCCGTACGTGTTAGCCTTCGGTATTATTAATGGTCGTTCATGGCTATTTTCGACAAAAATGGAGGTTGTGTGGCCATTGATCATCGACCAGAGGCTCGTACACCTCACCCGACATATAATTCCTTGCCATAGATCATATTCTTGGATTTCTGGTGGAGACGATTTCTTGGTCAAAAATCCGTAGGTGTTAGCCTTCGGTATTATTGAAAATGGTCGTTCATGGCTATTTTCGACAAAAATGGGGGTTGTGTGGCCATTGATCATCGACCAGAGGCTCGTACACCTCACCCCACATATGTTTCCTTGCCATAGATCAAATTCTTGGATTTCTGGTGGAGACCATTTCTTGGTCAAAAATCCGTAGGTGTTAGCCTTCGATATTATTGTAAATGGACGTTCATGGCTATTTTCGACAAAAATGGGGGTTGTGTGGCCATTGATCATCGACCAGAGGCTCATACACCTCAGCCCACATATGTTTCCTTGCCATAGATCACATTCTTGGGTTTCTGGTGGAGACCATTTCTTGGTCAAAAATCTGTAGGTGTTAGCCTCTGGTATTATTGAAAATGGTCGTTCATGGCTATTTTGATAAAAAATGGGGGTTGTATGGCCATTTATCATCGACCAGGGGCTCGTACACCTCACCCCACATATGTTTCTTGCCATAGATCACATTCTTGGATTTCTGGTGGAGACCATTTCTTGGTCAAAAATTCGTACGTGTTAGCCTTCGGTATTATTGAAAATGGTCGTTCATGGCTATTTTCGACAAAATGGGGGTTGTGTGGCCATTGATCATCGACCAGAGGCTCGTACACCTCACCCCACATATGTTTCCTTGCCATAGATCACATTCTTGGATTTCTGGTGGAGACCATTTCTTGGGCAAAAATCAGAATGTGTTAGCCTTCGGTATTTTTGAAAATGGTCATTCATGGCTATTTTCGATAAAAATGGGGGTTGTTTCGCCAATGATCTTCGACCAGAGGCTCATACATCTCACTACACATATGTTTCCTTGCCATATATCACATTCTTGGATTTATGGTGGAGACCATTTCTTGGTCAAAAATCCATAGGTGTTAGCCTTCAGTGTCATTGAAAATAGTCGTTCATGGCTATTTTTCGACAATAATGGGGGTTGTGTGGCCATTGATAATCGACCAGAGGCTCATACACCTCACCCCACATATGTTTCCTTGCCATAGATCACATTCTTGGATTTCTGGTGGAGACCATTTCATGGTCAAAAATTCAGTAGGTGTTAGCCTTCGGTATTTTTAAAAATGGTCGTCATGGCTATTTTCGACAAAAATGGGGGTTGTGTGGCCATTGATCATCGACCAGAGGCTCGTACACCTCACCCCACATATGTTTTATTGCCATAGATCAAAATCTTGGATTTCTCGTGGAGACCATTTCTTGGTCAAAAATCCGTACGTGTTAGCCTTCGGTATTATTGAAAATGGTCGTTCATGGCTATTTTCGACAAAAATGGGGGTTGTGTGGCCATTGATCATCGACCAGAGGCTCGTACACCTCATCCGACATATAATTCCTTGCCATAGATCATATTCTTGGATTTCTGGTGGAGACGATTTCTTGGTCAAAAATCCGTAGGTGTTAGCCTTCGGTATTATTGAAAATGGTCGTTCATGGCTATTTTCGACAAAAATGGGGGTTGTGTGGCCATTGATCATCGATCCAGAGGCTCGTACACCTCACCCCACATATGTTTCCTTGCCATAGATCAAATTCTTGGATTTCTAGGTGGAGACCATTTCTTGGTCAAAAATCCGTAGGTGTTAGCCTTCGATATTATTGTAAATGGACGTTCATGGCTATTTTCGACAAAAATGGGGGTTGTGTGGCCATTGATCATCGACCAGAGGCTCATACACCTCAGCCCACATATGTTTCCTTGCCATAGATCACATTCTTGGATTTTTGGTGGAGACCATTTCTTGGTCAAAAATCTGTAGGTGTTAGCCTCTGGTATTATTGAAAATGGTCGTTCATGGCTATTTTGATAAAAAATGAGGGTTGTATGGCCATTTATCATCGACCAGGGGCTCGTACACCTCACCCCACATATGTTTCTTGCCATAGATCACATTCTTGGATTTCTGGTGGAGACCATTTCTTGGTCAAAAATTCGTACATGTTAGCCTTCGGTATTATTGAAAATGGTCGTTCATGGCTATTTTTGACAAAATGGGGGTTGTGTGGCCATTGATCATCGACCAGAGGCTCGTACACCTCACCCCACATATGTTTCCTTGCCATAGATCACATTCTTGGATTTCTGGTGGAGACCATTTCTTGGGCGAAAATCCGAATGTGTTAGCCTTCGGTATTTTTGAAAATGGTCATTCATGGCTATTTTCGATAAAAATGGGGGTTGTTTCGCCATTGATCTTCGACCAGAGGCTCATACACCTCACTACACATATGTTTCCTTGCCATATATCACATTCTTGGATTTATGGTGGAGACCATTTCTTGGTCAAAAATCCATAGGTGTTAGCCTTCAGTGTCATTGAAAATGGTCGTTCATGGCTATTTTCGACAAAATAGAGGTTCTGTGGCCATTGATCATCGACCAGAGGCTCATACACCTCACCCCACATATGTTTCCTTGCCATAGATCACATTCTTGGATTTCTGGTGGAGACCATTTCTTGGTCAAAAATCTGTAGGTGTTAGCCTTTTTTATTATTGAAAATGGTCATTCATGGCTATTTTCAACAAAAATGGGGGTTGTGTGGCCATTTATCTTCAACCAGAGGCTCATACACCTCACTACACATATGTTTTCTTGCCATATATCACATTCTTGACCAAGAAATGGCAACATGAACGACCATTTTCAATAATGGGGTAAGGTGTACGAGCCTCTGGTCGATGATCAATGGCCACACAACCCCCATTTTTGTCGAAACTAGCCATGAACGACCATTTTCAATAATACAGAAGGCTAACATGTACGGATTTTTGACCAAGAAATGGTCTCCACGAGAAATCCAAGATTGTGATCTATGGTAATGAAACATATGTGGGGTGTGGTGTACGAGCCTCTGGTCGAAGATAAATGGCCACACAACCCCCATTTTTGTCGAAAATAGCCATGAACGACCATTTTCAATAATACCGAAGGCTAACATATACGGATTTTTGACCAAGAAATGGTCTCCACCAGAAATCCAAGAATGTGATCTATGGCAAGGAAACATTTGTGGGGTGAGGGGTATGAGCCTCTGGTCGATTATCAATGGCCACACAACCCCCATTTTTGTCGAAAATAGCCATGAACGACTATTTTCAATGACACTGAAGGCTAACACCTACGGATTTTTGACCAAGAACTGGTCTCCACCATAGATCCAAGAATGTGATATATGGCAAGAAAACATATGTGTAGTGAGGTTTATGAGCCTCTGGTTGAAGATAAATGGCCACACAACACCCATTTTTGTCGAAAATAGCCATGAATGACCATTTTCAATAATACTGAAGGCTAACACCTACGGATTTTTGACCAAGAAATGGTCTCCACCAGAAATCCAAGAATGTGATCTATGGCAAGGAAACATATATGGGGTGAGGTGTATGAGCCTCTGGTCGATGATCAATGGCCACAGAACCTCTATTTTGTCGAAAATAGCCATGAACGACCATTTTCAATGACACTGAAGGCTAACACCTATGGATTTTTGACCAAGAAATGGTCTCCACCATAAATCCAAGAATGTGATATATGGCAAGGAAACATATGTGTAGTGAGGTGTATGAGCCTCTGGTCGAAGATCAATGGCGAAACAACCCCCATTTTTATCGAAAATAGCCATGAATGACCATTTTCAAAAATACCGAAGGCTAACACATTCGGATTTTTGCCCAAGAAATGGTCTCCACCAGAAATTCAAGAATGTGATCTATGGCAAGGAAACATATGTGGGGTGAGGTGTACGAGCCTCTGGTCGATGATCAATGGCCACACAACCCTCATTTTGTCGAAAATAGCCATGAACGACCATTTTCAATAATACCGAAGGCTAACACATACGAATCTTTGACCAAGAAATGGTCTCCACCAGAAATCCAAGAATGTGATCTATGGCTAGAAACATATGTGGGGTGAGGTGTACGAGCCTCTGGTCGATGATAAATGGCCATACAACCCCCATTTTTTTTATCAAAATAGCCATGAACGACCATTTTCAATAATACTAGAGGCTAACACCTACAGATTTTTGACCAAGAAATGGTCTCCACCAGAAATCCAAGAATGTGATCTATGGCAAGGAAACATATGTGGGGTGAGGTGTATGAGCCTCTGGTCGATGATCAATGGCCACACAACCCCCATTTTTGTCGAAAATAGCCATGAACGACCATTTACAATAATATCGAAGGCTAACACCTACGGATTTTTGACCAAGAAATGGTCTCCACCAGAAATCCAAGAATTTGATCTATGGCAAGGAAACATATGTGGGGTGAGGTGTACGAGCCTCTGGTCGATGATCAATGGCCACACAACCCCCATTTTTGTCGAAAATAGTCATGAACGACCATTTTCAATAATACCGAAGGCTAACACCTACGAATTTTTGACCAAGAAATCGTCTCCACCAGAAATCCAAGAATATGATCTATGGCAAGGAATTATATGTCGGGTGAGGTGTACGAGCCTCTGGTCGATGATCAATGGCCAAACAACCCCCATTTTTGTCGAAAATAGCCATGAACGACCATTTTCAATAATACCGAAGGCTAACACGTACGGATTTTTGACCAAGAAATGGTCTCCACGAGAAATCCAAGATTTTGATCTATGGCAATAAAACATATGTGGGGTGAGGTGTACGAGCCTCTGGTCGATGATCAATGGCCACACAACCCCCATTTTTGTCGAAAATAGCCATGAACGACCATTTTCAATAATACCGAAGGCTAACACCTACGGATTTTTGACCAAGAAATGTCTCCACCAGAAATCCAAGAATGTGATCTATGGCAAGTAAACATATGTGGGGTGAGGTGTACGAGCCTCTGGTCGATTATCAATGGCCACACAACCCCCAATTTTTGTCGAAAATAGCCATGAACGACTATTTTCAATGACACTGAACGCTAACACCTAATGGATTTTTGACCAAGAACTGGTCTCCACCATAGATCCAAGAATGTGATCTATGGCAAGAAAACATATGTGTAGTGAGGTGTATGAGCCTCTGGTTGAAGATAAATGGCCACACAACCCCCATTTTTGTCGAAAATAGCCATGAATAACCATTTTCAATAATACCGAAGGCTAACACATTCGGATTTTTGTCCAAGAAATGGTCTCCACCAGAAATCCAAGAATGTGATCTATGGCAAGGAAACATATGTGGGGTTAGGTGTACTGAGCCTCTGGTCGATAATCAATGGCCACACAACCCCCATTTTTGTCGAAAATAGCCATAAATGACCATTTTCAATAATACCGAAAGCTAACACGTACGGATTTTTAACCAAGAAATGGTCTCCACCAGAAATCCAAGAATGTGATCTATAGCAAGAAAATGTATGTGGGGTGAAGTGTACGGGCCTCTGGTCGATGATCAATGGCCACACAACCCCCATTTTTGTCGAAAATAGCCATGAACGACCATTTTCAATGACACTGAAGGCTAACACCTATGGATTTTTGACCAAGAAATGATCTCCACCAGAAATCCAAGAATGTGGTCTATGGCAAGGAAACATATGTGGGGTGAGGTGTATGAGGCCTTTGGTCGATGATCAATTGCCACACAACCCCCATTTTTGTCGAAAATAGCCATGAACGACCATTTTCAATAATACCGAAGGCTAACACCTACGGATTTTTGACCAAGAAATGGTCTCCACCAAAAATCCAAGAATGTGATCTATGGCAAGGAAACTTATGTGGTGTGAGGTGTACGAGCCTCTGGTCGCTGATCAATGGCGACACAACCCCCATTTTTGTCAAAATAGCCATGAATGACCATTTCCAATGACATTGAAGGCTAACACCTACGAATTTTTGACCAACAAATGGTCTCCACGAGAAATCCAAGATTGTGATCTATGGCAAGAAAACATATGTGGGGTGAAGTGTACGAGCCTCGGTCGATGATCAATGGCCACACAACCCCCATTTTTGTCGAAAATAGCCATGAACGACCATTTTCAATGACACTGAAGGCTAACACCTATGGATTTTTGACCAAGAAATGATCTCCACCAGAAATCCAAGAATGTGGTCTATGGCAAGGAAACATATGTGGGGTGAGGTGTATGAGCCTTTGGTCGATGATCAATTGCCACACAACCCCCATTTTTGTCGAAAATAGCCATGAACGACCATTTTCAATAATACCGAAGGCTAACACCTACGGATTTTTGACCAAGAAATGGTCTCCACCAAAAATCCAAGAATGTGATCTATGGCAAGGAAACTTATGTGGGGTGAGGTGTACGAGCCTCTAGTTGATGATCAATGGCGACACAACCCCCATTTTTGTCAAAAATAGCCTTGAATGACCATTTTCAATGACACTGAAGGCTAACACCTACGAATTTTTGACCAACAAATGGTCTCCATGAGAAATCCAAGATTGTGATCTATGGCAAGAAAACAAATGTGGGGTGAAGTGTACGAGCCTCTGGTCGATGATCAATGGCCACACAACCCCCATTTTTGTCGAAAATAGCCATGAACGACCATTTTCAATCACACTAAAGGCTAACACCTATGGATTTTTGACCAAGAAATGGTCTCCACCATAAATCCAATAATGTGATCTATGGCAAGGAAACATATGTGTAGTGAGGTGTATGAGCCTCTGGTCGAAGATCAATGGCCACACAACCCCCATTTGTGTCGAAAATAGCCATGAATGACCATTTTCAATAATACCGAAGGCTAACACGTACGAATTTTTGACCAAGAAATGGTCTCCACCAGAAATCAAAGAATGTGATCTATGGCAAGGAAACATATGTGAGGTGAGGTGTATGAGCCTCTGGTCGATGATCAATGGCCACACAACCCCCATTTTTGTCGAAAATAGCCATGAACGACCATTTACAATAATACCGAAGGCTAACACCTACGAATTTTTGACCAAGAAATGGTCTCCACCAGAAATCCAAGAATGTGATCTATGGCAAGGAAACATATGTGGGGTGAGGTGTACGAGCCTCTGATCGATGATCAATGGCCACACAACCCCCATTTTTGTCGAAAATAGCCATGAACGACCATTTTCAATAATTCCGAAGGCTAACACCTACAGAATTTTGACCAAGAAATGGTCTCCACTGGAAATCCAAGAATGTGATCTATGGCAAGGAAACATATGTGGGGTGAGGTGTACGAGCCCCTGGTCGATTATCAATGGCCACACAACCCCCATTTTGTCGAAAATTGCCATGAACGACTATTTTCAATGACACTGAAGGCTAACACCTATGGATTTTTGACCAAGAACTGGTCTCCACCATAGATCCAAGAATGTGATCTATGGCAAGAAAACATATGTGTAGTGAGGTGTATGAGCCTCTAGGTTGAAGATAAATGGCCACACAACCCCCATTTTTGTCGAAAATAGCCATGAATGACCATTTTCAATAATACCGAAGGCTAACACATTCAGATTTTTGCCCAAGAAATGGTCTCCACCAGAAATCCAAAAATGTGATCTATGTCAAGGAAACATATGTGGGGTGAGGTGTATGAGCCTCTGGTCGATGATCAATGGCCACAGAACCTCTATTTTGTCAAAAATAGCCATGAACGACCATTTTCAATAATACCGAAGGCTAACACGTACGGATTTTTGACCAAGAAATGGCCTCCACCAGAAATCCAAGAATGTAATCTACTGGCAAGGAAACATATGTGGGTGAGGTGTACGAGCCTCTGGTCGATCATCAATGGCCACACACCCCCCATTTTGTCGAAAATAGCCATGAACGACCATTTTCAATAATACCGAAGGCTAACACGTACGAATTTTTTACCAAGAAATGGTCTCCACCAGAAATCCAAGAGTGTGCTCTATGGCAAGGAAACATATGTGGGGTGAGGTGTACGAGCCACTAGTCGATTATAAATGGCCACACAACCCCCATTTTTGATGAAAATAGCCATGAACGACCATTTTCAATAATACCGAAAGCTAACACCTACGGATTTTTGACCAACAAATGGTCTCCACCAGAAATCCAAGAATGTGGTCTATGGCAAGGAAACATATGTGGGATGAGGTGTATGAGCCTTTGATCGATGATCAATGGCCACACAACCCCCATTTTTGTCGAAAATAGCCATGAACGACCATTTTCAATAATACCGAAGGCTAACACCTACGGATTTTTTACCAAGAAATGGTCACCACCAGAAATCCAAGAATGTGGTCTATGGCATGGAAACACATGTGGGGTGAGGTGTATGAGCCTTTGGTCGATGATCAATTGCAACACAACCCCCATTTTTGTCGAAAATAGCCATGAACGACCATTTTCAATAATACCGAAGGCTAACACCTACGGATTTTTGACCAAGAAATGGTCTCCACCAGAAATCCAAGAATGTGATATATGGCAAGGAAACTTATGTGGGGTGAGGTGTACGATCCTCTGGTCGATGATCAATGGCGACACAACCCCCATTTTTGTCGAAAATAGCCATGAATGAACATTTTCAATGACACTGAAGGCTAACACCTACGAATTTTTGACCAACAAATGGTCTCCACGAGAAATCCAAGATTCTGATCTATGGCAAGAAAACATATGTGGGGTGAAGTATACGAGCCTCTGGTCGATGATCAATGACCACACAACCCCCATTTTTGTCGAAAATAGCCATGAACGACCATTCTCAATGACACTAAAGGCTAACACCTATGGATTTTTGACCAAGAAATGGTCTCCACCATAAATCCAAGAATGTGATCTATGGCAAGGAAACATATGTGTAGTGAGGTGTATGAGCCTCTGGTCGAAGATCAATGGCCACACAACCCCCATTTGTGTCGAAAATAGCCATGAATGACCATTTTCAATAATACCGAAGGCTAACACGTACGGATTTTTGTTCAAGAAATGGTCTCCACCAGAAATCCAAGAATGTGATCTATGGCAAGGAAACATATGTGGGGTGAATTGTACGAGCCTCCGGTCGATGATAAATGGCCACACAACCCCCATTTTAGTCAAAAATAGCCATGAACGACCATTTTCAATAATACCGAAGGCTAACACCAACAGAATTTTGACCAAGAAATGGTCTCCTCTAGAAATCCAAGAATGTGATCTATGGCAAGAAAACATATGTGGGGTGAAGTGTACGAGCCTCTGGTCGATGATCAATGGCCACACAACCCCCATTTTTGTCGAAAATAGCCATGAACGACCATTTTCAATGACACTGAAGGCTAACACCTATGGTTTTTTGACCAAGAAATGGTCTCCCCCATAAATCCAAGAATGTGATCTATGGCATGGAAACGTAAGTGTAGTGAGGTGTATGAGCCTCTCGTTGAAGATCAATGGCCACACAACCCCCATTTTTGTCGAAAATAGCCATGAATGACCATTTTCAATAATACCGAAGGCTAACACGTACGGATTTTTGACCAAGAAATGGTCTCCACCAGAAATCCAAAAATGTGATCTATGGCAAGGAAACATATGTGGGGTGAATTGTACGAGCCTCTGGTCGATGATAAATGGCCACACAACCCCCATTTTAGTCGAAAATAGCCATGAACGACCATTTTCAATAATACCGAAGGCTAACACCAACAAATTTTTGACCAAGAAATGGTCTCCTCCAGAAATCCAAGAATGTGATCTATGGCAAGAAAACATATGTGGGGTGAAGTGGACGAGCCTCTGGTTGATGATCAATGGCCACACAACCCCCATTTTTGTCGAAAATAGCCATGAACGACCATTTTCAATGACACTAAAGGCTAACACCTATGGATTTCTGACCAAGAAATGGTCTCCACCATAAATCCAAGAATGTGATCTATGACCAGGAAACATATGTGAGCCTCTGGTCGAAGATCAATGGCCACACAACCCCCATTTTTGTTGAAAATAGCCATGAATGACCATTTTCAAAAATACCAAAGGCTAACACATTCAGATTTTTTCCCAAGAAATGGTCTCCACCTGAAATCCAAGAATGTGATCTATGGCAAGGAAAACATATGTGGGGTGAGGTGTACGAGCCTCTGGTCGATGATCAATGGCCACACAACCCCCATTTTGCCGAAAATAGCCATCAACGACCATTTTCAATAATACCGAAGGCTAACACGTACGAATTTTTGACCAAGAAATGGTCTGCACCAGAAATCCAAGATTGTGATCTATGGCAAGGAAACATATGTGGGGTGAGGTTTATGAGCCTCTAGTCGATGATAGATGGACACACAACCCCCATTTTTGATGAAAGTAGCCATGAGCGACCATTTTCAATAATACTAGAGGCTAACACCTATGGATTTTTGACTAAGAAATGGTCTCCACCAGAAATCCAAGAATGTGATCTGTGGCAAGGAAACATATGTGGGGTGAGGTGTATGAGCCTCTGGTCGATGATCAATGGCCACACAACCCCCATTTTTGTCGAAAATACCCATGAACGAACATTTTCAATAATACCGAAGGCTAACACCTACGGATTTTTGACCAAGAAATGGTCTCCACCAGAAATCCAAGAATGTGATCTACGGCAAGGAAACATATGTGGGGTGAGGTGTACGAGCCTCTGGTCGATGATCAATGGCCACACAACCCTAATTTTTGTCGAAAATAGCCATGAACGACCATTTTCAATGACACTGAAGGCTAAC
>JAOPSE010000981.1:0-223730 GCA_029449295.1 Zea luxurians | reverse complement strand
GCAGTCTACATGGGAAATGAGTTGCGAAAGATAAGATACGGGAGACGGGGTCCTATGGTATGGGTCTTCGACCCTTGGTCTAATTCCACGACGGAGAGTCGGCGTGGCGTAAAGTGAAGATTGGGGGCAAGATGAAGCACCTGGGAATCGACCGGGTGAAGACTGACAAGGTCGGCCGCTTGAGGGCGGGCGCACGCGCCTGGAATAAGGCGAGTGAGTCCGGCGAGATGCGCCAGCGGAGATGCCTCGGATGGGCCTCCGTGGAGATGCTTTGCACAACCAGCGACGCCTGCCGGACCTCCACGAAGAGGAACCACCAATGTCGCAAGAAGCAGAAGATTCGGCAGATTCGGCTTCCATGCGCAGAAAAAGGAAGGAGAGCTGGAGGGCAGTAATTGAGGTCAGGCGGCTGTTGTCAGCGACGGAGAGGAATGGCGATGGGACGCAACGGCGGCCACCCATAGGTCGTAGGTGTGGAAGAAGCTATGGGGGCAAAGTTTCACAGCAATAGCGGCCACGCGCGCTAGGGGCCTAAATGCAAATATGCCGCCGCCAGGGGCTTGGCCTGCAGTAGCCGCGTGCTGGGGGACTGGTCAGCCCTGGCCGCGGAATGAGCTCGGGTGACGGAGGATGAGGTGGGCCGGGCCGAGGTGGGCCAGAATGGTTCGGGAAGAGGGGGAATTGAGAGTATAGCGTATTAACTGAGTGTTGAATTAACTGAAAGGTTACAGCATATTAACTGAGTGACAGAATAACTGAGAAAATATAGAGGATTAACTGAGTTCGCCACATTGTACCTGTTTAGGACCACTTGAGATAATAACTGAGTCGGCAGATTAGAATAACTGAGTTATTAGAATCAGAATATCACATTGTACCTTTTCAGTACTATCCGACTGAGATTCCTCCTCAGAATCCTCATCATCTTCAGAAGCTCTACCAGACTGTGCAAAAGATGAGTCAAAATGATTAGAATGAGAGAATAACTGAGTCGGCACATTAGAATAACTGAGTTATTAGAATCAGAATATCACATTGTACTGAGTTAAAATTAACTGAGGGGTTACAGCATGTTAACTGAGTTACCAATTAACTGAGAGTCTACACAGTTGATGAGACGTGCATCGGTGACGGCTACCTCATAGTTTTTCACCAAATCGGACACATATGCCTTGATGCTTTCATCAGTTACTGAAGCAATCGCTTCAGCGAGCTCCGGGTCCAAGGAAATAAGGTCAGCCCCTGCTGTCTTTCTCTCCACCCCTTGGTGCCTTTCTCCCACCCCTTACCGCGCATAGAATCGGAGGTTCGTCCTCCTCTCCTACAGGTTGTTCCTCGTCCTCAAGGGTACATACATTCAGATAGAAAGTACGTACATTGTTCAACTACAAAAAGTGAAGGAGACAAGTGAAGTAAAGGTACAATAGTAAAGATACAAATTAACTGAGGGGTTACAGCATGTTAACTGAGTTACCAATTAACTGAGGTTCTACACTGTATACACTGAGTTACCCATTAACTGAGGAACTACAGTATATTAACTGAGTTACCCATTAACTGATAAGTATAGCGTATTAACTGAGTGTTGAATTAACTGAAAGGTTACAGCATATTAACTGAGTGACAGATTAACTGAGAGAATATAACTGAAACAAAAAGACACCGAAAGGTAAAATAACTGAAACAAAAAAACCAATTAACTGAGGAACTACAATATATTAACTGAGTTACCCATTAACTGATAAGTATAGCGTATTAACTGAGTGTTGAATTAATTGAAAGGTTACAGCGTATTAACTGAGTGTTGAATTAACTGAAAGGTTACATATTAACTGAGTGACAGATTAACTGAGAGAATATAACTGAAACAAAAAGACACCGAAAGGTAAAATAACTGAAACAAAAAAACCATTTACAGGCAACACGCCAAAAGACACCGTGCCATTCTGGAGCGTCCTTTTATCTAACTAATTTTTTTAACAAGATCTTTCTTGAACAAAGAAGATCGAGGTAAATCCAATGGGAGCGCCCGTACAGGAGCACATTCTAAGTTGTCTAAATAATAGACCTGCAAACAAAAATATATCAGTTAATCACAATGAAATAACTGAACTTATGTTATATCAGTTAATCGCAATGAAATTAACTACTTATGTTTAGCAAATTCTTACCACTAGGAAAGCAATAGAACCTGGAAGAGTAGGGGTTGTGGCGTCTCTTCTTTCTTCCACCATATGATATTGGATTGAATATCATCCACCACAGCTTTAGCCCAGTTGTAGCCACCTATAGAACTCAGATCCTTGCACACTAGATAATCATAACCAGTGATCTTCTCGTTGCTGGTACAGAACAGCAAGGCATTGCACACACACATCATGAAACACTTGACAGCCCATTCATCGATCTCGGGTATTTGAGGTGATTGCTGATGAACATAATGTTTCAGCACCCAGCGAGGCACTCCATTTGTTCCCAGCTTTCGATACTTGTTCTTATCAGCAAACAATCCCTCCATCCCCAATTCATCACACTTTTTCCTCAGCTCAGCTTTTGCTTGATCCATCTCTTGTTTACTAAATTTTGGGAATGAAACACCTTCACTAGGAATCCCAAAAACAGCAGCAACAGCTTGCGGTGTTATTGGCAACACCTTCCTTGAAATTTGAATCCTCAACGGGTCTTCTTTGATGCAGAGAATAACTGAGTCATGTGTACCTCCGCCGGCGACGCTTACAGCTGGATGGTCCTTTGCGAGCTGCTCTCCCTCACCGGCGACGACCGAGGCTGGAAGGCCCCCACCGGAGCCGACCGAGGCTGGAAGGCCCCCGCCGGCGACGGCCGCATCGGCGACCCGCTCCACCCAATCGGCGACGCCACCGGTGACGACCGCGGCTGGAAGGCCCCCCGGCGACCTGCTCTCCGCTGGCGACCCGCTCCCCCCCCATCGGTGGGTTACGGGGCGAGTTTCGGGCGGGGTGCGTCGGCGCGCTCGCGGTCTGAGCAGGAGGGCGGCGCCCGGGCTCGCGTCGGAGTATACGGGCGGCGGCACTCCTCTGCTACTTACAGTAAAGATGCGCAACGTAAGGGTGCCGGCAGCCATTACATGTGCTATTACTTATAATTCATGTTTGAGCCATGAGTTAGTGATAGAACATACCTACTGCACCATGTGAGCATCATCCTAATTCATGTTACCCATCTGCCAAGAGACGGCCAATCCATACACCTCTACCGAGGAGGCGAGGCAGGTAACACTACGAGGCCGTTACAAAGTTCCACTAGCTTCAGACTACCCGCTACAGTTTATAGGAAGTTCCAGTGCAGGGTTTCCTGGCTGACCGCCATCGCAGCAAAATCAACCAGGGACCTCCCTACACTGACCACGTCCCCCTACTGCCCTTGCCCCTTTCGGGTAAGGTAGCCCCTCCCCTAGCTTTCCTAGTTAATCAGCCAAGGGCGTCCCATTAAACCCTTGTGGTAGACCTAAAAACAAAAAACCCCTGAACCCTAAAAAAAACACTAAAACCCTAAACCTCGCCCTAAACCCATAAACCTGGAACCGAAAACCCTCCCACTTACCTTCGCCATCCCATCCACGTCCCCATGGAGCTGAGCTTGAGCGGCGATGAGGTGACCGCCGAGCTCTCTTCATCCGCCGATGCGAGGAAGGAGGAGGACCACATCAACGCACTCCCTCTTGACATTTAAACTCCTCCTGCTGTTGCTACGTGGGTTGCGGAAGCTCAACCTCGTGCCCCTGGCACTCAGAGAATTGGCAAGCCCGCCCGTATGAATGGTCAAGCTCATATCCTGGTCGTCACTGGCCGGCCAGGCATGATGAATCAGATCAATGGCAACGCGTCCGATGTAGCAGATCGAGTCGTCAGCTAGAAGCTAGAGGAGGACCTATCCACAATTGGCGGCGAGGTGACCGCCGATGCAAGATGGTGGTTGACTGTGATTTACTGGAATATATCCAGATTTCACGTAATGCCTTGAAGATCTAGGCCGTCGCAAATGGGGTGCCACGACATATAACTAGCACGTCCAGTTTTACGTAATAGCACATCCTGTATAATGGAATAGCACGCGGTGGGGGCACGATTCCTCTTAGCATTTCTTGCACACCGTGATCAACTTTCTGAACTCACTCTACAAATTGCTTCATGAATTAGCGCAGAAAGAAATTATAATTAAAAAATTGTTAACACTAAAGCAAACAGCTAGCACGTCTGTGTTTATGAAATAGCACATCGGTATCTAGGAATAGCACGCGGTGGGGGCACGATTTCCCTACCATCTGTGTTGTACAGCTAGCACGACAGTTTTAAGAAATAGCACATTGTGCATCTAGGCCGTCGCAAATGGCGTGCCACGACATTGTAACTAGCAGGTCCAGTTTTACGTAATAGCACATCCTGTATAATGGAATAGCACGCGGTGGGGGCACGATGTCATATCCCTGCGACGAGGCCGCGATGCGCCGGCCCGGTGATGGATCGAGTTCGCTATCAAGCTTCTGGCCAAGGCGCGGCACAGATGCCTGCGGCCTGCTCCCTGAAGATGATTTGACTCGCTGTGTTTTGAACTTCCGTGGATAGGAAGCCCATGATATAAGTTCCATCATCAACTTTATCGATAAGTTCGCCCATTGCTTTGTCATAGTCTTGTATTTCAGAGGCGCTTCCATTTTGTGATGACTCAGGCATGTATGAGCTCTTCAGCCGAAGCTGGAGTGAGAAGGGCTCACCAAGGCTACGCCTTTTACTTGAAATACTATTGTCAATACTATTGTCCCCACTGTATCGATCACTGTGTTCAATATTGAACCTATATGTACTAAGTGATTTTGCCTTGCTTCCATAAAAAATTTCAAAGATCGTGTTGAGCTTTATGTCATATCCCTGCGACGAGGCCGCGATGCGCCGGCCCGGTGATGGATCGAGTTCGCTATCAAGCTTCTGGCCAAGGCGCGGCAGAGACAGATGCTTGCGGCCTGCTCCCTGAAGATGATTTGACTCGCTGTGTTTTGAACTTCCGTGGATAGGAAGCCCAGGCAACAAATTGGCGTCGACCTCAGAGCCAGCTTCCATGTCAGCGAAGGAAAAAGACCACCGGCCAGAAGATGGTGCAGGAGGTAGATAGAGAAGATGGTGCAGGAGGTAGAGACGTACAAGGCCGAGGTCGAGGAGCACAAGAAGAAGGCAGCGTGTGTTGCGCATGTTGTAGGCGTAGTTCTCGAGCGAGTTCTTGGCGTCCACCTTCTTCTTGTGCTCCTCATCCTCGGCCTTGTACATCTCTGCCTACTGGACCATCTTCTCGATCTCCTCTTTGCTCAGCTGGCCCTTGTCGTGGGTGATGGTGATCCTATTTGTAACACCCTGAATTTGGGGGTATAAATTTTTTTTCTCTAATATCCATCAAATTCAGGTGTTACCCCTCTCTTTTCCTTAATTTTTCTTTTCTTTTCCTAGATAGTGGGGAGTTATTTTGTTTTCACATATTTATAAGTCTAGTAAAATAAAACCCTAAAGGAATAATGATGTTTGCATCATGCCGAAATACATCTATTTTTGTATGAGGTGATGCTTTGATGTGCATCTATCTAAACTCGTGAGCATGATTGAATTTGAATTAAACTAAACCAAGTTTCAAATGAAGAGAAGAGAAAGAAATAAAAGAAAGAAGAGAAGATAAAGAAAATAGGAGAGAAAAGGAAAAAGACCCATCCCTCCCTTCCCCTCTTGGCTAGCCCAGCTCGCCACCCTGGCCCACCAGGCCAGCGCCCCTCCCCCCCTGCGGCCCACGCGCCCTTCCTTTTTCCCCCTCGGCCCAGCTCGATTTTTCCCGTGGCCTGCCTCCGCCCAGCCCCGCGCGGCCCAGGTGCACCCCCTTTTCCCCCCGCCATGTCCCGCGCGGCCCAGCGCCACCCCCGCAAGCGCGCATCCTGGCCCAGCGCTCGCGCTCGCCAGCACTCGCCCACCCCACGCGCTCCTGCAGCCCAGCCATGGCCCAGCTCCTCGCCAGCCGCACGCAGCCCACGCGCGCCGCCCCAGTTGCATGCCCTGCGCGCGCTTGCCCAGCCGCTCGCCTTGCTGCACGTCGCGCATGCATGCGCCAGCCCACTCCCACGATCCCACCTGCGCAGGTGCATGTGCATGGGTAGGCTGCCTGATGGATGCTGCTTGCTGATGACTTCGTCATAATTTGTTTCAGCGCTAATTCATGAAGAAATTTGTAGATGAGTTCAGAAAGTTGATCACCTGTGCAAGAAAATGCTAAGAGGAATCGTGCCAACACCGCGTGCTATTCCATTATACAGGATGTGCTATTATGTAAAACTAGACGTGCTAGTTATATGTCGTGGCACCCCATTTGCGACGGCCTAGATGCACAATATGCTATTTCGTAAAGTAGCAGAGGTGCATTGGAATTGATGGTAGACCTAATTCATGTTTGAGCCATGAGTTCAGAAAGTTGATCACGTGCAAGAAAATGCTAAGAGGAATCGTGCCCCTGCCGCGTGCTATTCCATTATACAGGATGTGCTATTACGTAAAACTGGACGTGCTAGTTATATGTCGTGGCACCCCATTTGCGACGGCCTAGATGCACAATATGCTATTTCGTAAACCTGGCGTGCTAGCTGTACAACACAGATGGTAGGAAAATCGTGCCCCCACCCGCGTGCTATTCCAAGACACAGGATGTGCTATTATGTAAAACTGGACGTGCTAGTTATGTGTCGTGGCAGCCCACGACCGACGGCCCATCTGTTATTCCTAGATGCACGATGTGCTATATTTGTAGATGAGTTCAGAAAGTTGATCACGTGTGCAAAAAAATGCTA
This sequence comes from Zea luxurians, assembly GCA_029449295.1. Taxonomy (NCBI): domain Eukaryota; kingdom Viridiplantae; phylum Streptophyta; class Magnoliopsida; order Poales; family Poaceae; genus Zea; species Zea luxurians. Next base: position 216,877 of record JAOPSE010000981.1, on the reverse strand, counting down.
AGAGGAATCGTGCCCCCACCACGTGCTATTCCAAGACACTGGATGTACTATTACGTAAACCTGGACGTGCTAGTCATATGTCGTGGCAGCCCACGACCGATGGCCCATCCTGACTAGAACATGGAATATTTACACTTTGTTATAAGAATATTCCATATTAAAACATCAAATATTCCTATCTCGAACACGGAATATTTATAATTTTTTATAATAATATTCCGTAATCGAAATCCACAAGGACATCATCCGCCAGATGAGGTCCAGCTCTTGATCTCATTCATTCCTGCCTGGCCGGTCGGCAACGACCAGGATGTGAGTGCCCACTCTCTGCCTGACCATTCGTAGGAAACCCTAAACACTAAATTCCTGAACCCTAAACCCAAAACACAACCACTTTGCATCTGAATGAAAATTAATTTCCTTTGTGCGCATGGAAATTCTGTTTCAAATTCTATCCCAAAAACCTTATTTCTGTTGACAATCTGAAGTGACTGTTTTAACAAAAACTTTTGGAGAATTTGAGTTGCTTTTCATGCTTACAATAGATTGGATTACAAAATCCTTAAGTGCCTTGCAACTAGCAAGACATATAGTTTGATTCCTTGGGTGGCAGTAGCAGAGGTGCATTGGAATTGATGGTAGGCCTAATTCATGTCTGAGACATGAGTTCAGAAAGTTGATCACATGTGCAATTAAATGCGAAGAGGAATCGTGCCAACACCGCGTGCTATTCCATTATAGGGAATATATTTTTTTAAATAACCTTAAATAGTTAAATCGTGTATCTATGTCAATTAACCAATTATGGAGATCATCAATGAGAATTTGGCATTTAGTTGTGTTACATGAAGGCAACCAGCTGAATCATTTACATTAATTGTTGATGAACACATGCATATCATATATACAATGATAAGGAAAATTACAATATCCGTAGTCGCCTTTATTTCGATGGTAAATATGACCCATCACCCAGACTAAAGCTATGACCACTGTAGCAACTTGCTTTATTTACATTCATTTAGAGACAACTTGCTTTATTTAACATGAATTAAAAGGAGCGATGTGACTATAGATCACTGCATTATTAATTGTTACATACATACGTCCTTTGGTCTAATATTAATTCCGAAAGATTCTGGAATGCATTTGGTCGAAATCTAAAATTAGAAGTGGGGCGAAATGGATAAAAAAGTTGCATATATAGTGGCAAAATAGATGCAGTAAAAACCGAAAATAAAAAAAACAGCGCGAGGAAAAATATTAAAAGAGAGGTACGGTTAAACCAGAAGATGTCAAGGTGCGCGCGGTATGTGAAAGAAGAAGCAGAGAAAAGAATGCAAAAATCATATGTACATCTAAATCTCTTCGGATATGTAGGCCGAGCTGAGATCTGTACATCAGTATGCAAAATCATACATATACTATATATCTAACACAGCAACACGCCAAATAAGGCGGGCGGTCCTGGCAGATCATCAGCTAGCTAGCAGAGAGCGAGGGAATGAACTCACATCGTCGTGGCGCTGGCGTCCGTCGTCGCCGGCCGGGGAGATCCGGCCATAGATGCAGGCCGGGAGCGCCTCGAGCGAGCTAGATCGAGTGCCAAGCTAGAACCAAAAATAAAAGCACACTCAATAATATAGGAGCTCTTTCTAAAAGCTAGTAGTGCAAAATTATTTTTCATACAACATTTTTTGTAGTTAATTATTTGTTCATAGGGGTAGAGATTTCTAGTGCATTGTAATGATTTTGTACTCAAGAGTTTGAATACGAATACTATACTCCTTTTTCTGTCGTCCCTCCGCATGACTAGAGTTCTGGCACCCGAACCCTAACCGCCGGCGAGCCCCAGACCGCGCTGTCGCCGCGCTCCACATCCCGCCTTCTCCCGCGGAGAGGAAGCTGAGCGGTGCGTCGCCATAGATGCGCTTTTACTTGATGCGAGACTGCTTACGGGCATTAGGTGGTCGGTGCGCTCTTACTCGATGCATCCGTGTTCGAGACAGGAATATTGGATGTTTTTTTACGAAATATTCTTATAACGAAGTGTAAATATTCCATATTCTAGTCAGAAATATTTGACCTTTTATGGAATATTCTTATAAATAAGGGTAAATATTCCATGTTCGAGACAGGAATATTTGAAGTTTTAATATGGAATGTTCTTATAACAAAGTGTAAATATTCTGTGTTCATTCAGGAATATTTGACCTTCTATTACGGAATATTCTTATATCCTAAAAACCCTAAAAACAAAAAACCCTGAACCCTAAAAAAAACACTAAACCCTAAACCTCGCCCTAAACCCATAAACCCGGAACCGAAAACCCTCCCACTTACCTTCGCCATCCCATCCACGTCCCCATGGAGCTGAGCTTGAGCGGCGATGAGGTGACCGCCGAGCTCTCTTCATCCGCCGATGCGAGGAAGGAGGAGGACCACATCAACGCACTCCCTCTTGACATTTAAACTCCTCCTGTTGTTGCTACGTGGGTTGCGGAAGCTCAACCTCGTGCCCCTGGCACTTAGAGAATTGGCAAGCCCGCCTGTATGAATGGTCAGGCTCATATCCTGGTCGTCACTGGCCGGCCAGGCATGATGAATCAGATCAATGGCGACGCGTCCGATGTAGCAGATTGAGTCGTCAGCTAGAAGCTAGAGGAGGACCTATCCACAATTGGCGGCCCTAGTGAAGGTGTTTCATTCCCAAAATTTAGTAAACAAGAGATGGATCAAGCAAAAGCTGAGCTGAGGAAAAGTGTGATGAATTGGGGATGGAGGGATTGTTTGCTGATAAGAACAAGTATCGAAAGCTGGGAACAAATGGAGTGCCTCGCTGGGTGCTGAAACATTATGTTCATCAGCAATCACCTCAAATACCCGAGATCGATGAATGGGCTGTCAAGTGTTTCATGATGTGTGTGTGCAATGCCTTGCTGTTCTGTACCAGCAACGAGAAGATCACTGGTTATGATTATCTAGTGTGCAAGGATCTGAGTTCTATAGGTGGCTACAACTAGGCTAAAGCTGTGGTGGATGATATTCAATCCAATATCATATGGTGGAAGAAAAGAAGAGACGCCACAACCCCTACTCTTCCAGGTTTCTATTGCTTTCCTAGTGGTAAGAATTTGCTAAACATAAGTAGTTAATTTCATTGCGATTAACTGATATAACATAAGTTCAGTTATTTCATTGTGATTAACTGATATATTTTTGTTTGCAGGTCTATTATTTAGACAACTTAGAATGTGCTCCTGTACGGGCGCTCCCATTGGATTTACCTCGATCTTCTTTGTTCAAGAAAGATCTTGTTAAAAAAATTATTAAGTTAGATAAAAGGACGCTCCAGAATGGCACGGTGTCTTTTGGCGTGTTGCCTGTAAATGGTTTTTTTGTTTCAGTTATTTTACCTTTCGGTGTCTTTTTTGTTTCAGTTATATTCTCTCAGTTAATCTGTCACTCAGTTAATATGTTGTAACCTTTCAGTTAATTCAACACTCAGTTAATACGCTGTAACCTTTCAATTAATTCAACACTCAGTTAATACGCTATACTTATCAGTTAATGGGTAACTCAGTTAATATACTGTAGTTCCTCAGTTAATTGGTTTTTTTGTTTCAGTTATTTTACCTTTCGGTGTCTTTTTTGTTTCAGTTATATTCTCTCAGTTAATCTGTCACTCAGTTAATATGCTGTAACCTTTCAGTTAATTCAACACTCAGTTAATACGCTATACTTATCAGTTAATGGGTAACTCAGTTAATATACTGTAGTTCCTCAGTTAATGGGTAACTCAGTGTATACAGTGTAGAACCTCAGTTAATTGGTAACTCAGTTAACATGCTGTAACCCTCAGTTAATTTGTATCTTTACTATTGTACCTTTACTTCACTTGTCTCCTTCACTTTTTTGTAGTTGAACAATGTACGTACTTTCTATCTGAATGTATGTACCCTTGAGGACGAGGAACAACCTGTAGGAGAGGAGGACGAACCTCCGATTCTATGCGCGGTAAGGGGTGGGAGAAAGGCACCAAGGGGTGGGAGAAGAAGACAGCAGGGGCTGACCTTATTTCCTTGGACCCGGAGCTCGCTGAAGCGATTGCTTCAGTAACTGATGAAAGCATCAAGGCATATGTGTCCGATTTGGTGAAAAACTATGAGGTAGCCGTCACCGAAAAGATGGTGTTCCAATGCACCCTGCAGTACTGCACCTCCGCTTCCGGTGGTGGTGACGGGGACCGAAATTTAATCAGCCAAGAGGAGATCGAGAAGATGGTGCAGGAGGCAGAGACATACAAGGCCGAGGACGAGGAGCACAAGAAGAAGGTGGACGCCAAGAACTCGCTCGAGAACTACGCCTACAACATGCGCAACACACGCTATGCCTGTGCCTGTGCCTGTGGTTCCCGTCTTCGGTAAGACCTGGTTCTTTGGCTTCGAGGTCGGCGCCGTAACCAGCCGGGTAAATACCCGACGCCGATCGCGGAGCCAGCCTAGCACATCCTGTAGGTGCCCTTGCAGCAGCTTCCGTCGCGAAGCAGCTCGCGGCCGTCGCCGGTACGGTACCGCGAGCCTCCGTTGGACTACGAGCCAGCCAAGCTCTGCTTGTGCAAGCCAGGACAGAAGGCCGGACGATTTATTTCTTGGAAAGAGTACCCAGGGAGGAGGTACTACTGGTGCATGCGTGCTCCAGTATGTTTTTTTGTTTGATCTTTGTTGATTCTGGTCAGTTTTTGTTTCCTTTTTTTGTATAATATGCTCATATTTTTGTTTGCATTTAGAATGACCCACAGAGATGCAGTTTCTTTGAATGGCATGATCCGGTTTTTGATCAATATATCACGAATTTGCTGGGGGACTTGCGAGACAGAGTGTATGAACTGACGAAGGAGAATGATGCATTAAAAAATAAGGAACAAGAACTCAAGGGCTCTTTGGAAGGTATCATGCAGCTATTGGATTTGGAGTGAAGGTGTCGTCGTGTATGACAACCTTAGCCTCTTTTGCAGCCATGTCAGTTATTTATACTTTGTTCTTTTTATGCTGAACGGGCTTAGGTGACTGTGGTTACCAATGTGCCTGTGGTTACCTTCTCTGCAAGGAGGATTAGTCGGCTTAGGTGACTGGCTGCCTCTGCTGCTACCAAGTCTGACTAGGCTACTAGAGTTTGTAGGGTCATGTCGATTATATTGTACTGGATGCTCACTTATGTTCCGAACTCGCAGTTCTGCAAGTTAATGGGTACTCAGTTATTGTTATGTGCTTAGTTATTCTCAGTCAACAGGCACTCAGTTTTTCCAGCTATTCAGTTATTCTTTACCTCAGTTAATGGTGCAATCAGTTAATCGAGAATAAACTCTCAGTTAGTAGCGCACTCGGTTAATCCGCTATAACTCCTCAGTTAATGAAAACTCAGTTAATACACTATAGCTCCTCAGTTACTCGGGTATATTCCCTTAGTTAATGGCTCACTCAGTTAATCCGCTGTAATACCTCAGTTAATTGCTCACTCGGTTAATACACTGTGTTTCAGTTAATGGATAACTCAGTCAATCATATTGTCTCAGTTAAGGGACAACTCAGTTAATTCCTTGTTAAGGGACAAATCAGTTAACGGGTTGCTCAGTTAATTTACAATATACCCTCTGGAAAATGTTCTGTAGTTTTTTTTGCTGCATTAGTGGTAGTGGTGCAAATGTAAATCTTAAGGAAAAAAGGAGGAGAAGGAGAAGAAGAAGAATAATAAGAAGGAGAAGGAGGAGAAAAAGGGCGTGCTGCAAGCATCATATATTCAAGATTTATTCTCTAAAAATAATTAAGTTAAAACTACCTCTTAATATAGATTCTAAATAAGAAGTTATATTCCCTTAAACAAATATGTGAAGAATATAAACTTATTTAGTATACTTTTAAATTTGGCTATGTATTTAAACTACTCTCCTAAATAATAATGTGGTGAAGTCTTTTAAGTGAATCACTACTTTCATGGATACTTTTCAACTTGATTACTTGAATGAACTCTATCCAATCTACGATAGAGTGAGTAATAAGAGTGAAAATTATACTTCGGATGTCACCCATTATATACCCCAGCAGATAGTAAAGTTTTAAGTCCGGCTTCCTGCCCTCCTTATATTAGCATGCTTCATCCGCTCCAATAGGCTACGGCAGCCTTGGCTCTCTCCGCCGTGCCTCTTCGCCTCCGACGCGGCTTCCGGGCGCCTTCTCGCCGCTCTTCGCTCCTCAGCTGATGGAGCCCGCGCCGACTGAACAAGACTATGGCTTTCTTGGCGACCTGCAGCTCAGCACCGCGATTGACAGCCCCCACAGACTACAGGTAACGAGGATCGCCTCCTCGATTAACTTGGATTTTTTTTTTGTTGGATGGATGCAACCAAGAATGGAAGTTGGCACCTCCTTTTTACGGCTGCATTTGTGGCCTAAAATACCAAACAGGCCGGCTAAAATACGGCTAAAAAACTTTAGCTGCGTTAGCCCACGAGGAGGAGCTAAACTGGGCTTCTCTGCCCACAATTCCACCATATACCCTCCAGGGAACCCTACCCACCCATATCCCAGGCGCCATCCCGAGCCCCATCTCCACCCGAGCTGCCGCCACCACATTCGCCTCCATCCCGAGTCGTCGCCGTCGGCGAGGTATGTTCCCTTCTCCCTCCCTGTTTTCCACAGCCCCCTTCTCCCTCAAGGTTCCCTTCTTCACGCTACCGGCTTCTTCTCCATCGCTCACTCCACTCTTCTTCTCCCCTTCGGTAGATCCGCCATGGACGGTCACGGTGGCGGGTACCATGACTATTTATCTCAGGGGAGTTCGCCGTCCTTTCAACCACCGCGAGGGCCTACTCCCCCCGACGAAGAGGACGTCGGATTCTTCTCCCAACAACCATGGCACGCAAGGTCGTTCTTGGAGTAGCTCGATCTGAATTCACGGGCCGGAGGTAGCTATTCCAACGACGGATACGGCGACCGGCATGGATTCCAGCCGACTCCGGCGGGGTACGGCGACCCGCCCGTTTTTCGTGGTTCCCCCCCTCCCGCGCCACGCGGCAGATCTTGTCCTGGGAGGTTCCAAGCACCTCGAGCATTACACGTTGGCGGCAGATCCGGTGCTGGAGGATCCCCGCTCTCACGCGGTCGTGGCCGCCGTGCTAGGAGGCCAACTACTGGCGTGGTCCAAGGAGAACCAAGTCGTCTGAATGTAGGCTCCGGTCCAGACTATGCTGCAGATGAAATGCCAGTGGTAAGAAACTTCTATTTCTTTCGACCATAATTTGTGTGTACATTAGTGCTGCTTTCTGTGGTTATAGCTATCTTGTTGCCCTCGTATAGAAAGGATATGATAAAGCCAACTGGACCGAAGAAAACACACACATATTGTGTGATATTGCTATTGAACAGATTAGGGATGGTAACTGTCCTAATGGCCACATGAAGAATTCTGCTTATCAAACAATGGCAGACAAATATTATGAACGTACACATCTGTTGCATGAACCAAAGCAAATTAAGAATAGATACAATCAGTGTAAAACAATGTATCAGTTCATCAATTGGGCCAATGGTGAGTCCGGATTAGGCCGTGGGGAGGATGGAAGCATTATTGCAGATGATAAATGGTGGGACAAGTATGCCCAGGTATTTGTTTCATTTGTATTGTTCTCATTGCAAACAATCCTTGATAATATGAAAAGTTTATTGAATTCACTGTTTTCTTGTATAGAAAAAGTACTACGAATGCAAGAAATTCAAATATGGCTTGCCATCTTACATGGACCAGTTGCTTGAGATGTTCCATGGTACAACAGTTGATGGAAGGACCTCATATGTGCCTGGCCAAAGTGACCAAACAGTTAATGACACTACCGTAGACGAACATGAAGATGACATAGATGTCCTGACTCCAAAGAATAGCACAAGTGGAACGAAAAGGCCTTCGAGCAATACGGACACTGCTTCTAGTCCGCCAAAGAAGAATAAGAACGCAATGGTTAGGTGCATGAAGGGTTTGCTTGATCGATTAGATTCTGGCAGTAGCGAAGACGTAGATACAGCTACGCAGATTCAAGAAATAATTGAGAAAAAAAGAAAGGAGCAGCAAGCTGCAGATTTCAAGGAGATAGACCTGTGTTTGGCACTGTTTAGGACCACTTGAGATAATAACTGAGTTGGCAGATTGTACCTGTTTAGGACCACATTGTACCTCATCATTGACCTCCGCAGAAGCACCTTGAGCTATGTGAGCATCATCCTCATCAGCATCAGCATCATCCTCATCCTCATCAGCATCAGCATCAGCATCAGCATCAGCATCATCATCATCATCATCAGCATCATCATCATCATCATCCATACTCAGATTCTCCCCTCGAGAAATAGGCTGATGCAAATAAAAATCAATGAGGGAAAGAGTGAAGGACATATCATGTAAATTACGGAACGACTGTAGGACTGAATGACAGATCAAACCTGTTTCGATGAACGAATTCTTGCAACATAAGAACCTAATGTTTCATCAAGGTCAGTGATCTGAGTTGTGGCAGAGTTCACTTTAGACCGCAGCATCTTCTCCGCATTGGAGATCTGGGTTTGACTTGCTTCTTAGAGACAACTTGCTTTATTTAACATGAATTAAAAGGAGCGATGTGACTATAGATCACTGCATTATTAATTGTTACATACATACGTCCTTTGGTCTAATATTAATTCCGAAAGATTCTGGAATGCATTTGGTCGAAATCTAAAATTAGAAGTGGGGCAAAATGGATAAAAAGTTGCATATATAGTGGCAAAATAGATGCAGTAAAACCGAAAATAAAAAAAACAGCGCGAGGAAAAATATTAAAAGAGAGGTACGGTTAAACCAGAAGATGTCAAGGTGCGCGCGGTATGTGAAAGAAGAAGCAGAGAAAAGAATGCAAAAATCATATGTACATCTAAATCTCTTCCGATATGTAGGCCGAGCTGAGATCTGTACATCAGTATGCAAAATCATACATATACTATATATCTAACACAGCAACGCGCCAAATAAGGCCGGCGGTCTGGCAGATCATCAGCTAGCTAGCAGAGAGCGAGGGAATGAACTCACATCGTCGTGGCGCTGGCGTCCGTCGTCGCCGGCCGGGGAGATCCGGCCATAGATGCAGGCCGGGAGCGCCTCGAGCGAGCTAGATCGAGTGCCAAGCTAGAACCAAAAATAAAAGCACACTCAATAATATAGGAGCTCTTTCTAAAAGCTAGTAGTGCAAAATTATTTTTCATACAACATTTTTTGTAGTTAATTATTTGTTCATAGGGGTAGAGATTTCTAGTGCATTGTAATGATTTTGTACTCAAGAGTTTGAATACGAATACTATACTCCTTTTTCTGTCGTCCCTCCGCATGACTAGAGTTCTGGCACCCGAACCCTAACCGCCGGCGAGCCCCAGACCGCGTTGTCGCCGCGCTCCACATCCCGCCTTCTCCCGCGCGCGAGGCCCACCTTCCCGCCGCGCCAGGTCATTCTGCTCCGCAGGGTCCTCTGCCTCCTCCGCCTCCGCGCCTCCGCGCTCCGACGGCACCCGACCTTCCTCCTCCTTACTTTTACAAGAAAACATTTAAAAAGCTTGTCATTAATTCTGGACACCTTGGATCATACAGGAGAGCATATGGCGCAAAGCAATTCAAGTAGTGGCGATTCATCTGGATCAGAGTCTGTTGGTTCAGATGCTTCAAATCAAGTGCAGGTAATTCATTTTACTTGTGTCAGTTATTCTCTTGTGTCAGTTAATACACTGTAGACCCTCAGTTAATGTGCTGTAACCCCTCAGTTAATCCTCTATATTGTCTCAGTTAATTCGATGTAATGAATCAGTTAATGGAATGCTCAGTTATTCTGATCTGTTAAATTTCTTCTGTACAATATAATCAGGCTAAGGGCGGCAACTTTGCCACTACAAGATGCTCGCCTAATTTCATAGTTGAGTGCATTGAGGAGATGCCCGAGAATGTAAAACTTAGAATACAACAAATGGGATTTGGGGACTTGTTGAAGTTAAGGATGGGAAACATTTCAGATAGGTACTTGGGGAGGTTTTTGTTAGAGTGCATCAAAGAAGACCCGTTGAGGATTCAAATTTCAAGGAAGGTGTTGCCAATAACACCGCAAGCTGTTGCTGCTGTTTTTGGGATTCCTAGTGAAGGTGTTTCATTCCCAAAATTTAGTAAACAAGAGATGGATCAAGCAAAAGCTGAGCTGAGGAAAAAGTGTGATGAATTGGGGATGGAGGGATTGTTTGCTGATAAGAACAAGTATCGAAAGCTGGGAACAAATGGAGTGCCTCGCTGGGTGCTGAAACATTATGTTCATCAGCAATCACCTCAAATACCCGAGATCGATGAATGGGCTGTCAAGTGTTTCATGATGTGTGTGTGCAATGCCTTGCTGTTCTGTACCAGCAACGAGAAGATCACTGGTTATGATTATCTAGTGTGCAAGGATCTGAGTTCTATAGGTGGCTACAACTGGGCTAAAGCTGTGGTGGATGATATTCAATCCAATATCATATGGTGGAAGAAAAGAAGAGACGCCACAACCCCTACTCTTCCAGGTTCTATTGCTTTCCTAGTGGTAAGAATTTGCTAAACATAAGTAGTTAATTTCATTGCGATTAACTGATATAACATAAGTTCAGTTATTTCATTGTGATTAACTGATATATTTTTGTTTGCAGGTCTATTATTTAGACAACTTAGAATGTGCTCCTGTACGGGTGCTCCCATTGGATTTACCTCGATCTTCTTTGTTCAAGAAAGATCTTGTTAAAAAAATTATTAAGTTAGATAAAAGGACGCTCCAGAATGGCACGGTGTCTTTTGGCGTGTTGCCTGTAAATGGTTTTTTTGTTTCAGTTATTTTACCTTTCGGTGTCTTTTTTGTTTCAGTTATATTCTCTCAGTTAATCTGTCACTCAGTTAATATGCTGTAACCTTTCAGTTAATTCAACACTCAGTTAATACGCTGTAACCTTTCAATTAATTCAACACTCAGTTAATACGCTATACTTATCAGTTAATGGGTAACTCAGTTAATATACTGTAGTTCCTCAGTTAATTGGTTTTTTTGTTTCAGTTATTTTACCTTTCGATGTCTTTTTTGTTTCAGTTATATTCTCTCAGTTAATCTGTCACTCAGTTAATATGCTGTAACCTTTCAGTTAATTCAACACTCAGTTAATACGCTATACTTATCAGTTAATGGGTAACTCAGTTAATATACTGTAGTTCCTCAGTTAATGGGTAACTCAGTGTATACAGTGTAGAACCTCAGTTAATTGGTAACTCAGTTAACATGCTGTAACCCCTCAGTTAATTTGTATCTTTACTATTGTACCTTTACTTCACTTGTCTCCTTCACTTTTTTGTAGTTGAACAATGTACGTACTTTCTATCTGAATGTATGTACCCTTGAGGACGAGGAACAACCTGTAGGAGAGGAGGACGAACCTCCGATTCTATGCGCGGTAAGGGGTGGGAGAAAGGCACCAAGGGGTGGGAGAAGAAAGACAGCAGGGGCTGACCTTATTTCCTTGGACCCGGAGCTCGCTGAAGCGATTGCTTCAGTAACTGATGAAAGCATCAAGGCATATGTGTCCGATTTGGTGAAAAACTATGAGGTAGCCGTCACCGATGCACGTCTCATCATTAGTAAGGAGGAGAACAAGATCAAGCAGAGCCAACGCATGATTGAAGCAAGTCAAACCCAGATCTCCAATGCGGAGAAGATGCTGCGGTCTAAAGTGAACTCTGCCACAACTCAGATCACTGACCTTGATGAAACATTAGGTTCTTATGTTGCAAGAATTCGTTCATCGAAACAGGTTTGATCTGTCATTCAGTCCTACAGTCGTTCCGTAATTTACATGATATGTCCTTCACTCTTTCCCTCATTGATTTTTATTTGCATCAGCCTATTTCTCGAGGGGAGAATCTGAGTATGGATGATGATGATGCTGATGCTGATGATGATGATGCTGATGCTGATGCTGATGCTGATGCTGATGCTGATGCTGATGAGGATGAGGATGATGCTGATGCTGATGAGGATGATGCTCACATAGCTCAAGGTGCTTCTGCGGAGGTCAATGATGAGGTACAATGTGGTCCTAAACAGGTACAATCTGCCAACTCAGTTATTATCTCAAGTGGTCCTAAACAGGTACAATGTGGCGAACTCAGTTAATCCTCTATATTGTCTCAGTTAATCTATCACTCAGTTAATATGCTGTAACCTTTCAGTTAATTCAACACTCAGTTAATACGCTATACTTATCAGTTAATGGGTAGCTCAGTTAATATACTGTAGTTCCTCAGTTAATGGGTAACTCAGTTAATACTGTGTAGACTCTCAGTTAATTGGTAAATCAGTTAACATGCTGTAACCTTTCAGTTAATTTTAACTCAGTACAATGTGATATTCTGATTCTAATAACTCAGTTATTCTAATGTGCCGACTCAGTTATTCTCTCATTCTAATCATTTTGACTCATCTTTTGCACAGTCTGGTAGATCTTCTAAAGATGATGAGGATTCTGAGGAGGAATCTCAGCCGGATAGTACTGAAAAGGTACAATGTGATATTCTGATTCTAATAACTCAGTTATTCTAATCTGCCGACTCAGTTATTATCTCAAGTGGTCCTAAACAGGTACAATGTGGCGAACTCAGTTAATCCTCTATATTGTCTCAGTTATTCTGTCACTCAGTTAATATGCTGTAACCTTTCAGTTAATTCAACACTCAGTTAATACGCTATACTTATCAGTTAATGGGTAACTCAGTTAATATACTGTAGTTCCTCAGTTAATGGGTAACTCAGTTAATACTGTGTAGACCCTCAGTTAATTGGTAACTCAGTTAACATGCTGTAACCCCTCAGTTAATTTCTAGCTCAGTACAATGTGATATTCTGATTCTAATAACTCAGTTATTCTAATGTGCCGACTCAGTTATTCTCTCATTCTAATCATTTTGACTCATCTTTTGCACAGTCTGGCAGAGCTTCTGAAGTTGATTTATCTGAAAACCCTAGCTGTCATGGGGATGCTGAGGAGGAACCTCATTCAAGTGGTCCTAAACAGGTACAATGTGATTAGTTAATACGCTATACTTAATCAGTTAATAGCGAACTCAGTTAATCCTCTATATTGTCTCAGTTAATCTGTCACTCAGTTAACATACTGTAACCTTTCAGTTAATGCGACACTCAGTTAATACGCTTCTGACTCATCTTCTGCACAGGCTCCAGGAACTCATCGTACTCCTAAACGTCGTAACACTCGTTCCAATAAGAGTGACTCATCTTCTGCACAGGCTCCAGGAACTCATCGTACTCCTAAACGTCGTAACACTCGTTCCAATAAGAGTGATCTTGTTTCTCCAATGGGTGATTCGGGAAGTCGGGGAATGAAAAAAAGGCATAGGGAGCACAAGTTATATTGACACTCGGTTATTCTGTGGTTGAGAGTTGAAACTTATTTGGGGATTTGTGGTGGTGCAGTATCGTATGGTTAAGACTTATAAGACTTAAGACTTATGTATCGTGTGGTTGAGAGTTGAAACTTATTTGTGGATGTGTGGTGCGTAATTCTGCCTATAGGAGCACGGTACAAATCCGACACAAGTACATATAAAGTGACAAGCAGTTCAACAAACCGCGTTTCACAAATAAAGTGACAAGCAGTTCCTACGAATATCCAACATACTAACTACCGCTACAGGAACAATGTCTTAGGAGTATTACAACAACAAAGAATAAGACATGGTTCTGTCTTTTACAACAACAAAGAACAAGACATGGTTCTACAGATTATTGTGGCTGCTGCTGCACTAGATGTACAGGAGAACACGTTGGATGCACAGGAATATAAGCTCTGCTGCACTAGATGTACAGGAGAACACGTTGGATGCACAGGAATATAAGCTCAAGCGAGCTGTACCAATTTCTAAATATCAATTAATGATGCTTGCAGCACGCCCTTTTTCTCCTCCTTCTCCTTCTTATTATTCTTCTTCTCCTTCTCCTCCTTTTTTCCTTAAGATTTACATTTGCACCACTACCACTAATGCAGCAAAAAAAACTACAGAACATTTTCCAGCCAAACCGGGAACATAGCGCCTCTTCCATCACTAATTCCAATGCACCCGACAAGGGCCAGCTGTCCCATTAAACCCTTGAGCTATGTGAGCATCATCCTCATCAGCATCAGCATCATCCTCATCCTCATCAGCATCAGCATCAGCATCAGCATCAGCATCATCATCATCAGCATCATCATCATCATCATCCATACTCAGATTCTCCCCTCGAGAAATAGGCTGATGCAAATAAAAATCAATGAGGGAAAGAGTGAAGGACATATCATGTAAATTACGGAACGACTGTAGGACTGAATGACAGATCAAACCTGTTTCGATGAACGAATTCTTGCAACATAAGAACCTAATGTTTCATCAAGGTCAGTGATCTGAGTTGTGGCAGAGTTCACTTTAGACCGCAGCATCTTCTCCGCATTGGAGATCTGGGTTTGACTTGCTTCAATCATGCGTTGGCTCTGCTTGATCTTGTTCTCCTCCTTACTAATGATGAGACGTGCATCGGTGACGGCTACCTCATAGTTTTTCACCAAATCGGACACATATGCCTTGATGCTTTCATCAGTTACTGAAGCAATCGCTTCAGCGAGCTCCGGGTCCAAGGAAATAAGGTCAGCCCCTGCTGTCTTTCTTCTCCCACCCCTTGGTGCCTTTCTCCCACCCCTTACCGCGCATAGAATCGGAGGTTCGTCCTCCTCTCCTACAGGTTGTTCCTCGTCCTCAAGGGTACATACATTCAGATAGAAAGTACGTACATTGTTCAACTACAAAAAAGTGAAGGAGACAAGTGAAGTAAAGGTACAATAGTAAAGATACAAATTAACTGAGGGTTACAGCATGTTAACTGAGTTACCAATTAACTGAGGTTCTACACTGTATACACTGAGTTACCCATTAACTGAGGAACTACAGTATATTAACTGAGTTACCCATTAACTGATAAGTATAGCGTATTAACTGAGTGTTGAATTAACTGAAAGGTTACAGCATATTAACTGAGTGACAGATTAACTGAGAGAATATAACTGAAACAAAAAAGACACCGAAAGGTAAAATAACTGAAACAAAAAAACCAATTAACTGAGGAACTACAGTATATTAACTGAGTTACCCATTAACTGATAAGTATAGCGTATTAACTGAGTGTTGAATTAATTGAAAGGTTACAGCGTATTAACTGAGTGTTGAATTAACTGAAAGGTTACAACATATTAACTGAGTGACAGATTAACTGAGAGAATATAACTGAAACAAAAAAGACACCGAAAGGTAAAATAACTGAAACAAAAAAAACCATTTACAGGCAACACGCCAAAAGACACCGTGCCATTCTGGAGCGTCCTTTTATCTAACTTAATAATTTTTTTAACAAGATCTTTCTTGAACAAAGAAGATCGAGGTAAATCCAATGGGAGCGCCCGTACAGGAGCACATTCTAAGTTGTCTAAATAATAGACCTGCAAACAAAAATATATCAGTTAATCACAATGAAATAACTGAACTTATGTTATATCAGTTAATCGCAATGAAATTAACTACTTATGTTTAGCAAATTCTTACCACTAGGAAAGCAATAGAACCTGGAAGAGTAGGGGTTGTGGCGTCTCTTCTTTTCTTCCACCATATGATATTGGATTGAATATCATCCACCACAGCTTTAGCCTAGTTGTAGCCACCTATAGAACTCAGATCCTTGCACACTAGATAATCATAACCAGTGATCTTCTCGTTGCTGGTACAGAACAGCAAGGCATTGCACACACACATCATGAAACACTTGACAGCCCATTCATCGATCTCGGGTATTTGAGGTGATTGCTGATGAACATAATGTTTCAGCACCCAGCGAGGCACTCCATTTGTTCCCAGCTTTCGATACTTGTTCTTATCAGCAAACAATCCCTCCATCCCCAATTCATCACACTTTTTCCTCAGCTCAGCTTTTGCTTGATCCATCTCTTGTTTACTAAATTTTGGGAATGAAACACCTTCACTAGGGCCGCCAATTGTGGATAGGTCCTCCTCTAGCTTCTAGCTGACGACTCAATCTGCTACATCGGACGCGTCGCCATTGATCTGATTCATCATGCCTGGCCGGCCAGTGACGACCAGGATATGAGCCTGACCATTCATACAGGCGGGCTTGCCAATTCTCTAAGTGCCAGGGGCACGAGGTTGAGCTTCCGCAACCCACGTAGCAACAGCAGGAGGAGTTTAAATGTCAAGAGGGAGTGCGTTGATGTGGTCCTCCTCCTTCCTCGCATCGGCGGATGAAGAGAGCTCGGCGGTCACCTCATCGCCGCTCAAGCTCAGCTCCATGGGGACGTGGATGGGATGGCGAAGGTAAGTGGGAGGGTTTTCGGTTCCGGGTTTATGGGTTTAGGGCGAGGTTTAGGGTTTAGTGTTTTTTTAGGGTTCAGGGTTTTTTGTTTTTAGGGTTTTTTAGGATATAAGAATATTCCGTAATAGAAGGTCAAATATTCCTGAATGAACACAGAATATTTACACTTTGTTATAAGAACATTCCATATTAAAACTTCAAATATTCCTGTCTCGAACATGGAATATTTACCCTTATTTATAAGAATATTCCATAAAAGGTCAAATATTTCTGACTAGAATATGGAATATTTACACTTCGTTATAAGAATATTTCGTAAAAAACATCCAATATTCCTGTCTCGAACACGGATGCATCGAGTAAGAGCGCACCGACCACCTAATGCCCGTAAGCAGTCTCGCATCAAGTAAAAGCGCATCTATGGCGACGCACCGCTCAGCTTCCTCTCCGCGGGAGAAGGCGGGATGTGGAGCGCGGCGACAGCGCGGTCTGGGGCTCGCCGGCGGTTAGGGTTCGGGTGCCAGAACTCTAGTCATGCGGAGGGACGACAGAAAAAGGAGTATAGTATTCGTATTCAAACTCTTGAGTACAAAATCATTACAATGCACTAGAAATCTCTACCCCTATGAACAAATAATTAACTACAAAAAATGTTGTATGAAAAATAATTTTGCACTACTAGCTTTTAGAAAGAGCTCCTATATTATTGAGTGTGCTTTTATTTTTGGTTCTAGCTTGGCACTCGATCTAGCTCGCTCGAGGCGCTCCCGGCCTGCATCTATGGCCGGATCTCCCCGGCCGGCGACGACGGACGCCAGCGCCACGACGATGTGAGTTCATTCCCTCGCTCTCTGCTAGCTAGCTGATGATCTGCCAGACCGCCCGCCTTATTTGGCGTGTTGCTGTGTTAGATATATAGTATATGTATGATTTTGCATACTGATGTACAGATCTCAGCTCGGCCTACATATCCGAAGAGATTTAGATGTACATATGATTTTTGCATTCTTTTCTCTGCTTCTTCTTTCACATACCGCGCGCACCTTGACATCTTCTGGTTTAACCGTACCTCTCTTTTAATATTTTTCCTCGCGCTGTTTTTTTTATTTTCGGTTTTACTGCATCTATTTTGCCACTATATATGCAACTTTTTATCCATTTCGCCCCACTTCTAATTTTAGATTTCGACCAAATGCATTCCAGAATCTTTCGGAATTAATATTAGACCAAAGGACGTATGTATGTAACAATTAATAATGCAGTGATCTATAGTCACATCGCTCCTTTTAATTCATGTTAAATAAAGCAAGTTGTCTCTAAATGAATGTTAAATAAAGCAAGTTGCTACAGTGGTCATAGCTTTAGTCTGGGTGATGGGTCATATTTACCATCGAAATAAAGGCGACTACGGATATTGTAATTTTCTTATCATTGTATATATGATATGCATGTGTTCATCAACAATTAATGTAAATGATTCAGCTGGTTGCCTTCATGTAACACAACTAAATGCCAAATTCTCATTGATGATCTCCATAATTGGTTAATTGACATAGATACACGATTTAACTATTTAAGGTTATTTAAAAAAATATATTCCCTATAATGGAATAGCACGCGGTGTTGGCACGATTCCTCTTCGCATTTAATTGCACATGTGATCAACTTTCTGAACTCATGTCTCAGACATGAATTAGGCCTACCATCAATTCCAATGCACCTCTGCTACTGCCACCCAAGGAATCAAACTATATGTCTTGCTAGTTGCAAGGCACTTAAGGATTTTGTAATCCAATCTATTGTAAGCATGAAAAGCAACTCAAATTCTCCAAAAGTTTTTGTTAAAACAGTCACTTCAGATTGTCAACAGAAATAAGGTTTTTGGGATAGAATTTGAAACAGAATTTCCATGCGCACAAAAGAAATTAATTTTCATTCAGATGCAAAGTGGTTGTGTTTTGGGTTTAGGGTTCAGGAATTTAGTGTTTAGGGTTTCCTACGAATGGTCAGGCAGAGAGTGGGCACTCACATCCTGGTCGTTGCCGACCGGCCAGGCAGGAATGAATGAGATCAAGAGCTGGACCTCATCTGGCGGATGATGTCCTTGTGGATTTCGATTACGGAATATTATTATAAAAAATTATAAATATTCCGTGTTCGAGATAGGAATATTTGATGTTTTAATATGGAATATTCTTATAACAAAGTGTAAATATTCCATGTTCTAGTCAGGATGGGCCATCGGTCGTGGGCTGCCACGACATATGACTAGCACGTCCAGGTTTACGTAATAGTACATCCAGTGTCTTGGAATAGCACGTGGTGGGGGCACGATTCCTCTTAGCATTTTTTTGCACACGTGATCAACTTTCTGAACTCATCTACAAATATAGCACATCGTGCATCTAGGAATAACAGATGGGCCGTCGGTCGTGGGCTGCCACGACACATAACTAGCACGTCCAGTTTTACATAATAGCACATCCTGTGTCTTGGAATAGCACGCGATGGGGGCACGATTTTCCTACCATCTGTGTTGTACAGCTAGCACGCCAGGTTTACGAAATAGCATATTGTGCATCTAGGCCGTCGCAAATGGGGTGCCACGACATATAACTAGCACGTCCAGTTTTACGTAATAGCACATCCTGTATAATGGAATAGCACGCGGCAGGGGCACGATTCCTCTTAGCATTTTCTTGCACGTGATCAACTTTCTGAACTCATGGCTCAAACATGAATTAGGTCTACCATCAATTCCAATGCACCTCTGCTAAGGGAACAGATGCTCAAACATGAGTATGAGCTGTCCCATTAGGCAGAAGATGGAGTACGCCAAGAAGGCAGTACTGCACCAATCCAATACGTGATCAAATTTATTACCAGAAGTGGTGGCGGGTTGGTCGACTATGAAATCGCCAGGAGCGGGGTCTGGGCAAGAGGGAGGAGCGGGGTCTGGGCAAGAGTAGCTCCGGGCAAGAGGAGAGGAAGCTGAGCGGTGCATCGCCATAGATGCGCTTTTACTTGATGCGAGACTGCCTACGGGCATTAGGTGGTCGGTGCGCTCTTACTCGATGCATCCGTGTTTGAGGCAAGAATATTAGATGTTTTTTTACGAAATATTCTTATAACGAAGTGTAAATATTCCATGTTCTTGTCAGAAATATTTGACCTTTTATGGAATATTCTTATAAATAAGGGTAAATATTCCATGTTCGAGACAGGAATATTTGAAGTTTTAATATGGAATGTTCTTATAACAAAGTGTAAATATTCTGTGTTCATTCAGGAATATTTGACCTTCTATTACGGAATATTCTTATAACCTAAAAAACCCTAAAACAAAAAACCCTGAACCCTAAAAAAACACTAAACCCTAAACCTCGCCCTAAACCCATAAACCCGGAACCGAAAACCCTCCCACTTACCTTCGCCATCCCATCCACGTCCCAAACTGTATCGATCACTGTGTTCAATATTGAACACAGTGATCGATCACTGCGTCGACGGTTCGTTTTCGACGGGGCGCGCGGAGGTTTAGGCTTCTATGGTTTATGGGCCGTCGGTCGTGGGCTGCCACTAGCACGTCCAGGTTTACGTAATAGCACATCCTGTGTCTTGGAATAGCACTTCCTCTATATTTCAATAGCACGCGGTGGGGCAATAGCACGCGGTGGGGCATGATTCCGCTTAGCATTTTTTTGCACATGTGATCAACTTTCTGAACTCATCTAAGAATCCGACGTCCTCTTCATCGGGGGGAGTAGGCCCTCGCGGTGGTTGAAAGGACGGCGAACTCCCCTGAGATAAATAGTCATGGTACCCGCCACCATGACCGTCCATGGCGGATCTACCGAAGGGGAGAAGAAGAGTGGAGTGAGCGATGGAGAAGAAGCCGGTAGCGTGAAGAAGGGAACCTTGAGCGAGAAGGGGGCTGTGGAAAACAGGGAGGGAGAAGGGAACATACCTCGCCGACGGCGACGACTCGGGATGGAGGCGAATGTGGTGGCGGCAGCTCGGGTGGAGATGGGGCTCGGGATGGCGCCTGGGAATTGGGATACGGGTGGGTAGGGTTCCATGGAGGGTATACGGTGGAATTGTGGGCAGAGAAGCCTAGTTTAGCTCTTCCTCGTGGGCTAACGCAGCTAAAGTTTTTTAGCCGCATTTTAGCCGGCCTGTTTGGTATTTTAGGCCACAAATGCAGCCGTAAAAAGGAGGCACCAACTTCCATTGCATCCATCCAACAAAAAAAATCCAAGTTAATCGAGGAGGCGATCCTCGTTACCTGTAGTCTGTGGGGGCTGTCAATCGCGGTGCTGAGCTGCAGGTCGCCAAGAAAGCCATAGTCTTGTTCAGTCGGCGCGGGCTCCATCAGCTGAGGAGCGAAGAGCGGCGAGAAGGCGCCCGGAAGCCGCGTCGGAGGCGAAGAGGCACGGCGGAGAGAGCCAAGGCTGTTGTAGCCTATTGGAGCGGATGAAGCATGCTAATATAAGGAGGGCAGGAAGCCGGACTTAAAACTTTACTATCTGCTGGGGTATATATTGGGTGACATCCGAAGTATAATTTTCACTCTCATTACTCACTCTATCGTAGATTGGATAGAGTTCATTCAAGTAATCAAGTTGTATAGATATAAAATAATATTAGCTTCCTCACTCAGATGGATAATGGGTGACACCTGGAGGACAATTTTCACTCATATCACTTCTTTTCTACTCTATTGTAGAGTGGGTTGGGTTCATTCAAACAATATAAATCTAAAGTAGTTTTTAGTGAGACTAATAATTAAATTATTGGTTTGCCATTAAAATGAAGGTATATGTTTTGTTTGGCATAAATGATGTTTGTTGGAAAAACAATTTACTTTAGAAGCAAGTGAAAATTAGCTTTTGTTTATCATCTACTTTTAGTTTATTTTGATAAGCAACTGAATTGGTAAGTTGATAAGTTGTTGTAGAAATAAGATAATATTTGGTTGGCTAGGAAAGGAATGAACCTTGATGTTATTTAATCTAAGGCCATTTTAGAAGAAAAAATGTGTCGACCTTAGTTTCTTCGGTAAATTAAAGTTATTTCAATGATTAATGACAACATATTACTATGACTAATGCATATTTTGTACGTAAATTAAAGTTGAGTCATAATGATAGAGATTGTTTAGGCAATCTATGGTTTTCATGTCCCCTTATTATGGATTTCATTTCGGTTTTTAAAAGGATAGAAAACAAAGTTAATGTTGGACTAGTTCTAAGTGTCGTTTGAAGTTGAGAGACACTTACAATAGGTTAGATTTTTTTTTGATTTAACCATACTATAAATAGGGTATGAACTATTAGCTTGACCTATATATGTCTAATGAGTTTAGTCTGGTGCAAACTAATTGTATTTAGCTTTATTGGCTTAAGAGAGACCTAAGAGAAGTATGGATCCAAGCCCATTTATAAAGTTTATAATTTAGACAAGTTAATAGGGTTTTCGAAGCATTGAACCCTAAGTTTAAGGGTCATTAGGCCATACATAACTAGTCTAACACCTCTACATAGCCAACTCCTATTAACAGTAGGGTGTCAGACTAATGAATTTTAGTCTGAAAATCTATGGAAAGAGACTAGAGAGTTCCAGGACACGTTGGTCTAGTCTTGAAAGGGAAATGTGCTCTTGGGCAATTTCTAGTTTGTTTTGGTGATTAAATGATCAACATATTATGTTTGGACTAACATCATCTTGTATGAGCAATGAGTACAGGTAGTTAAAGTAAATTGAGAAAAAGGCTCTTCTAGACTTGAAAGTGGGCATACTACAAATCTATATGGTTCCGAGTGAAAATATATGCTTCTAGCACTTAGTCAATTGTCTTAGGTCCTAATCATATTTGTCTAGGTGCTAGGGACTATATGAAGTCAAGTCAAAAGGAGCAAAAGAGAATTGGAAAGAAAAAGAGAAAGTTGGACTGGTTTGCGCAGCCCAGGTATCCAAACAGGCCCTAAATAATAAGTGAATCACTTTTTATGAATTATATACTTACAAACATTTATCTAAATAAATATAATTACCAAGACCGAAGGTCCCTAACTACCATATGTGCGGTCTGCCCAACAATGAGCACTCCAAAATTTCCCACGTCTCGGAGCACGGCGCTCGCCACCACTGAAATCGCCCCCCTTAGCGTCCCGGAGCGCGCCTCCTCGGCGGCGCTCGCCACCACTGAGACCGCGGCGCTCGCCACCACCGACATCGCCCCCCTCAGCGTCCCGGAGCGCGCCTCCTCGGCGGCGCTCGCCACCACCGACATCCCCCTCCGCGGTGCCTCCTCCGAGACCGCCACGCTCCCGGGGCGCACCGCATTGGAGACCACGACGCTCACCACCACAGGCAAATCCCCCGCGCCTCCTCCAAGACCGCCACCAGCGTGCTTCTCCCGGAGCGCGCCGCCTCGGAGACAGCGGCACGCGCCACCACCGACATCCCCCGCGCATCAGGATCGGGTACCCCCCATCGTTACATGCATTTGTTTTAATCATCGCATTCTGCCTGGATCTGGATCAGCAACCCCACAAAACCCAGGGACGAAGTTTCTCTGTGTTTGCTTTAGTGGTAGGATTCTATTGATTTCTATTTTCTCACAAAACCCGAGCTGGTCGAAGATGAAATTTCCGAGCTGGTTGAAGCTGTTTAGCTGCTTCGGCGGCTGCCTCCCCTGCAGCAACTGTTCAACCAACGTAAGCTGCTTGGGCACGAGCACGATAAACAACAATTACGGTGGGAAGGAAGATGATTTAGCTCGCAACTTCACAAACAAAAAGGAAGGAGAAAGCCAAGCTAGCGCTAGCAAGCAAGCTGCATTGCCTGATTTATTATCCATGTAATAATTAATAATAATTCCTGGATTTAGCTAGAAGGGACATTGTAATGTATTGTGAGATGTGATGAACTGATCTGTATGCATGTGCTACATTGTAATGTATGTTCATATGCGCTACATCATTTTAGCGTTAATTGTTGGTGTGATTCTTACTTCAAACTGGCAAGTTCCCATCAGCAACACCAAGCATAGAGGCACACGAAGGGGGTAGATGAAGACGAATTTATTACCAGAAGTGGTGGCGGGTTGGTCGACTATGAAATCGCCAGGAGGAGGGCAGGAAGCCGGACTTAAAACTTTACTATCTGCTGGGGTATATATTGGGTGACATCCGAAGTATAATTTTCACTCTCATTACTCACTCTATCGTAGATTGGATAGAGTTCATTCAAGTAATCAAGTTGTATAGATATAAAATAATATTAGCTTCCTCACTCAGATGGATAATGGGTGACACCTGGAGGACAATTTTCACTCATATCACTTCTTTTCTACTCTATTGTAGAGTGGGTTGGGTTCATTCAAACAATATAAATCTAAAGTAGTTTTTAGTGAGACTAATAATTAAATTATTGGTTTGCCATTAAAATGAAGGTATATGTTTTGTTTGGCATAAATGATGTTTGTTGGAAAAACAATTTACTTTAGAAGCAAGTGAAAATTAGCTTTTGTTTATCATCTACTTTTAGTTTATTTTGATAAGCAACTGAATTGGTAAGTTGATAAGTTGTTGTAGAAATAAGATAATATTTGGTTGGCTAGGAAAGGAATGAACCTTGATGTTATTTAATCTAAGGCCATTTTAGAAGAAAAAATGTGTCGACCTTAGTTTCTTCGGTAAATTAAAGTTATTTCAAACCTTATTCTTGTGCTCCTCGTCCTCGGCCTTGTACGTCTCTGCCTCCTGCACCATCTTCTCGATCTCCTCTTTGCTCAGCCGGCCCTTGTCGTTGGTGAATACGAAGAGTCGGGATAGGGTTTTGTGATCCGGGATGATCGAGGGTAATCAAAGCAGTGAGGAATGAGGGGCAGGGCGTGGGTGATCATCGCCAACGACCAGGGCAACCTCACGACGACGTCGTACGTTGCATTCACCAACTCCGAGAGGCTCGTCAGCGACACCGCCAAGAACCAAATCGCCATGAACCCTATCAACCAAGGGGCACCACCATCCCGACCAAGGAGTAGGACTTCTCCACCTACTACGACAACCTGCTCGGCAAGTTCGAGCCCTCTGGCTTCCCTTCGGCGCCTGGAGAACAAGATCACCATCACCAACGACAAGGGCCCGATCCAGCTTTGATTACCCTCGATCATCCCGAATCACAAAACCCCATCCTCGACTCTTCGTATTCACCAACGACAAGGGCCGGCTGAGCAAAGAGGAGATCGAGAAGATGGTGCAGGAGGCAGAGACATACAAGGCCGAGGACGAGGAGCACAAGAAGAAGGTGGACGCCAAGAACTCGCTCAAGAACTACGCCTACAACATGCGCAACACACGCTATGCCTGTGCCTGTGCCTGTGCCTGTGCCTGTGGTTCCCGTCTTCGGTAAGACCTGGTTCTTTGGCTCTGAGGTCGGCGCCGTAACCAGCCAGGTAAATACCCGACGCCGATCGTGGAGCCAGCCTAGCGTCGAACTACCATGGCGTCGACCTCAGAGCCAGCTTCCCATGTCAGCGAACGAAAAGACCACCGGCCAAAAGATGGTGCAGGAGGTAGATCGAGAAGATGGTGCAGGAGGTAGAGACGTACAAGGCCGAGGACGAGGAGCACAAGAAGAAGGCAGCGTGTGTTGCGCATGTTGTAGGCGTAGTTCTCGAGCGAGTTCTTGGCGTCCACCTTCTTCTTATGCTCCTCATCCTCGGCCTTGTACATCTCTGCCTACTGCACCATCTTCTCGATCTCCTCTTTGCTCAGCTGGCCCTTGTCGTTGGTGATGGTGATCCTGTTCTTCTGGCCGGTGGTCTTTTCCCTTAGTTTTGAGAGATAAGTAGGCTATGGAGTACTTTTCCCTCTTATCCCACTACTTTCCTTACTTTTAAGAGATCTCATAGGAGTCGGTCAAGCCCAAACCTATCAAGCTAGATTCATCATGTGTAGTTTTTCCAAGTCATCTGGGCTGCCAGAGCTCAACGCCTCTATCCAATTATTGGTTCCCAAGAAGTTTGGTTCGAACACGGGCACAGGCACAACATGTGTTGCGCATGTTGTAGGCATAGTTCTCGAGCGAGTTCTTGGCATCTACCTTATTCTTGTGCTCCTCGTCCTCGGCCTTATACGTCTCTACCTCCTGCACCATCTTCTCGATCTCCTCTTTGCTCAGCCGGCCCTTGTCGTTGGTGAATACGAAGAGTCGGGATAGGGTTTTGTGATCCGGGATGATCGAGGGTAATCAAAGCAGTGAGGAATGAGGTAGTGCAAATGTGGGGTGGGGCAGGGCGAGGGTGATCATCGCCAACGACCAGGGCAACCTCACAACGACGTCGTACGTTGCATTCACCAACTCCGAGAGGCTCGTCAGTGACACCGCCAAGAACCAGATTGCCATGAACCCTATCAACCAAGGGGCACCACCATCCCGACCAAGGAGTAGGACTTCTCCACCTACTACGACAACCTGCTCGGCAAGTTCAAGCCCTCTGGCTTCCCTTCGGCGCCTGGAGAACAAGATCACCATCACCAACGACAAGGGCCCGATCTAGCTTTGATTACCCTCGATCATCCCGAATCACAAAACCCCATCCTCGACTCTTCGTATTCACCAACGACAAGGGCCGGCTGAGCAAAGAGGAGATCGAGAAGATGGTGCAGGAGGCAGAGACATACAAGGCCGAGGACGAGGAGCACAAGAAGAAGGTGGACGCCAAGAACTCGCTCGAGAACTACGCCTACAACATGCGCAACACACGCTATGCCTGTGCCTGTGGTTCCCGTCTTCGGTAAGACCTGGTTCTTTGGCTCCGAGTTCGGCGCCGTAACCAGCCGGGTAAATACCCGACGCCGATCGCGGAGCCAGCCTAGCGTCGAACTACCATGGCGTCGACCTCAGAGCCAGCTTCCCATGTCAGCGAAGGAAAAGACCACCGGCCAGAAGATGGTGCAGGAGGTAGATCGAGAAGATGGTGCAGGAGGTAGAGACGTACAAGGCCGAGGACGAGGAGCACAAGAATAAGGCAGCGTGTGTTGCGCATGTTGTAGGCGTAGTTCTCGAGCGAGTTCTTGGCGTCCACCTTCTTCTTGTGCTCCTCATCCTCGGCCTTGTACATCTCTGCCTACTGCACCATCTTCTCGATCTCCTCTTTGCTCAGCTGGCCCTTGTCGTTGGTGATGGTGATCCTGTTCTTCTGGCCGGTGGTCTTTTCCCTTAGTTTTGAGAGATAAGTAGGCTATGGAGTACTTTTCCCTCTTATCCCACTACTTTCCTTACTTTTAAGAGATCTCATAGGAGTCGGTCAAGCCCAAACCTATCAAGCTAGATTCATCATGTGTAGTTTTTCCAAGTCATCTGGGCTGCCAGAGCCCAACGCCTCTATCCAATTCTTGGTTCCCAAGAAGTTTGGTTCCAACACGGGCACAGGCACAACATGTGTTGCGCATGTTGTAGGCATAGTTCTCGAGCGAGTTCTTGGCATCTACCTTATTCTTGTGCTCCTCGTCCTCGGCCTTGTACGTCTCTGCCTCCTGCACCATCTTCTCGATCTCCTCTTTGCTCAGCCGGCCCTTGTCGTTGGTGAATACGAAGAGTCGGGATAGGGTTTTGTGATCCGGGATGATCGAGGGTAATCAAAGCAGTGAGGAATGAGGGGCAGGGCGTGGGTGATCATCGCCAACGACCAGGGCAACCTCACAACGACGTCGTACGTTGCATTCACCAACTCCGAGAGGCTCGTCAGCGACACCGCCAAGAACCAGATCGCCATGAACCCTATCAACCAAGGGGCACCACCATCCCGACCAAGGAGTAGGACTTCTCCACCTACTACGACAACCTGCTCGGCAAGTTCGAGCCCTCTGGCTTCCCTTCAGCGCCTGGAGAACAAGATCACCATCACCAACGACAAGGGCCCGATCCAGCTTTGATTACCCTCGATCATCCCGAATCACAAAACCCCATCCTCGACTCTTCGTATTCACCAACGACAAGGGTCGGCTGAGCAAAGAGGAGATCGAGAAGATGGTGCAGGAGGCAGAGACATACAAGGCCGAGGACGAGGAGCACAAGAAGAAGGTGGACGCCAAGAACTCGCTCGAGAACTACGCCTACAACATGCGCAACACACGCTATGCCTGTGCCTGTGCCTGTGCCTGTGGTTCCCGTCTTCGGTAAGACCTGGTTCTTTGGCTCCGAGGTCGGCGCCGTAACCAGCCTGGTAAATACCCGACGCCGATCGCGGAGCCAGCCTAGCGTCGAACTACCATGGCGTCGACATCAGAGCCAGCTTCCCATGTCAGCGAAGGAAAAGACCACCGGCCAGAAGATGGTGCAGGAGGTAGATCGAGAAGATGGTGCAGGAGGTAGAGACGTACAAGGCCGAGGACGAGGAGCACAAGAAGAAGGCAGCGTGTGTTGCGCATGTTGTAGGCGTAGTTCTCGAGCGAGTTCTTGGCGTCCACCTTCTTCTTGTGCTCCTCATCCTCGGCCTTGTACATCTCTGCCTACTGCACCATCTTCTCGATCTCCTCTTTGCTCAGCTGGCCCTTGTCGTTGGTGATGGTGATCCTGTTCTTCTGGCCGGTGGTCTTTTCCCTTAGTTTTGAGAGATAAGTAGGCTATGGAGTACTTTTCCCTCTTATCCCACTACTTTCCTTACTTTTAAGAGATCTCATAGGAGTCAGTCAAGCCCAAACCTATCAAGCTAGATTCATCATGTGTAGTTTTTCCAAGTCATCTGGGCTGCCAGAGCCCAACGCCTCTATCCAATTCTTGGTTCCCAAGAAGTTTGGTTCCAACACGGGCACAGGCACAACATGTGTTGCGCATGTTGTAGGCATAGTTCTCGAGCGAGTTCTTGGCATCTACCTTATTCTTGTGCTCCTCGTCCTCGGCCTTGTACGTCTCTGCCTCCTGCACCATCTTCTCGATCTCCTCTTTGCTCAGCCGGCCCTTGTCGTTGGTGAATACGAAGAGTCGGGATAGGGTTTTGTGATCCGGGATGATCGAGGGTAATCAAAGCAGTGAGGAATGAGGTAGTGCAAATGTGGGGAGGGGCAGGGCGTGGGTGATCATCGCCAACGACCAGGGCAACCTCACAACGACGTCGTACGTTGCATTCACCAACTCCGAGAGGCTCGTCAGCGACACCGCCAAGAACCAGATCGCCATGAACCCTATCAACCAAGGGGCACCACCATCCCGACCAAGGAGTAGGACTTCTCCACCTACTACGACAACCTGCTCGGCAAGTTCGAGCCCTCTGGCTTCCCTTCGGCGCCTGGAGAACAAGATCACCATCACCAACGACTAGGGCCCGATCCAGCTTTGATTACCCTCGATCATCCCGAATCACAAAACCCCATCCTCGACTCTTCGTATTCACCAACGACAAGGGCCGGCTAAGCAAAGAGGAGATCGAGAAGATGGTGCAGGAGGCAGAGACATACAAGGCCGAGGACGAGGAGCACAAGAAGAAGGTGGACGCCAAGAACTCGCTCGAGAACTACGCCTACAACATGCGCAACACACGCTATGCCTGTGCCTGTGCCTGTGCCTGTGGTTCCCGTCTTCGGTAAGACCTAGTTCTTTGGCTCCGAGGTCGGCGCCGTAACCAGCCAGGTAAATACCCGACGCCGATCGCGGAGCCAGCCTAGCGTCGAACTACCATGGCGTCGACCTCAGAGCCAGCTTCCCATGTCAGCGAAGGAAAAGACCACCGGCCAGAAGATGGTGCAGGAGGTAGATCGAGAAGATGGTGCAGGAGGTAGAGACGTACAAGGTCGAAGACGAGGAGCACAAGAAGAAGGCAGCGTGTGTTGCGCATGTTGTAGGCATAGTTCTCGAGCGAGTTCTTGGCGTCCACCTTCTTCTTGTGCTCCTCATCCTCGGCCTTGTACATCTCTGCCTACTGCACCATCTTCTCGATCTCCTCTTTGCTCAGCTGGCCGCATGCTATACCAATTAGAATGCCAATTGTGTAAAGTATAGACAAGCCCACCTCAGTTATATAGTAAAGCTTGCAAAGGGAAAATAGGGAGGCATGCTGCATACAGAAAGCTTCTTAATGCTCATTGAGTCAAGATTGAGGACAAATAAACAATTGTGACTCCTTTATCCTACTAATCAAAGAAGGAACTCTACCAATTTTACCAAGACCCCTAATATTCCACAAGAGACCTCTCGTTTTAACACCTTGTGTTTTTTCTTTCTATTATCTACTTTGATCCAGCCTCATTATCTTCTATAAAGGAGGTAATGCCTCCCATCTCATTCTCACCAGTCGCTGACCTGCCACTCAGTACTAGTGTAACACTACTAACTACCACCTCACTTGGTTCGCCATTTTTTGAACTACAGCTCCCTATCTCACAAGGAAGAAAAGACCCGCAAAACACACTTTGTGATAAATAAAACTTACCACTCTATATCCTCCTCAGTGTCATGAATGGTGGGAACCCAAAATACGGAAAGATCGGAAGCTTCAACTTTGTCTCGCATACTCTCTCAATATTCAAAGTCTTGATTTCAAGTGCGAACCATATGTCAAAGTCTAGACTGAATGATTTAGACCCTGAAATGATCATGTGTCCTTCAAATGGACCGTAAAAGACATAGACATCCCAGTCCGGCACAGGGAAAGGAAGTATTTTTGTGTCCATCTTCCACTGATCATGCGTCTTGCCCCCAATCTGCCAAGTTGTATAACAGATATTATCCTTGGTTATACAAAATATTCCAAGCCTGCCTTCCCCAGCATCCACAATTCTGTTCTGACAAGTATCGCCCCCAGGCAACCCAGGCGGGAGGTCAATAGCAGAGAACTCCATACTGGTTATGTCGAATTTGAAGTACTTGTTCTTCCCTTTACAGTAGAAGCATCCATACGTGTATTCACTAGGGGACCAAAGCAGCAAACGGCCGTCTTCATCTAGAGCATCCGAGCTGAAACGCGAGCCAGCATTCCACTGCCAAGTGACCGAAGAGAAGATAAATACCACCGGCAGCGACCCAACGATCACTTTAAACGAAGTAGCATCCACTTCGTGCATGGAAGGGACAAGAATGGCATGAAAGTACTTGAAATGTTGCTTCTGAACCTGGACGGAGGCGAGAATGCCGTCGGGTATGGGAGGCAGGACCAGGCATCTCCCGGCAAAGGGATCGACCACCGCGAGGTTGAAGGACCCAATGCATGAGCCGACGAGGAGGACGCGCCCGTCTCGGATGTCAAAGACTGCCCAGGGTCTTGCTGAGTCTTGAGGCCGCAAGCATTTTTGTAACGAGAAGTCGCCGGCGCGGGCAACGGAGCGGGCGACGGCAGCAGAGGCGTGGGGCGCCTCGGCGGGATGGAAGCCACGGCCATAGCAGTCGATGAAGCCGAGGAGTTGCGGCGGGTGGAGGGAGCGGTACCTCCGCCGGAAGGCTGGGTCGGCGATGAGACGGCAGAAGGCGGTGCAGGCGATGGAGGCGCGGACGAGGTCGGCGAGGGAGGCACGGAGGAATATCTCCTCCAGGATGGCGCTGGGGAGGGACAGCACCTGCCATTGAGACCCCATGGATTCGAGGTCAGGCAGGGACCGGATTGGCGCTGGGGAGGGGATTTGGGGACGATGGGGTGGGAAGTAGTGAAGTACTCTGTGGATTCGGGGACAGGGAACAGTGCATTTGCTCGGCGGCGACGGGGAGGTGCATTTTCAAACTGCTAGGTGTTTGAGGCGACACATCAGCAGTTTCAAACGGCTTTAGATGGCGACAAGGCAGCTCTTTCAAACTGCTACCTGGGTGCCTTACGTAGCAGTTTCAAATACTCCCTCCGTATTTAAATATAAGTCGCGGTTGACTTTTTTTTCAAAACTTCGATCATTCGTCTTATTCAAAAAATTTCATAATTTGACATTTATTTTGTTGTGAATTGTTTTACCATAGTAGATAGTTTGAGCATGACCAATTTTCTTATACGTTTATACAAATTTTTTGAATAAGACGAAGGATTGAAGTTTTGAAAAAAAGTCAACCGCGACTTATATTTAAATCCAGAGGGAGTATATTAGGGGCTGTTTGGTAGGGTGGCCAGCCTCCCAGCCAGGCCCGTAATACAGCTTGGCGTGTTTGGTTGTCTGGTCAGCTTCCTAGCCAGGCTCTGGATGTGCAAAAATGCCCTCCCAGGGTGGCTCCGGGGAAACGCCCAAATCAACCGTTTTATTCTGGCCAGGCTCCACACGAGCAGAGTTCGCTCTGGATGGCCACGCCCCTCGTCGTCGCCCCCACTCCCTGCTTTCCTCTCTCCGCCGTCTGCCCTCGCCGGCCCTCTCCATCCTCTCGCCCGCCGCTCCCGCCGCGTCGCTCACGCCGCTGCAGGCGCTCCCCGCCGGCTGCGCCGCCCCTCCGCCAGCGCTCCTCGCCCGCCCGCACGAGCTCGCCCCGCCGCCGGTGCTCCCCGCCCGCCAGCGCGAGCTCGACCCGCCGCGAAGCTCCGTCGCCCGCCGCAGCTCCGCAGATCCGGTGGTGGGATGACCTTCGCAGCGCGGGGGAAGGAGAGCCAGGCGGCGGACGTCGGCGCCGTGGCTGGTGCAGGAGGAGTCGGCGGGAAGAAGGAGCAACGACAGCCAGATCCGCTCTCCTTCCCCTCTCCCGTCGGTCCGAGCTGGCCCGTCGCAGCTCCCTCGGCCGATGTACCATCCGCCGCGCTACCCACCTCGTAGTCGCCCGCCGGAGCTCTCCCCTGCCGAGCTCGTGCCGCCGTTCGCCCCTCTCCTCACCTTCTCCCTCCGCGGAGCTCTCTTCCCGTCGGCCCGAGGTCAGCCCCGGGGGTCTTATCGACACCACTCGTCCCAGAGCCTCTGCCTCCGCCCTGGTCAGCACCCCCAGGGGTCTTCTTGGTAGCACTTGCCCCTGGGCCTCCACCTCCGCAGACTCAGGCCAAGAATATTTGATGCTATGGCACGGAATATTCAGGTATTCAATTGTAAATATTCCGTTATGTGGTCAGGAATAGTAGATACTTCCTACGGAAATATTAACATAACCAACAGTAAATATTCTGTTATATGGTCAGGAATATTTGATGCTTCATATGGAAATATTAACTTAACCAAATGTAAATATTTCATTTTCTGGTCAGGAATAACCTTCGCCCTAAACCAAAATCCCTTCCATTTACCTTCGCCATCCCATCCGCACCCCCATGGAGCCGAGCCTCCGCGGCGGCAAGGTGGCCGCCGAGCTTGACGCGTCCGATGTAGCGGATCAAGTCATCAGCCGGATTCGGCGTTTAGGGTCTAGGGTTTTCTAGGAATGGTCAGGCAGAGAGGGGGCACTCACACCCTGGTGGGCGCCGGCCGTCCAGGCTGGAAGCTCAACCTCGTGGCCCTGGCGCTCAGAGAATTGGCATGCCCCGCCCGTAGGAATGGTCAGGCTCATATCCCTGCCCCACCCGGTCGGGCCGCCAGCGAAAAACTTTGGATGGTATTGAGCATTTGGGCTTGGGCCTTTTTACCCGATGAATAGGAGCCGGTATCTTATCTCCTAGTTCCTGTGTAGACGTGTACTCCCTCCAGTCTACAAATACTTGATGTTTTAGACATGATCTCACATACCAAGGAACAATTAAATAGGACTGGTTTTTCCTCTAGTACCCCTAATAAAGAGGATATGGTTCCGTATTAAAACACAGAGGCCTGGTGGTCCTGCTGGTTGTGGCACGCCTCACGAAGTTCCTTCCACCTGCTTTCGGGTTCGAGCTCCCGCGGTGGTCTTTTTTTTTCCACTTTTTGGCGATTACATGCATGGCGGACGTACCGTGTGGCTATTTTTTTCCATGCGCGCCAGGATCTACGTTACGGCTGGGGTCGCCGTGGCCGTCATCCTCCGAATCCGGCGCGACGAGGACGATCTTCTTCCCCTCGTCGGCGTCCATGCGAGTGCTGCTTGCTTGGACGGAGAGAAATGGCACTGGCTTGGGCAGGGAAGGACGGACGCTAGTGGATTGATGGGAATATAGGGGTGAGTTTTTGGTGTGGGTTGGGGTTGGTCTAAAACATTCCGCCTGTATCGATGTGCACAAGAAATTCCATACGGAACTGTCTTACGGCTGCAAAATAATACCGTATGGCCAAACTGGGCCTTAGTTTTTTTTACTCGCAGGCGTTGCGTATAATCTTGCACACAGTAGGAGTACAAGTGACATAATCAGGCGTAATCTTGCACAGTAGGAGTACAAGTGACATAATCAGGCGTAACTGGTTCTACTTATACTGAATATCATAAATAGAGTACTGAACTTGTGCAACTGGGTATCTGATAAACAGAAGTTCATACAGAAAACTACAAAGTTCAATAAGAAAAAAACATTAGCCAAAAGATCAATGACCCTCCGTTGCTTCCACTCCCAGGGTGCCTAACCAGTTCTGATTACATCTAGCTATACAAAAGTCCATCCTAAGTTCATTAGCCTCTCAGCATAAATCGGCTGGATGCTTCCTCCCCCAATTCATCTGTCCCATCACAAACCACCCAATCAACGCCAAAAGCAGAAAACACAGTGCCATATTCCTAGGTTTCACTTTGGTTGACCCTTTCAGCATTTGCAGCTCATTCTCCATCAGTTTCAATGCAGCAGCTGTCGATTTCTTGTTTTCCTCAATTTCAACCATGGCTGCCTTCATCGACTTTTTCACGTTATCCAGCTCTTCCATCACTAACTCCAGGTCGGACAGCTTTTGGATGGCCCTTGGATTAGCTCAAGGGATGCACCATCTTCACGTATTCCATCTTCTCGATCCGCCTCCTGCACCATCAACGACTAGGGCCCGATCAAGCACCTATTGGATTGGTGCCTGGACCCTCCCTTCCAAGCACCTGTTGTAGTGGTGCCTGGACCCTCGCGACCAAGCACCTATTTCACTGGTGCCTGGACCCTAACCTTCAACCCCTATTGGATTGGTGCGTGGACACTCCTGACCAAGGACCTATTCGACTGGTGCTTGGGCCCTCCCGACCAAGCACCTATTGGACCGGTGCTTGGACCCTCCCCTCCCAACACCTTCGGTTCGGGCCTATACTAATACCTATACTAATAGCTCCTCGACCATCCACTCGGGCCGCTTCTCTCTACTGCCCCGCCTGCCGTCGCCGCTCGCCGCCTCCTCCTCACCCCACTGCTCGCCCCCTCCCCTGCCCCCACCGCTCGCCCCGCCTGCTGCCGCCGCTCACTGCCCCCTACCCCCGCTGCTTGCCCCCTCCTCTGCCCCACCGCTTGCCCCGCCACCACCTCTCCCTCGCGCGCACCACTGAGAATCTCTTGAGTATGTAGTGGCAGCCCACCACCGACAGCCCATCTGCTATTCCTAGATGCACGATGTGCTATATTTGTAGATGAGTTCAGAAAGTTGATCACGTGTGCAAAAAAATGCTAAGAGGAATCGTGCCCCCACCACGTGCTATTCCAAGACACTGGATGTGCTATTACGTGAACCTGGACGTGCTAGTTATATGTCGTGGCAGCCCACGACCGACGGCCCATCTGCTATTCCTAGATGCATGATGTGCTATATTTGTAGATGAGTTCAGAAAGTTGATCACATGTGAAAAAAAATGGTAAGAGGAATCGTGCCCCCACCGCGTGCTATTCCATTATACAGGATGTGCTATTACGTAAAACTGGACGTGCTAGTTACATGTCGTGGCACGCCATTTGCGACGGCCTAGATGCATAATGTGCTATTTCTTAAACCTGTCGTGCTAGCTGTACAACACGGATGGTAGGGAAATAGTGCCCCCACCGCGTGCTATTCCTAGATACCGATGTGCTATTTCATAAACCCAGACGTGCTAGCTGTTTGCTTTAGTGTTAACAATTTTTTAATTATAATTTCTTTCTGCGCTAATTCATGAAGCAATTTGTAGATGAGTTCAGAAAGTTGATCACGTGTGCAAGAAAATGCTAAGAGGAATCGTGCCCCCACCGCGTGCTATTCCATTATACAGGATGTGCTATTACGTAAAACTGGACGTGCTAGTTATATGTCGTGGCACCCCATTTGCGACGGCCTAGATCTTCAAGGCATTACGTGAAATCTGGATATATTCCAGTAAATCACAGTCAACCACCATCTTGCATCGGCGGTCACCTCGCCGCCAATTGTGGATAGGTCCTCCTCTAGCTTCTAGCTGACGACTCGATCTGCTACATCGGACGCGTTGCCATTGATCTGATTCATCATGCCTGGCCGGCCAGTGACGACCAGGATATGAGCTTGACCATTCATACGGGCGGGCTTGCCAATTCTCTGAGTGCCAGGGGCACGAGGTTGAGCTTCCGCAACCCACGTAGCAACAGCAGGAGGAGTTTAAATGTCAAGAGGGAGTGCGTTGATGTGGTCCTCCTCCTTCCTCGCATCGGCGGATGAAGAGAGCTCGGCGGTCACCTCATCGCCGCTCAAGCTCAGCTCCATGGGGACGTGGATGGGATGGCGAAGGTAAGTGGGAGGGTTTTCGGTTCCGGGTTTATGGGTTTAGGGCGAGGTTTAGGGTTTAGTGTTTTTTTAGGGTTCAGGGTTTTTTGTTTTTAGGGTTTTTTAGGTTATAAGAATATTCCGTAATAGAAGGTCAAATATTCCTGAATGAACACAGAATATTTACACTTTGTTATAAGAACATTCCATATTAAAACTTCAAATATTCCTGTCTCGAACATGGAATATTTACCCTTATTTATAAGAATATTCCATAAAAGGTCAAATATTTCTGACAAGAACATGGAATATTTACACTTCGTTATAAGAATATTTCGTAAAAAAACATCTAATATTCTTGCCTCAAACACGGATGCATCGAGTAAGAGCGCACCGACCA
This sequence comes from Zea luxurians, assembly GCA_029449295.1. Taxonomy (NCBI): domain Eukaryota; kingdom Viridiplantae; phylum Streptophyta; class Magnoliopsida; order Poales; family Poaceae; genus Zea; species Zea luxurians. Next base: position 180,504 of record JAOPSE010000981.1, on the reverse strand, counting down.
CCTAATGCCCGTAGGCAGTCTCGCATCAAGTAAAAGCGCATCTATGGCGATGCACCGCTCAGCTTCCTCTCCTCTTGCCCGGAGCTACTCTTGCCCAGACCCCGCTCCTCCCTCTTGCCCAGACCCCGCTCCTGGCGATTTCATAGTCGACCAACCCGCCACCACTTCTGGTAATAAATTTGTCTTCATCTACCCCCTTCGTGTGCCTCTATGCTTGGTGTTGCTGATGGGAACTTGCCAGTTTGAAGTAAGAATCACACCAACAATTAACGCTAAAATGATGTAGCGCATATGAACATACATTACAATGTAGCACATGCATACAGATCAGTTCATCACATCTCACAATACATTACAATGTCCCTTCTAGCTAAATCCAGGAATTATTATTAATTATTACATGGATAATAAATCAGGCAATGCAGCTTGCTTGCTAGCGCTAGCTTGGCTTTCTCCTTCCTTTTTGTTTGTGAAGTTGCGAGCTAAATCATCTTCCTTCCCACCGTAATTGTTGTTTATCGTGCTCGTGCCCAAGCAACTTACGTTGGTTGAACAGTTGCTGCAGGGGAGGCAGCCGCCGAAGCAGCTAAACAGCTTCAACCAGCTCGGAAATTTCATCTTCGACCAGCTCGGGTTTTGTGAGAAAATAGAAATCGATAGAATCCTACCACTAAAGCAAACACAGAGAAACTTCGTCCCTGGGTTTTGTGGGGTTGCTGATCCAGATCCAGGCAGAATGCGATGATTAAAACAAATGCATGTAACGATGGGGGGTACCCGATCCTGATGCGCGGGGGATGTCGGTGGTGGCGCGCGCCGCGGTCTCCGAGGCGGCGCGCTCCGGGAGAAGCACGCTGGTGGCGGTCTCGGAGGAGGCGCGGGGGATTTGCCTATGGTGGTGAGCGCCGTGGTCTCACAATACGTGCTTAGAAAATCAAGGTTGCGGAATCGAAGAAGCTACGCAAACACAACAAATTTGTGTTACATTCAGGGGAAAACAGTAATAATCCTGTTCAGATGTTAAAGTCCTGTCTATCGACATTAACGCACGTCGGCTCCGCGCCGATATGTGGTTGTTCGAAAGACCTTCCAGCTACCACCATCATCTTACCCTTGAAACATGAGAAGGTGGATTCAGTGAAGAAGCAGCAGTCAAGCATGCACCCAGAAATGCTACTGTTTCTGTCAAAGACCAGAAAGCTGTCTGTCCGTGAGGATAAGTTTGATACCAAGATTAGTACTGTTAGTGAGATTTCAATTTCTAGTGAAAAGAACTACCAAATGAGGAAGAATATGCATGATGAGTCTTACACACTCCATTTATCTGCTGAAGAAGGTGGAAATGGGGAAGAATGCGGGTATTATATGTGGAGGCAGAAGTTCCCAGTGAAGCTCGAGAACAGAGTGGACATGATTTTACCACATTATGCGCAGAGATTTTACCATCCTATGATTTTACCATCCTAAGGTTTTACCACGAGACGAACAGGGATTTTACCATCCTTTTACCACCGTCTGTTTTTACCAGCCGTGAACACGGATTTTACCATCCAATGATTTTACCACATTATGCGCAAAGATTTTACCACCAAATCATTTTACCACATTATGCGCAGAGATTTTACCATCCTATGATTTTACCACGAGAGGAACAGAGATTTTACCATCCTATGATTTTACCACGAGACGAACAGGGATTTTACCATCCTTTTACCACCGTATGATTTTACCACCCGTGAACACGGATTTTACCATCCAATGATTTTACCACATTATGCGCATACCGAATAATTCTCACTTTTCGAGGAGTGAACCATTTTAAACTTTGACCATATTTATATAAAAAACTTTGCGGGGCACCTGGCTGCTGATTGTGGTAATGGAATGGGGAGCACATGGGTATCCCACCTGTCAGTGACAGTAAAGTTAGGAGCAGTACGTCAGAGAATCCGTTTCCGATACATGTCGGCTTGCCTGTCTTTTTTAGTATGGTTTTGACAGAAATGATGCCTCCGTACAATGTTACTCCCTCCGTCCACGAATGTTAGTGATTCTCACTTTTTGAGGAGTCAACCATTCTAAACTTTTACCATATTTACATAAAATATTAATAGTTTTTTATGTAAATATGGTCAAAGTTTACAATAGATTGGATTACAAAATCCTTAAGTGCCTTGCAACTAGCAAGACATATACTTTGATTCCTTGGGTGGCAGTAGCAGAGGTGCATTGGAATTGATGGTAGGCCTAATTCATGTCTGAGCCATAAGTTCAGAAAGTTGATCACATGTGCAAGAAAATGCGAAGAGGAATCGTGCCAACACCGCGTGCTATTCCATTATACAGGATGTGCTATTATGTAAAACTAGACGTGCTAGTTATATGTCGTGGCACCCCATTTGCGACGGCCTAGATGCACAATATGCTATTTCGTAAAGTAGCAGAGGTGCATTGGAATTGATGGTAGACCTAATTCATGTTTGAGCCATGAGTTCAGAAAGTTGATCACGTGCAAGAAAATGCTAAGAGGAATCGTGCCCTGCCGCGTGCTATTCCATTATACAGGATGTGCTATTACGTAAAACTGGACGTGCTAGTTATATGTCGTGGCACCCCATTTGCGACGGCCTAGATGCACAATATGCTATTTCGTAAACCTGGCGTGCTAGCTGTACAACACAGATGGTAGGAAAATCGTGCCCCCACCGCGTGCTATTCCAAGACACAGGATGTGCTATTATGTAAAACTGGACCTGCTAGTTATGTGTCGTGGCAGCCCACGACCGACGGCCCATCTGTTATTCCTAGATGCACGATGTGCTATATTTGTAGATGAGTTCAGAAAGTTGATCACGTGTGCAAAAAAATGCTAAGAGGAATCGTGCCCCCACCACGTGCTATTCCAAGACACTGGATGTACTATTACGTAAACCTGGACGTGCTAGTCATATGTCGTGGCAGCCCACGACCGATGGCCCATCTGCTATTCCTAGATGCACGATGTGCTATATTTGTAGATTAGTTCAGAAAGTTGATCACGTGTGCAAAAAAATGCTAAGAGGAATCGTGCCCCCACCACGTGCTATTCCAAAACACTGGATGTGCTATTACATAAACCTTGACGTGCTAGTTATATGTCGTGGCAGCCCACGACTGACGGCCCATCTGGTATTCCTAGATGCATGATGTGCTATATTTGTAGATGAGTTCAGAAATTTGATCACATGTGCAAAAAAATGCTAAGAGGAATCGTGCCCCCACCACGTGCTATTCCAAGACACTGGATGTACTATTACGTAAACCTGGACGTGCTAGTCATATGTCGTGGCAGCCCACGACCGATGGCCCATCTGCTATTCCTAGATGCACGATGTGCTATATTTGTAGATGAGTTCAGAAAGTTGATCACGTGTGCAAAAAAATGCTAAGAGGAATCGTGCCCCCACCACGTGCTATTCCAAAACACTGGATGTGCTATTACATAAACCTGGACGTGCTAGTTATATGTCGTGGCAGCCCACGACTGACGGCCCATCTGGTATTCCTAGATGCATGATGTGCTATATTTGTAGATGAGTTCAGAAATTTGATCACATGTGCAAAAAAATGCTAAGAGGAATCGTGCCCCCACCGCGTGCTATTCCATTATACAGGATGTGCTATTACTTAAAACTGGACGTGCTAGTTATATGTCGTGGCACCCCATTTGCGACGGCCTAGATGCACCTTCAACCCCTATTGGATTGGTGCGTGGACACTCCTGACCAAGGACCTATTCGACTGGTGCTTGGGCCCTCCCGACCAAGCACCTATTGGACCGGTGCTTGGACCCTCCCCTCCCAACACCTTCGGTTCGGGCCTATACTAATACCTATACTAATAGCTCCTCGACCATCCACTCGGGCCGCTTCTCTCTACTGCCCCGCCTGCTGTCGCCGCTCGCCGCCTCGTCCTCACCCCACTGCTCGCCCCCTCCCCTGCCCCCACCGCTCGCCCCGCCTGCTGCCGCCGCTCACTGCCCCCTACCCCCGCTGCTTGCCCCCTCCTCTGCCCCACCGCTTGCCCCGCCACCACCTCTCCCTCGCGCGCACCGCTGAGAATCTCTTGAGTATGTAGTGGCAGCCCACCACCGACAGCCCATCTGCTATTCCTAGATGCACGATGTGCTATATTTGTAGATGAGTTCAGAAAGTTGATCACGTGTGCAAAAAAATGCTAAGAGGAATCGTGCCCCCACCACGTGCTATTCCAAGACACTGGATGTGCTATTACGTGAACCTGGACGTGCTAGTTATATGTCGTGGCAGCCCACGACCGACGGCCCATCTGCTATTCCTAGATGCATGATGTGCTATATTTGTAGATGAGTTCAGAAAGTTGATCACATGTGAAAAAAAATGGTAAGAGGAATCGTGCCCCCACCGCGTGCTATTCCATTGTACAGGATGTGCTATTACGTAAAACTGGACGTGCTAGTTACATGTCGTGGCACGCCATTTGCGACGGCCTAGATGCATAATGTGCTATTTCTTAAACCTGTCGTGCTAGCTGTACAACACGGATGGTAGGGAAATAGTGCCCCCACCGCGTGCTATTCCTAGATACCGATGTGCTATTTCATAAACCCAGACGTGCTAGCTGTTTGCTTTAGTGTTAACAATTTTTTAATTATAATTTCTTTCTGCGCTAATTCATGAAGCAATTTGTAGATGAGTTCAGAAAGTTGATCACGTGTGCAAGAAAATGCTAAGAGGAATCGTGCCCCCACCGCGTGCTATTCCATTATACAGGATGTGCTATTACGTAAAACTGGACGTGCTAGTTATATGTCGTGGCACCCCATTTGCGACGGCCTAGATCTTCAAGGCATTACGTGAAATCTGGATATATTCCAGTAAATCACAGTCAACCACCATCTTGCATCGGCGGTCACCTCGCCGCCAATTGTGGATAGGTCCTCCTCTAGCTTCTAGCTGACGACTCGATCTGCTACATCGGACGCGTTGCCATTGATCTGATTCATCATGCCTGGCCGGCCAGTGACGACCAGGATATGAGCTTGACCATTCATACGGGCGGGCTTGCCAATTCTCTGAGTGCCAGGGGCACGAGGTTGAGCTTCCGCAACCCACGTAGCAACAGCAGGAGGAGTTTAAATGTCAAGAGGGAGTGCGTTGATGTGGTCCTCCTCCTTCCTCGCATCGGCGGATGAAGAGAGCTCGGCGGTCACCTCATCGCCGCTCAAGCTCAGCTCCATGGGGACGTGGATGGGATGGCGAAGGTAAGTGGGAGGGTTTTCGGTTCCGGGTTTATGGGTTTAGGGCGAGGTTTAGGGTTTAGTGTTTTTTTAGGGTTCAGGGTTTTTTGTTTTTAGGTCTACCACAAGGGTTTAATGGGACGCCCTTGGCTGATTAACTAGGAAAGCTAGGGGAGGGCTACCTTACCCGAAAGGGGCAAGGGCAGTAGGGGAGTGGTCAGTGTAGGGAGGTCCCTGGTTGATTTTGCTGCGATGGCGGTCAGCCAGGAACCCTGCACTGGAACTTCCTATAAACTGTAGCGGGTAGTCTGAAGCTAGTGGAACTTTGTAACGGCCTCGTAGTGTTACCCTGCCTCGCCTCCTCGGTAGAGGTGTATGGGATTGGCCGTCTCTTGGCAGATGGGTAACATGAATTAGGATGATGCTCACATGGTGCAGTAGGTATGTTCTATCACTAACTCATGGCTCAAACATGAATTATAAGTAATAGCACATGTAATGGCTGCCGGCACCCTTACGTTGCGCATCTTTACTGTAAGTAGCAGAGGAGTGCCGCCGCCGTATCTCCGACGCGAGCCCGGGCGCCGCCCTCCTGCTCAGACGCGAGCGCGCCGACGCACCCCGCCCGAAACTCGCCCCGTAACCCACCGATGGGGGGGAGCGGGTCGCCAGCGGAGAGCAGGTCGCCGGGGGGGCCTTCCAGCCGCGGTCGTCACCGGTGGCGTCGCCGATTGGGTGGAGCGGGTCGCCGATGCGGCCGTCGCCGGCGGGGGCCTTCCAGCCTCGGTCGGCTCCGGTGGGGGCCTTCCAGCCTCGGTCGTCGCCGGTGAGGGAGAGCAGCTCGCAAAGGACCATCCAGCTGTAAGCGTCGCCAGCGGAGGTACACATGACTCAGTTATTCTCTGCATCAAAGAAGACCCGTTGAGGATTCAAATTTCAAGGAAGGTGTTGCCAATAACACCGCAAGCTGTTGCTGCTGTTTTTGGGATTCCTAGTGAAGGTGTTTCATTCCCAAAATTTAGTAAACAAGAGATGGATCAAGCAAAAGCTGAGCTGAGGAAAAAGTGTGATGAATTGGGGATGGAGGGATTGTTTGCTGATAAGAACAAGTATCGAAAGCTGGGAACAAATGGAGTGCCTCGCTGGGTGCTGAAACATTATGTTCATCAGCAATCACCTCAAATACCCGAGATCGATGAATGGGCTGTCAAGTGTTTCATGATGTGTGTGTGCAATGCCTTGCTGTTCTGTACCAGCAACGAGAAGATCACTGGTTATGATTATCTAGTGTGCAAGGATCTGAGTTCTATAGGTGGCTACAACTGGGCTAAAGCTGTGGTGGATGATATTCAATCCAATATCATATGGTGGAAGAAAAGAAGAGACGCCACAACCCCTACTCTTCCAGGTTCTATTGCTTTCCTAGTGGTAAGAATTTGCTAAACATAAGTAGTTAATTTCATTGCGATTAACTGATATAACATAAGTTCAGTTATTTCATTGTGATTAACTGATATATTTTTGTTTGCAGGTCTATTATTTAGACAACTTAGAATGTGCTCCTGTACGGGCGCTCCCATTGGATTTACCTCGATCTTCTTTGTTCAAGAAAGATCTTGTTAAAAAAATTATTAAGTTAGATAAAAGGACGCTCCAGAATGGCACGGTGTCTTTTGGCGTGTTGCCTGTAAATGGTTTTTTTGTTTCAGTTATTTTACCTTTCGGTGTCTTTTTTGTTTCAGTTATATTCTCTCAGTTAATCTGTCACTCAGTTAATATGCTGTAACCTTTCAGTTAATTCAACACTCAGTTAATACGCTGTAACCTTTCAATTAATTCAACACTCAGTTAATACGCTATACTTATCAGTTAATGGGTAACTCAGTTAATATATTGTAGTTCCTCAGTTAATTGGTTTTTTTGTTTCAGTTATTTTACCTTTCGGTGTCTTTTTTGTTTCAGTTATATTCTCTCAGTTAATCTGTCACTCAGTTAATATGCTGTAACCTTTCAGTTAATTCAACACTCAGTTAATACGCTATACTTATCAGTTAATGGGTAACTCAGTTAATATACTGTAGTTCCTCAGTTAATGGGTAACTCAGTGTATACAGTGTAGAACCTCAGTTAATTGGTAACTCAGTTAACATGCTGTAACCCCTCAGTTAATTTGTATCTTTACTATTGTACCTTTACTTCACTTGTCTCCTTCACTTTTTTGTAGTTGAACAATGTACGTACTTTCTATCTGAATGTATGTACCCTTGAGGACGAGGAACAACCTGTAGGAGAGGAGGACGAACCTCCGATTCTATGCGCGGTAAGGGGTGGGAGAAAGGCACCAAGGGGTGGGAGAAGAAAGACAGCAGGGGCTGACCTTATTTCCTTGGACCCGGAGCTCGCTGAAGCGATTGCTTCAGTAACTGATGAAAGCATCAAGGCATATGTGTCCGATTTGGTGAAAAACTATGAGGTAGCCGTCACCGATGCACGTCTCATCAACTGTGTAGACTCTCAGTTAATTGGTAACTCAGTTAACATGCTGTAACCCCTCAGTTAATTTTAACTCAGTACAATGTGATATTCTGATTCTAATAACTCAGTTATTCTAATGTGCCGACTCAGTTATTCTCTCATTCTAATCATTTTGACTCATCTTTTGCACAGTCTGGTAGAGCTTCTGAAGATGATGAGGATTCTGAGGAGGAATCTCAGTCGGATAGTACTGAAAAGGTACAATGTGATATTCTGATTCTAATAACTCAGTTATTCTAATCTGCCGACTCAGTTATTATCTCAAGTGGTCCTAAACAGGTACAATGTGGCGAACTCAGTTAATCCTCTATATTTTCTCAGTTATTCTGTCACTCAGTTAATATGCTGTAACCTTTCAGTTAATTCAACACTCAGTTAATACGCTATACTTCTCAATTCCCCCTCTTCCCGAACCATTCTGGCCCACCTCCGGCCCGGCCCACCTCATCCACTCCGTCACCCGAGCTCATTCCGCGGCCAGGGCTGACCAGTCCCCCAGCACGCGGCTACTGCAGGCCAAGCCCCTGGCGGCGGCATATTTGCATTTAGGCCCCTAGCGCGCGTGGCCGCTATTGCTGTGAAACTTTGCCCCCATAGCTTCTTCCACACCTACGACCTATGGGTGGCCGCCGTTGCGTCCCATCGCCATTCCTCTCCGTCACTGACAACAGCCGCCTGACCTCAATTACTGCCCTCCAGCTCTCCTTCCTTTTTCTGCGCATGGAAGCCGAATCTGCCGAATCTTCTGCTTCTTGCGACATTGGTGGTTCCTCTTCGTGGAGGTCCGGCAGGCGTCGCTGGTTGTGCAAAGCATCTCCACGGAGGCCCATCCGAGGCATCTCCGCTGGCGCATCTCGCCGGACTCACTCGCCTTATTCCAGGCGCGTGCGCCCGCCCTCAAGCGGCCGACCTTGTCAGTCTTCACCCGGTCGATTCCCAGGTGCTTCATCTTGCCCCCAATCTTCACTTTACGCCACGTCGACTCTCCGTCGTGGAATTAGACCAAGGGTCGAAGACCCATACCATAGGACCCCGTCTCCCGTATCTTATCTTTCGCAACTCATTTCCCATGTAGACTGCGCGGATTCTTTTTTTTTGTCCCATGTAGACTGCGCGGATTCATTGGTCATGGAGTGGCCTTTAGATCTGGATCGGTATTTCGTGAAAGAGTGTTATAAACTCAAGGAGCGTGGCTGTTGTCCAGAAGCATCGCCGTTGGTTTTTTATGATGATCTTAAACAACAAATGTCCTCAGTGACGGGTCTGGATTTGGAAAAAAGGACTTGGAAAAAAGGTTTAAAAAGTTACGAAGCTTGTGGGGAAAGTACACTATGACTATGCAGGCATCACTTGCACATGAGGGAACTGACTATGGTGAACAAGTATGTACTCACTTAACCACTTTACTGTATTTCTCTGTTTGAACATTGGGAAAATTGGTTTCTTGGCACCGAAAGATCTCATCTTTAGAAATCTACCATCTAACTTTCCTGGTACACTTTAATACCATGCAAAGACTCGATTCTTTACCGTTAGCTAGTACATAATGTATGCAAGAGGAGAAGAAATCCCACTGCATCATACCTTCGTAGGGAATCAGGAGCGTCCATCCTAACCATGAGCCCTCGAATCCCGTTGCATCAGCCCTCGAATCCTATAGCATTGGCCAGCATGTACCCCAAAAACATTCGAACCTAGGGTTAGAAACTGTTGAAGAACCACTAGAGAAATCTTCGAATCGAAAAAAAGGAGCAGAGGAGGCGCGGATTACCTCCTTCGTGAGATGATTTGCAGGGCGGGGGAGGTCTCCTTGGCAGCGGCAGGGGTGGCGACTAGGGGGCGCCTGCTGCGTCGAGCTAGAGTCGACGCCTCACTCTCTCCAGAGCGGCAGAGCAGAGGAGGATCCGATGCCTGTATTGATTAGGTGAGAGGAGGGCAAGTGTCTCTGACTTTCTAGACCATAGTTGCCTAATTTTAGTTGTCATCTTTGAAGTTTGTAAATAAGATCTGAAAGATTTGAAGTACCAGATAACACTGATTTCATGTTCTTGGTGTGTGAACTAAAACCAAAAGGTTACCTATGTTGTTTGTGCATATTAATGAGATTCTGGATAACCTTATGCTTGTTGATTATGTAGTCTTCAGTTATCTTGTTAAATCAACTTGAACAATAAAGACCAATTGACGATTGAACCGGCAGCTGTAACAGTGTCTCCAACAACCACAAATTTAGAGCTTGTCCTCAAACTCAGAAAGTGGGAACATCTGTTCCTTGAGACCCTTCCTCTTGCGGATATCCAGCACCAGCTGAGCAGCCTAGGAGCCAGCCTCCAAAGGATCAGAGCCCACCATGTCCCAATGGTCAAAGACAGCCTGGGGGAACGCCTGACCAGAGGTTGCAGCCCTCAGCTGGCTGGAGAACCCAAAGGACTCGATGACAGGGAGGTAAGCCTTGATGTTGTAGAGCGGGGTGCCTGGCCTCTGCATCTCCTCAAAGACATGACCTCTCTTCTGGTTCAGAACACCATAGATACCACCGAGTGCATTTTCTGGGGCCTCGATCTCCACCAGGTACACTGGCTCTAGCAGCCTTGGCTTGGCCGTGAGCTGAGAAGCATAGATGACCCTCCTGGCAGTGGGAATGACCTGTCCACCACCCCTGTGGATAGCATCAGCATGAAGAACGACATCACATACCTCAAAGCAAATTCCACGCATGTTCTCCTCAGCCAGTGCACCCTCCTTCGATGCCCACTGGAAACCGGCCACAACAGAATCCTTGATTTCGTTGAGATACTGCACTCCCTTACACATATCAACAACCATGTTTGGGCCAGTGGTCTCAGGTCCAAAACACCAAATCTTCTTGGCCAGGTCCTTGTCCCACCCAAACTCCTGAGAGAGGATCTGGGAGCGCACCTTCGGATCATCACGTGGGCCAATACGGCCGTCATCGATGGCCTCAGCGAGACCCTCCTCCAAGGGGCGCGCTTCCATGTACAGACGGTTGTGCTTGTTGGGAGACTTGCTCATGACAGTACGGCAGGACTTCTCAAGAACCGTTTCACAGAAGGAGACGACGGGTGGGGAAACAATAATTTCAGCACCACCCATGAAGTCCTCCTGCAGATCCTTCAGGCAAATCTCAAGATGAAGCTCACCAGCTCCAGCAATGATATTCTCACCAGATTCTTCCATTGTACAGAGAACCATAGGATCAGACTTCGCTAGACGCTTCAAACCTTCGACTAGCTTGGGAAGGTCAGAGATGGGGATGGGATGGAGAAGATGAGGTGCGTGCAAGAGATAGGGCTGGGCGGTGGTGTCTTCAGGAACATACCAAGGGCGGTGGAAAACAGGATAAGAGAGATGTGCCCGTGCGTGGAGCCTGGAGGCCGTGCCCGTGCGTGGAGCTGGAGGCCGTGGCGCCATGAAGCCGCTGGATTTGGTCGGAGGCGCCGTGCCGATGTGCCTGCAGTGAGTGGCGGCGCTGTACCTGCGACGGGTGGACGGCTGACCTAGCGGCTAGGGCGGACGACTGAGTGAGCAGTGGGCAGTGGCGGCGGCACCCGCCATGGCTGAGGGAGGGGGTGGCCATGGGAGAAGTGACGGCGGCTGCGCGCGTGGAATAGGGTTTCGTTTGTTTGTTTAGCAGGCGTTTAGATGAGCTTTGGTGAGTAAATAAGAAACACAAAAATCACGTACCTCTATAGCGACCCACCATCAGTCACACACTTACCTCTATAGCGACCGACCATAAGTCGTTAAATTTCTAGACTTTTAGCGACCCACAGACCGTCGCTATAAACGCATTTAGCGACCAACCGTCGGTCCATAACTTTTAGCGACCAACCGTCGGTCCCAAATAAGGGTCGCTAAAGATCAACCGTCGTGTAGTGCTTTGTTATCCAAATTGAAACACCTTCTCTAATGTTGATCTCAATTTGATCTGTATTTTCATGAACTTTGGCTCTATCCATGAGAAAGTGGGTAAAATCTCTATTGGTGTTTCCTAACTTCAGATTGAGTAAGTTCTGGAAATCAAGGTCTACAATTTTCTGACGGGCAGCAGGTGGAAGGAGTTGGATTAACTTTGTTACTGATCCTGGTGAATACCTCGATTCCGCGTTCTTCTTAATCTTTTTGGCTTTCTCCTTCACCGCATTCTTCTTACTCTTCCCCTGCGGCATGTTGGCTTTCTTCTTCACCCCTGCGGATCGGCACCAGGTTACCTTCGGCATCAGAATCGGTGAGGCGGTTCCCTGACAAGGAACGAGGAGAGAAGGGAAGGTGGGTTTACCGAAGTGGAGACGGTCAGGTCGCGAAGAGAATTGGGGATCGCCGTCGCCGTCGCCGAGGCCGTCGCCGTCGGTGAGGTGAGGTCGCCGTCGCCGTCGGTGAGGCTACCGAACGCACGTAGAGAAATTTGAACACTTTCACACCGAACGGGCGGTTACACTAAACCCTAAATCAACACTTTCACACCGAACAGCGTGTCACTTTCATGAGTTCTGAACGATAGTGTCACGTTTCATGGGCCCGTGTCACTTTCAGGAGTATAGAGTGTTGAGAACTCAACACTATTTCTATATATTAAACCAGGATCCGCTACTCGCAAACAAGGGTGGACACGTCGTCCAAATTTCCGTAGCCGTAAGATCGTTTGTCCGTGCCACTAATCCAACCATCCAGGTGTCACTCACTACTGCGTGTGAAATGCTGCGCCGACTCTTCGCCTGCCTTTTTTAATATATCAAACCAGGGTCCGCTGCTCGCAAACGAAGGTGGACACGTTGTCCAAATTTCCGTAGCCGTAAGATCGTTTGTCCGTGCCACTAATCCAACCGTCCAGGTGTCACTCACTACTGCGTGTGAAATGCTGCGCCGACTCTTTGCCTGCCTTTTTTTAATCGTATAAGTCTCGACTTCTCCGGAAGGTGCTCCGCCCCATGGCCGCGGACGACGACAATCAGTCTCGACGTCGTCGTCGCTTCATTCCTGTAACGCAAAGATAACACTCATTTTTCTCTCTGTGTGTCTTATCCCTTCTCACTCATTTTTCTCTCTGTGTGGGTTGCGGAAGCTCAACCTCGTGCCCCTGGCACTCAGAGAATTGGCAAGCCCGCCCGTATGAATGGTCAAGCTCATATTCTGGTCGTCACTGGCCGGCCAGGCATGATGAATCAGATCAATGGCAACGCGTCCGATGTAGCAGATCGAGTCGTCAGCTAGAAGCTAGAGGAGGACCTATCCACAATTGGCGGTGAGGTGACCGCCGATGCAAGATGGTGGTTGACTGTGATTTACTGGAATATATCCAGATTTCACGTAATGCCTTGAAGATCTAGGCCGTCGCAAATGGGGTGCCACGACATATAACTAGCACGTCCAGTTTTACGTAATAGCACATCCTGTATAATGGAATAGCACGCGGTGGGGGCACGATTCCTCTTAGCATTTTCTTGCACACGTGATCAACTTTCTGAACTCATCTACAAATTGCTTCATGAATTAGCGCAGAAAGAAATTATAATTAAAAAATTGTTAACACTAAAGCAAACAGCTAGCACGTCTGGGTTTATGAAATAGCACATCGGTATCTAGGAATAGCACGCGGTGGGGGCACTATTTCCCTACCATCCGTGTTGTACAGCTAGCACGACAGGTTTAAGAAATAGCACATTATGCATCTAGGCCGTCGCAAATGGCGTGCCACGACATGTAACTAGCACGTCCAGTTTTACGTAATAGCACATCCTGTATAATGGAATAGCACGCGGTGGGGGCACGATTCCTCTTACCATTTTTTTTCACATGTGATCAACTTTCTGAACTCATCTACAAATATAGCACATCATGCATCTAGGAATAGCAGATGGGCCGTCGGTCGTGGGCTGCCACGACATATAACTAGCACGTCCAGGTTCACGTAATAGCACATCCAGTGTCTTGGAATAGCACGTGGTGGGGGCACGATTCCTCTTAGCATTTTTTTGCACACGTGATCAACTTTCTGAACTCATCTACAAATATAGCACATCGTGCATCTAGGAATAGCAGATGGGCTGTCGGTGGTGGGCTGCCACTACATACTCAAGAGATTCTCAGCGGTGCGCGCGAGGGAGAGGTGGTGGCGGGGCAAGCGGTGGGGCAGAGGAGGGGGCAAGCAGCGGGGGTAGGGGGCAGTGAGCGGCGGCAGCAGGCGGGGCGAGCGGTGGGGGCAGGGGAGGGGGCGAGCGGTGGGGGCAGGGGAGGGGGCGAGCAGTGGGGTGAGGACGAGGCGGCGAGCGGCGACAGCAGGCGGGGCAGTAGAGAGAAGCGGCCCGAGTGGATGGTCGAGGAGCTATTAGTATAGGTATTAGTATAGGCCCGAACCGAAGGTGTTGGGAGGGGAGGGTCCAAGCACCGGTCCAATAGGTGCTTGGTCGGGAGGGCCCAAGCACCAGTCGAATAGGTCCTTGGTCAGGAGTGTCCACGCACCAATCCAATAGGGGTTGAAGGTGCATCTAGGCCGTCGCAAATGGGGTGCCACGACATATAACTAGCACGTCCAGTTTTAAGTAATAGCACATCCTGTATAATGGAATAGCACGCGGTGGGGGCACGATTCCTCTTAGCATTTTTTTGCACATGTGATCAAATTTCTGAACTCATCTACAAATATAGCACATCATGCATCTAGGAATACCAGATGGGCCGTCAGTCGTGGGCTGCCACGACATATAACTAGCACGTCCAGGTTTATGTAATAGCACATCCAGTGTTTTGGAATAGCACGTGGTGGGGGCACGATTCCTCTTAGCATTTTTTTGCACACGTGATCAACTTTCTGAACTCATCTACAAATATAGCACATCGTGCATCTAGGAATAGCAGATGGGCCATCGGTCGTGGACTGCCACGACATATGACTAGCACGTCCAGGTTTACGTAATAGTACATCCAGTGTCTTGGAATAGCACGTGGTGGGGGCACGATTCCTCTTAGCATTTTTTTGCACATGTGATCAAATTTCTGAACTCATCTACAAATATAGCACATCATGCATCTAGGAATACCAGATGGGCCGTCAGTCGTGGGCTGCCACGACATATAACTAGCACGTCCAGGTTTATGTAATAGCACATCCAGTGTTTTGGAATAGCACGTGGTGGGGGCACGATTCCTCTTAGCATTTTTTTGCACACGTGATCAACTTTCTGAACTCATCTACAAATATAGCACATCGTGCATCTAGGAATAGCAGATGGGCCATCGGTCGTGGGCTGCCACGACATATGACTAGCACGTCCAGGTTTACGTAATAGTACATCCAGTGTCTTGGAATAGCACGTGGTGGGGGCACGATTCCTCTTAGCATTTTTTTGCACACGTGATCAACTTTCTGAACTCATCTACAAATATAGCACATCGTGCATCTACGAATAACAGATGGGCCGTCGGTCGTGGGCTGCCACGACACATAACTAGCACGTCCAGTTTTACATAATAGCACATCCTGTGTCTTGGAATAGCACGCGGTGGGGGCACGATTTTCCTACCATCTGTGTTGTACAGCTAGCACGCCAGGTTTACGAAATAGCATATTGTGCATCTAGGCCGTCGCAAATGGGGTGCCACGACATATAACTAGCACGTCCAGTTTTACGTAATAGCACATCCTGTATAATGGAATAGCACGCGGCAGGGCACGATTCCTCTTAGCATTTTCTTGCACGTGATCAACTTTCTGAACTCATGGCTCAAACATGAATTAGGTCTACCATCAATTCCAATGCACCTCTGCTACTTTACGAAATAGCATATTGTGCATCTAGGCCGTCGCAAATGGGGTGCCACGACATATAACTAGCACGTCTAGTTTTACATAATAGCACATCCTGTATAATGGAATAGCACGCGGTGTTGGCACGATTCCTCTTCGCATTTTCTTGCACATGTGATCAACTTTCTGAACTTATGGCTCAGACATGAATTAGGCCTACCATCAATTCCAATGCACCTCTGCTACTGCCACCCAAGGAATCAAAGTATACGTCTTGCTAGTTGCAAGACACTTAAGGATTTTGTAATCCAATCTATTGTAAACTTTGACCATATTTACATAAAAAACTATTAATATTTTATGTAAATATGGTAAAAGTTTAGAATGGTTGACTCCTCAAAAAGTGAGAATCACTAACATTCGTGGACGGAGGGAGTAACATTGTACGGAGGCATCATTTCTGTCAAAACCATACTAAAAAAGACAGGCAAGCCGACATGTATCGGAAACGGATTCTCTGACGTACTGCTCCTAACTTTACTGTCACTGACAGGTGGGATACCCATGTGCTCCCCATTCCATTACCACAATCAGCAGCCAGGTGCCCCGCAAAGTTTTTTATATAAATATGGTCAAAGTTTAAAATGGTTCACTCCTCGAAAAGTGAGAATTATTCGGTATGCGCATAATGTGGTAAAATCATTGGATGGTAAAATCCGTGTTCACGGGTGGTAAAATCATACGGTGGTAAAAGGATGGTAAAATCCCTGTTCGTCTCGTGGTAAAATCATAGGATGGTAAAATCTCTGTTCCTCTCGTGGTAAAATCATAGGATGGTAAAATCTCTGCGCATAATGTGGTAAAATGATTTGGTGGTAAAATCTTTGCGCATAATGTGGTAAAATCATTGGATGGTAAAATCCGTGTTCACGGCTGGTAAAAACAGACGGTGGTAAAAGGATGGTAAAATCCCTGTTCGTCTCGTGGTAAAACCTTAGGATGGTAAAATCATAGGATGGTAAAATCTCTGCGCATAATGTGGTAAAATCATGTCCACTCTGTTCTCGAGCTTCACTGGGAACTTCTGCCTCCACATATAATACCCGCATTCTTCCCCATTTCCACCTTCTTCAGCAGATAAATGGAGTGTGTAAGACTCATCATGCATATTCTTCCTCATTTGGTAGTTCTTTTCACTAGAAATTGAAATCTCACTAACAGTACTAATCTTGGTATCAAACTTATCCTCACGGACAGACAGCTTTCTGGTCTTTGACAGAAACAGTAGCATTTCTGGGTGCATGCTTGACTGCTGCTTCTTCACTGAATCCACCTTCTCATGTTTCAAGGGTAAGATGATGGTGGTAGCTGGAAGGTCTTTCGAACAACCACATATCGGCGCGGAGCCGACGTGCGTTAATGTCGATAGACAGGACTTTAACATCTGAACAGGATTATTACTGTTTTCCCCTGAATGTAACACAAATTTGTTGTGTTTGCGTAGCTTCTTCGATTCCGCAACCTTGATTTTCTAAGCACGTATTGTGAGACCACGGCGCTCACCACCACAGGCAAATCCCCCGCGCCTCCTCCGAGACCGCCACCAGCGTGCTTCTCCCGGAGCGCGCCGCCTCGGAGACCGCGGCGCGCGCCACCACCGACATCCCCCGCGCATCAGGATCGGGTACCCCCCATCGTTACATGCATTTGTTTTAATCATCGCATTCTGCCTGGATCTGGATCAGCAACCCCACAAAACCCAGGGACGAAGTTTCTCTGTGTTTGCTTTAGTGGTAGGATTCTATCGATTTCTATTTTCTCACAAAACCCGAGCTGGTCGAAGATGAAATTTCCGAGCTGGTTGAAGCTGTTTAGCTGCTTCGGCGGCTGCCTCCCCTGCAGCAACTGTTCAACCAACGTAAGCTGCTTGGGCACGAGCACGATAAACAACAATTACGGTGGGAAGGAAGATGATTTAGCTCGCAACTTCACAAACAAAAAGGAAGGAGAAAGCCAAGCTAGCGCTAGCAAGCAAGCTGCATTGCCTGATTTATTATCCATGTAATAATTAATAATAATTCCTGGATTTAGCTAGAAGGGACATTGTAATGTATTGTGAGATGTGATGAACTGATCTGTATGCATGTGCTACATTGTAATGTATGTTCATATGCGCTACATCATTTTAGCGTTAATTGTTGGTGTGATTCTTACTTCAAACTGGCAAGTTCCCATCAGCAACACCAAGCATAGAGGCACACGAAGGGGGTAGATGAAGACAAATTTATTACCAGAAGTGGTGGCGGGTTGGTCGACTATGAAATCGCCAGGAGCGGGGTCTGGGCAAGAGGGAGGAGCGGGGTCTGGGCAAGAGTAGCTCCGGGCAAGAGGAGAGGAAGCTGAGCGGTGCATCGCCATAGATGCGCTTTTACTTGATGCGAGACTGCCTACGGGCATTAGGTGGTCGGTGCGCTCTTACTCGATGCATCCGTGTTTGAGGCAAGAATATTAGATGTTTTTTTACGAAATATTCTTATAACGAAGTGTAAATATTCCATGTTCTTGTCAGAAATATTTGACCTTTTATAGAATATTCTTATAAATAAGGGTAAATATTCCATGTTCGAGACAGGAATATTTGAAGTTTTAATATGGAATGTTCTTATAACAAAGTGTAAATATTCTGTGTTCATTCAGGAATATTTGACCTTCTATTACGGAATATTCTTATAACCTAAAAAACCCTAAAAACAAAAAACCCTGAACCCTAAAAAAACACTAAACCCTAAACCTCGCCCTAAACCCATAAACCCGGAACCGAAAACCCTCCCACTTACCTTCGCCATCCCATCCACGTCCCCATGGAGCTGAGCTTGAGCGGCGATGAGGTGACCGCCGAGCTCTCTTCATCCGCCGATGCGAGGAAGGAGGAGGACCACATCAACGCACTCCCTCTTGACATTTAAACTCCTCCTGCTGTTGCTACGTGGGTTGCGGAAGCTCAACCTCGTGCCCCTGGCACTCAGAGAATTGGCAAGCCCGCCCGTATGAATGGTCAAGCTCATATCCTGGTCGTCACTGGCCGGCCAGGCATGATGAATCAGATCAATGGCAACGCGTCCGATGTAGCAGATCGAGTCGTCAGCTAGAAGCTAGAGGAGGACCTATCCACAATTGGCGGCGAGGTGACCGCCGATGCAAGATGGTGGTTGACTGTGATTTACTGGAATATATCCAGATTTCACGTAATGCCTTGAAGATCTAGGCCGTCGCAAATGGGGTGCCACGACATATAACTAGCACGTCCAGTTTTACGTAATAGCACATCCTGTATAATGGAATAGCACGCGGTGGGGGCACGATTCCTCTTAGCATTTTCTTGCACACGTGATCAACTTTCTGAACTCATCTACAAATTGCTTCATGAATTAGCGCAGAAAGAAATTATAATTAAAAAATTGTTAACACTAAAGCAAACAGCTAGCACGTCTGGGTTTATGAAATAGCACATCGGTATCTAGGAATAGCACGCGGTGGGGGCACTATTTCCCTACCATCCGTGTTGTACAGCTAGCACGACAGGTTTAAGAAATAGCACATTATGCATCTAGGCTGTCGCAAATGGCGTGCCACGACATGTAACTAGCACGTCCAGTTTTACGTAATAGCACATCCTGTATAATGGAATAGCACGCGGTGGGGGCACGATTCCTCTTACCATTTTTTTTCACATGTGATCAACTTTCTGAACTCATCTACAAATATAGCACATCATGCATCTAGGAATAGCAGATGGGCCGTCGGTCGTGGGCTGCCACGACATATAACTAGCACGTCCAGGTTCACGTAATAGCACATCCAGTGTCTTGGAATAGCACGTGGTGGGGGCACGATTCCTCTTACCATTTTTTTGCACACGTGATCAACTTTCTGAACTCATCTACAAATATAGCACATCGTGCATCTAGGAATAGCAGATGGGCTGTCGGTGGTGGGCTGCCACTACATACTCAAGAGATTCTCAGTGGTGCGCGCGAGGGAGAGGTGGTGGCGGGGCAAGCGGTGGGGCAGAGGAGGGGGCAAGCAGCGGGGGTAGGGGGCAGTGAGCGGCGGCAGCAGGCGGGGCGAGCGGTGGGGGCAGGGGAGGGGGCGAGCAGTGGGGTGAGGAGGAGGCGGCGAGCGGCGACGGCAGGCGGGGCAGTAGAGAGAAGCGGCCCGAGTGGATGGTCGAGGAGCTATTAGTATAGGTATTAGTATAGGCCCGAACCGAAGGTGTTGGGAGGGGAGGGTCCAAGCACCGGTCCAATAGGTGCTTGGTCGGGAGGGCCCAAGCACCAGTCGAATAGGTCCTTGGTCAGGAGTGTCCACGCACCAATCCAATAGGGGTTGAAGGTTAGGGTCCAGGCACCAGTGAAATAGGTGCTTGGTCGCGAGGGTCCAGGCACCACTACAACAGGTGCTTGGAAGGGAGGGTCCAGGCACCAATCCAATAGGTGCTTGGTTGGGAGGGTCCAGGCACCAATCCAATGGGTGCTTGGTCGTGAGGGTCCACACACCAGTCGAGTAGGTGCTTGGTCCGAAGGGTCCAGGCACTAGTGCAATAGGTGCGTGGAGGTGATGGTCCAGGCACCTATTGTAGTGGTGCCTGGACCCTCCCGACCAAGTTAGTTAGAAGAATATTCTATTTTATGACGCCAAATATTCCTGGCTAGAAAATTGAATATTTACACCAAGTGCCAACCGCCTACCTATTTTGCTCTGCTCGGTCCGAAAGCTTCGCTCTCCTCCTGTCCGTGTCCCCTTAGTCTTCTGCCATTCTCGCTATCGCGGAGTGCACGGGGGTCATGCTTGTTTCCTCACCTACTCCGGAGGCGTCAAAGGTTTCCGTCTACTTCTCATCCAACTCTTCGATCACTTTCTTGATTTTTGCCACGGGCTACCCCTGGAGCCACTCGTCGTCCATGAAAAGGGCGGCGAATTGGCCTGGCAAGATCTGGCGGCGCGGGGATCGGATGGACGGACGGCAGGAGCGAGCGAAGACGTCCCGGCGGCTTGGTGAGAAAATGGTGGCGCTGGGGGCGATGGGAACGGAGGTGCGGATGGTGGCAGCAGTGGAGTGAGCGAGCGCGGCCTGGTGTCTTCTTGAGGAAATGGCATTGCAGAGGCGATGGGAATGTGAGAGCACCTAGAGGGGGGGGGTGAATAGGTGATCCTGTAAAAACTTCAAACTTAAGCCACAAAAACTTGTTATGTGTTAGCACGATTATTGCCAAGTGGCTAAGGTAAAGTCTCAACCAAAACACAATACCACAAGAGATCAAGACAGAGGTGACACGGTGGTTTATCCCGTGGTTCGGCCAAGCCAATGCTTGCCTACTTCCACGTTGTGGCGTCCCAACGGACGAGGGTTGCAATCAACCCCTCTCAAGCGGTCCAAAGACCCACTTGAATACCACGGTGTTTTGCTTTTCCTTTCACTATCCCGTTTGCAAGGAATCTCCACAAATTGGAGTCTCTTGCCCTTACAATTATAAGATCACAAAGAAAGCACAGAGTAAGGGAGGGAAGCAACACACAAATCCACAACAAAAGCGCACACACACGGCCAAGACTCGAGCTCGAATGACTATCTCAGAGTTCACACTAGAACAGAGCTCGAATCACTTAGAATCACAAACGAATGCGTAAAGAACTTGTGTGGATGATCAAGAATGCTCAAGAGTTGCTTGTGTCTCTCCTCCATGCGCCTAGGGGCTCCTTTTATAGCCCCAAGGCAGCTAGGAGCCGTTGAGAGCAATTCTGGAAGGCTATCCTGGCCTTCTGTCGTCGGGGGCACCGGACAGTCCGGTGCACACCGGACACTGTCCGGTGCCCGATTTGTTTCCTTAACTGGCGCTGCCGACCATTGCAGCCCGTTGGAGATCTGCGAGCCGTTGGCGCACCGGACATGTCCGGTGCACACCGGACAGTCCGGTGCCGTCTTCCGACCGTTGGCTCCGCCACGTGTCCCGCGCAGATTGCGCGGCCGACCGTTGGCCCTGGCCGACCGTTGGCTCACCGGACAGTCCGGTGCACACCGGACAGTCCGGTGAATTATAGCCGTACGCCGCCGGCCAAAATCCCGAGAGCGGCCAGTTCGAGTCGAGTCAGTCTGGCGCACCGGACACTGTCCGGTGCACACCGGACAGTCCGGTGCTCCAGACCGAGCTGGGACTTGGCTGCACACAGCCAAGTCATTCTCTCCCCTTTTCTCTTTTTCTTCTTTCTGTTTCTAACACTTAGACAAATATGTTAGTCCACAAAACCAATGTACTAAGGCTTAGAAACATACCTTTACTTCATGATTTGCACCTTGTTCATCCATGAACATAAATTCACAATTAAGCACATGTGTTGGCACTCAATCACCAAAATACTTAGAAATGGCCCAAGGGCACATTTCCCATTCAATCTCCCCCTTTTTGGTGATTTATGCCAACACAACATAAAGCCACTAGAACAAGTGCAAACTCAATTCAAATAACACTTAAATTTATTTTGAATCAATTTTGGCATATATGGATCATCCTTTGCCACCACTTGGTTTGTTTTTGCAAATCAAACACAAATCTCTATCTCTAAGTTAAACACACATGTTTAAGCATAAAGAGAGTCATTCAAAAAGAGATTGATCAAGGATTTCAAAAACTCCCCCTTTTTCCATAATCAATACTTCTCCCCACAAGAAGCCAACTTTTGACAAGAGAGACAACTTAAGAATTTTGACAAATCAAAAACTCTATTCTACTATTTTCAAAATCTTCTCAAGTGGTAGCTGATCCATTTATTGCTTTGGCCTTTATTTTCTCCCCCTTTGGCATCAAGCACCAAAACGGGATCAATTGTGGCCCTTTAACCCCATTGCCTCACCAAAATCTTCAATTAAGAGCAAATGGCAATAAGAGTTCAGAGATGGACTTGGAATAAGTTACCCTCTCATCGGAGTGCAGTGGAAGTCTTGCATGATCCAAGTCCACCTTTTCCCTTTCAATTCTCCTTTGTGACTAACGCAAGCAAACTCAAACATATGGTTAGTCTCAAAGGGTCAAGTTGTAACACATCTCCCCCTAAACATGTGCATCACTTTGCAACGGACTTGTGAGGTCCAGGGAGTGTTTGTACAACTTGAGCACCATAATAAGCAACAAAATGCAGAAAGAACATGATCAAAGGCATAAATACATGTATGCTACAATTCAATCCAAGTTCCGCGAATCTAAGACATTTAGCTCACTACGCAGCCTGCAAAAGGTCTTCTCATCTAAAGGCTTGGTAAAGATATCGGCTAGCTGGTTCTCGGTGCTAACATAAAACACTTCGATATCTCCCTTTTGCTGGTGGTCTCTCAAAAAGTGATGCCGGATGTCAATGTGCTTTGTGCGGCTGTGCTCAACAGGATTTTCCGCTATTCGGATAGCACTCTCATTGTCACATAGGAGTGGGACTTTGCTCAGATTGTAGCCAAAGTCCCTGAGGGTTTGCCTCATCCAAAGTAGTTGCGCGCAACACTGACCTGCGGCAACGTACTCGGCCTCAGCGGTGGATAGGGCAACGGAGGTTTGTTTCTTAGAATTCCATGACACCAGGGACCTTCCTAAGAATTGGCACGTCCCCGATGTACTCTTCCTATCGACCTTACATCCAGCATAGTCGGAATCTGAGTACCCAATTAAGTCAAAGTTAGACCCCTTTGGATACCAGATCCCGAAGCAAGGCGTAGCGACTAAATATCTAAGAATTCGCTTCACCGCCACCAAGTGACACTCCTTAGGATCGGATTGAAATCTAGCACACATGCATACGCTAAGCATAATATCCGGTCTACTAGCACATAAATAAAGTAAAGACCCTATCATTGACCGGTATGCTTTTTGATCAACGGACTTACCTCCTTTGTTGAGGTCGGTGTGTCCGTCGGTTCCCATCGGAGTCTTTGCGGGCTTGGCGTCCTTCATCCCAAACCGCTTTAGCAGATCTTGCGTGTACTTCGTTTGGGAGATGAAGGTGCCGTCCTTGAGTTGCTTCACTTGGAACCCAAGGAAGTAGTTCAACTCGCCCATCATCGACATCTCGAATTTCTGCGTCATCACCCTGCTAAACTCTTCACAAGACTTTTGATTAGTAGAACCAAATATTATGTCATCGACATAAATTTGGCATACAAACAAATCACCATCACATGTCTTTGTAAAAAGAGTTGGATCGGCTTTCCCAACCTTGAAAGCATTAGCAAGTAAGAAATCTCTAAGGCATTCATACCATGCTCTTGGGGCTTGTTTAAGTCCATAGAGCGCCTTAGAGAGCTTACACACGTGGTCGGGGTACCGCTCATCCTCGAAGCCAGGGGGTTGCTCCACGTACACCTCCTCCTTTATTGGCCCGTTGAGGAACGCGCTCTTCACATCCATTTGGTACAACCTGAAAGAATGGTGAGCGGCATATGCTAGCAAGATACGAATGGACTCTAGCCTAGCCACAGGAGCAAAAGTCTCCTCAAAGTCCAAACCTGCGACTTGGGCATAACCTTTTGCCACAAGTCGAGCCTTGTTCCTTGTCACCACTCCGTGCTCGTCTTGTTTGTTGCGGAACACCCACTTGGTTCCCACAACATTTTGCTTGGGACGAGGCACCAGCGTCCAAACTTCATTGCGCTTGAAGTTGTTAAGTTCCTCCTGCATGGCCAACACCCAGTCCGGATCTAGCAAGGCCTCCTCTACCCTGAAAGGCTCAATAGAGGAGACAAACGAGTAATGTTCACAAAAATTAACTAATCGAGATCGAGTAGTTACTCCCTTGCTAATGTCACCCAGAATTTGGTCGACGGGATGATCCCTTTGAATCATTGCTCGAACTTGGGTTGGAGGTGCCGGTTGCGCTTCTTCCTCCATCACTTGATCGTCTTGTGCTCCCCCTTGATCACACGCCTCCTTTTGATGAACCTGTTCATCGTCTTGAGTTGGGGGATGCACCGTCGTTGAGGAAGAAGGTTGATCACGTTCATCCTGTTCCTGTGGCCGAACGTCTCCAATCGCCATGGTTCGTATAGCGGCCGTTGGAACATCTTCTTCATCTACATCATCACAATCAACAACTTGCTCTCTTGGAGAGCCATTAGTCTCATCAAATACAACGTCGCTAGAGACTTCAACCAAACCCGATGATTTGTTGAAGACCCTATACGCTTTTGTATTTGAATCATAACCTAATAAAAACCCTTCTACAGCTTTGGGAGCAAACTTAGAATTTCTACCCTTCTTCACTAGAATGTAGCATTTGCTCCCAAATACACGAAAATAAGATACATTGGGTTTGTTACCGGTTAGTAGCTCATACGAAGTCTTCTTGAGGAGTCGATGAAGATAGACCCTGTTGATGGCGTGGCAAGCCGTGTTCACGGCTTCCGACCAAAAACACTCGGGGGTCTTGAACTCTCCAAGCATCGTCCTTGCCATATCGATTAGCGTCCTGTTCTTCCTCTCTACCACACCATTTTGCTGTGGTGTGTAGGGAGCGGAGAACTCATGCTTGATCCCTTCCTCCTCAAGAAACTCCTCCACTTGAAGGTTCTTGAACTCGGACCCGTTGTCGCTCCTTATCTTCTTCACCTTGAGCTCAAACTCATTTTGAGCTCTCCTGAGGAAGCGCTTGAGGGTCCCTTGGGTTTCAGACTTATCCTGCAAAAAGAACACCCAAGTGAAGCGGGAAAAGTCATCAACAATAACTAAACCATACTTACTTCCTCCTATGCTTAGATAGGCGACGGGTCCGAAGAGGTCCATATGCAGCAGCTCCAGAGGTCTTGACGTGGTCATCACATTCTTACTGTGATGTGCTCCTCCCACCTGCTTACCTGCTTGACAAGCTGCACAAGGTCTATCTTTTTCGAAATAAACATTTGTTAGACCTATCACGTGTTCTCCCTTTAGAAGCTTGTGGAGGTTCTTCATCCCCACATGTGCTAAGCGGCGATGCCACAGCCAGCCCATGCAAGTCTTAGCCATTAAGCATGCATCTAGACCGGCCTCTTCTTTTGCAAAATCAACTAAATAAAGCTTGCCGTCTAGTACACCCTTAAAAGCTAGTGAACCATCACATCTTCTAAAGACAGACACATCTACATTTGTAAATAAACAATTATATCCCATTTGACATAATTGACTAACAGATAGCAAATTATATCCAAGACTCTCCACTAAGAATACATTTGAGATAGAATGCTCATTAGAAATTGCAATTTTACCTAACCCTTTTACCTTGCCTTGATTCCCATCACCGAATATAATTGAATCTTGGGAATCCTTATTCTTGACGTAGGAGGTGAACATCTTCTTCTCCCCCGTCATATGGTTTGTGCATCCGCTGTCGATAATCCAGCTTGAACCCCCGGATGCATAAACCTGCAAGGCAAATTTAGGCTTGGGTCTTAGGTACCCAACTCATGTTGGGTCCTGCAAGGTTAGCACAAATGTCTTTAGGGACCCAAATGCAAGATTTATCTCCCTTGCATCTAGCCCCTAATTTCCTAGCAACTACCTTCTTACCCTTTCTACAAATAGCAAAGGGAGCATTACAAGCATAATAAATGGTAGAAGGTTCATTCACTACTTTCCTAGGAGCATGAATAACATTCTTTCTAGGTACATGAGCAATATATCTCCTAGGCATATGTACAACATTTCTCCTACACATATCTCTACCATGATTATAAGAAGAACTAGAAGCAAACATTGCATGAGAATCATAAACATGTGAATCAAAATGATTATAAGCATTTCTAGCATGTCTCCTATCATAATACATAAAAGCATGGTTCTTTTTAGCACTATTAGCCATAGGGGCCTTCCCTTTCTCCTTGACGAAGACGGGAGCCTTATGGCTTGTTAAGTTCTTGGCTTCCCTCTTGAAGCCAAGCCCATCCTTAATTGAGGGGTGTCTACCAACCGTGTAGGCATCCCTTGCAAATTTTATTTTATCAACTTCATTCTTGCTAGTCTTAAGTTGGGCATTAAGACTAGCCACTTCATCATTTAATTTGGAAATTAGAACTAGGTGTTCACTACAAGCATTAACATCAAAATCCTTACACCTAGTACAAATTTCAACATGTTCAACACAAGAATTTGATTTACTAGCTACTTCTAGTTTAGCACTTAAATCAATATTAACACTTCTTAAGGTAGAAATGGTTTCATGACAGGAAGATATTTCACTAGAAAGCATTTCATTTCTTTTTACTTCTAAAGCATATGATTTTTGTGCCTCTACAAACTTATCATGTTCATCATACAATAAATCTTCTTGCTTTTCTAAAAGCCTATCCTTTTCATTCAATGCATCAATCAATTCATTGATTTTATCTATCTTAGATCTATCTAAGCCCTTGAACAAGCAAGAATAATCTATATCATCATCACTAGACTCACTATCACTAGAAGAAGCATAAGTGGAGTCTTTAGTACTTACCTTCTTCTCTCTTGCCATAAGACAAGTGAGACGCTCGTTGGGGAAGAGAGCCGATTTATTGAAGGCAGTGGCGGCGAGTCCTTCGTTGTCGGAGTCGGAGGAGGAGCAATCCGAGTCCCACTCCTTTCCTAGATGCGCCTCGCCCTTTGCCTTCTTGTATTGCTTCTTTTTCTCTCTTTTGTTCCCCTTTTCCTGGTCACTTTCATTATCGGGACAGTTAGCAATGAAATGACCAAGCTTACCGCATTTGAAGCATGAGCGCTTCCCCTTGGCTTTGGTCTTGCTTGGTTGTCCCTTGTGACCTTTAAGCACCGTCTTGAATCTTTTAATGATGAGAGCCATCTCTTCATCATTAAGGCCAGCCGCCTCAACTTGCGCCACCTTGCTAGGTAGCGACTCCTTGCTCCTCGTTGCCTTTAGAGCAATGGGTTGAGGCTCGTGGAGTGGTCCGTTCAACGCGTCGTCGACGTATCTTGCCTCCTTGATCATCATCCGCCCGCTCACGAATTTTCCAAGTACTTCCTCGGGCGTCATCATCGTGTACCTGGGATTCTCATGAATATTGTTCACGAGATGAGGATCAAGTACGGTAAAGGACCTGAGCATTAGGCGGACGACGTCGTGGTCCGTCCATCGCGTGCTCCCGTAGCTCCTTATCTTGTTGATAAGGGTCTTGAGCCGGTTGTATGTTTGCGTCGGCTCCTCGCCCCTTATCATTGCGAACCGTCCAAGCTCGCCCTCCACCAACTCCATCTTGGTGAGTAAGGTGACGTCGTTCCCCTCATGAGAAATCTTGAGGGTGTCCCAGATTTGCTTGGCGTTATCCAAGCCGCTCACCTTATGGTATTCATCCCTGCACAAGGAAGCTAGAAGAACAGTAGTAGCTTGTGCATTTTTATGAATCTGTTCATTAATAAACATAGGGCTATCCGAGCTATCAAATTTCATTCCACTTTCCACAATCTCCCAAATGCTTGGATGGAGAGAAAACAGGTGAGTACGCATTTTGTGGCTCCAAAATCCGTAATCCTCTCCATCAAAGTGAGGAGGTTTGCCAAGTGGAATGGGAAGCAAATGAGTATTTGAGCTATGCGGAATACGCGAATAATCAAAAGAAAAGTTTGAGTTAACCGTCTTTTGTTTGTAGTCGTTGTGGTCCTCGTCCTTTTGGGAAGAAGTAGACTCGTCGCTGTCGTAGTAGACAATCTCCTTGATGCGCCTGGTCTTCTTCTTCTTCCCTTCCTTCCGTCTTTGGCCCGAGCCGGAGTCGGTGGGCCTGTCATCCTTCGGCTCGTTGACGAAGGTCTCCTTCTCTTTATCGTTGATCACTATACCCTTCCCCTTAGGATCCATCTATTCGGGCGGTTAGTCCCTTTGTGAATAGAACGGCTCCGATACCAATTGAGAGCACCTAGAGGGGGGGGGTGAATAGGTGATCCTGTAAAAACTTCAAACTTAAGCCACAAAAACTTGTTATGTGTTAGCACGATTATTGCCAAGTGGCTAAGGTAAAGTCTCAACCAAAACACAATACCACAAGAGATCAAGACAGAGGTGACACGGTGGTTTATCCCGTGGTTCGGCCAAGCCAATGCTTGCCTACTTCCACGTTGTGGCGTCCCAACGGACGAGGGTTGCAATCAACCCCTCTCAAGCGGTCCAAAGACCCACTTGAATACCACAGTGTTTTGCTTTTCCTTTCACTATCCCGTTTGCAAGGAATCTCCACAAATTGGAGTCTCTTGCCCTTACAATTATAAGATCACAAAGAAAGCACAGAGTAAGGGAGGGAAGCAACACACAAATCCACAACAAAAGCGCACACACACGGCCAAGACTCGAGCTCGAATGACTATCTCAGAGTTCACACTAGAACAGAGCTCGAATCACTTAGAATCACAAACGAATGCGTAAAGAACTTGTGTGGATGATCAAGAATGCTCAAGAGTTGCTTGTGTCTCTCCTCCATGCGCCTAGGGGCTCCTTTTATAGCCCCAAGGCAGCTAGGAGCCGTTGAGAGCAATTCTGGAAGGCTATCCTGGCCTTCTGTCGTCGGGGGCACCGGACAGTCCGGTGCACACCGGACACTGTCCGGTGCCCGATTTGTTTCCTTAACTGGCGCTGCCGACCGTTGCAGCCCGTTGGAGATCTGCGAGCCGTTGGCGCACCGGACATGTCCGGTGCACACCGGACAGTCCGGTGCCGTCTTCCGACCGTTGGCTCCGCCACGTGTCCCGCGCAGATTGCGCGGCCGACCGTTGGCCCTGGCCGACCGTTGGCTCACCGGACAGTCCGGTGCACACCGGACAGTCCGGTGAATTATAGCCGTACGCCGCCGGCCAAAATCCCGAGAGCGGCCAGTTCGAGTCGAGTCAGTCTGGCGCACCGGACACTGTCCGGTGCACACCGGACAGTCCGGTGCTCCAGACCGAGCTGGGACTTGGCTGCACACAGCCAAGTCATTCTCTCCCCTTTTCTCTTTTTCTTCTTTCTGTTTCTAACACTTAGACAAATATGTTAGTCCACAAAACCAATGTACTAAGGCTTAGAAACATACCTTTACTTCATGATTTGCACCTTGTTCATCCATGAACATAAATTCACAATTAAGCACATGTGTTGGCACTCAATCACCAAAATACTTAGAAATGGCCCAAGGGCACATTTCCCTTTCAGAATGGAGATGCGAATGGGGGGAGGAGTTGCCGCGCCGACGGCCGGCCGCGATTTTTTTGGGAAGAATCGTGAGAAGGGATAACACACACAGAGAGAAAAATGAGTGTTATCTTTGCGTTACAGGAATGAAGCGACGACGACGTCGAGACTGATTGCCGTCGTCCGCGGCCATGGGGTGGAGCACCTTCCGGAGAAGTCGAGACTTATACGATTAAAAAAAGGCAGGCAAAGAGTCGGCGCAACATTTCACACGCAGTAGTGAGTGTCACCTGGACGGTTGGATTAGTGGCACGGACAAACGATCTTACGGCTACGAACTCTAGAATTCATGTTTCAAACCTCAAATCCTTTTCTCAAACCTAGGATTCATATTTGAAACCTCGAGGATTTCTATATGCAGTGCCGGCCGGCCAGGCAGAAAGGTCAACCTTGTGGCCCTGGCGCTCAGAGACGTCGTCCCTTTTTAAGGTTTTCGCACTAACACTGGAAATTGTAATTCATGATGAAGACGGTGGTGATGAGAACGGGGACGCGCAGCAGTCAGTGTCTAGAGATTCGAACATACCTCAGGAAGCCTCATGTCCTATGGCCCCTGCCTCTCCATCAGCCACAAACAGCGCCTCCAGCCAAAACGCTCGGAAGGATGTTGCACCTCGTAGCCAAACTGCAGGTGCGGGGATCACGTTAGCCTTAAAACACCAATCCAAATGGTGTTTGAACCCGTACTAATTGTATCGTGGCGAACTGCCCCCATATTGATGTGATGTTATCAGATATTGAGTTCATAGCTACATTTATTATGGAAATCAACAGAAATCATTTGCACCAAGGCCTACTGAACAAAAACTAGCCACCACAAACAGAAATGTTACTACTCTTAACGGCTACTGTATAAGCAAATTGCAAATCTCTAACTACAAACAACCCCCTAGATTCAGATTCAGCACCAAAGTCTACGTTAACCGTAGAACCCTTTTCATCATTCGGCTGAGGCATTCGCCTGACGCATCCTTCGATGCCCCACGGAGGGAAGGTAGGTCGTTGCTGCGTTCCTATTCCAGACGCGTGCGCTCTAGGAAGTACTCCCTCCAGTGCAGTAAAGGTAGTCGTTTAGGACATGATTGTGCATACCAAGGAGTGATTAATTATCATAGAGTTTTCCCTGTTTGCCCCTATTAAATAGAGATATGGGTGCATTAACGTCACTAAAACAATCAAGCTTGATTGGTTGCTGCAGCAGCTCCAAGGCATTCTAGACTGGAGGTCTCAAGTTCGATTCCTCTTAAATGCATCTTTTTTGTGCAATTACTAGGGGCAATAACGTCCAAATCCCAGACCCACGCGCGCTATGACTTCTTTTGTGCACACTCGGTTACGTGCAGAATGACTTCTTTTACTGCACCGGAGGGAGTATTTTATTTTGGCCTAGACAGTATTCAGCCTCTCCAAATACTGGTCGGCTCCATCATCAACCTCACCTTCCGACAGGTACGAGGGACGAAACTGGGACGGATATTTCCCGACTATCCGTCCGTCCCGAAGGGTTCAAAAGTTAAATGGGACGCCCGATATCCGAGCCCGAACAATTAATATCCGATCCGTATTTGTATCCGGAGATTCAAACTTGGGTATTAGTATGCCGATGGTATGTATATTATTATCCGGAGTATTTTAGCACTGTTCGTATCCGAATCCGATCCGAGAAAATATTTTTTATCTGTATTCGAATCCGCAAATATCCATCCGTATTCGATCCGGTTTCATGCCTAGGTACGAGCCCTGCTCTTGCTCGCCTGTGGTTCTGACACCGGGTTCTTGCCTGACAGAGATCCCCGCACCTGCAGGTTGGCTACGGGGTGCAACATCCTTCCGAGCGTTTTGGCCGGAGGCGCTGTTTGTGGCTGATAGAGAGGTAGGGCCATGGGACCTGAGGCTTCCTGAGGTATGTTCGAATCTCTGCCCATCTTCTGACCTCTTTCTTCCTCCTCCGCATCCACTGCCGCGACGGGACCTCGCCGCCCCACTGCCGCGACGGGACCTCGCCGCGGTGCGACCTCGCCGCCCCACTGACGCAACCTCGTCGGCTGTGCCGTGGGAGCTCTGGCCCCCTCGCATCAGCTGCTGGCGGGCCCGTGAGCTAGGGTTTCCGGTCGCCGCGGATCTCGGCGGCCTCCTCCGCCGAGCTCCTCGCAGCCCCGCGACGCGATATCGTCAGCCGTGCCGCCTGAGGTAACTGCCATAACTTCACCGCCATTATTTCTGCTCTTTCCCTGACTTGCATCTGTATCTATTGTCCATTTGACATGGAATTTCACTCTGGGTCTAAACCGAGCGGGAGTGGTTGGTTTTTTCTTTTCTTCTTTCGATTTCCTCCGGTATTCAAAGATGATATCTGATTTCAAGTGCAGCATAGCCTGTAGGGTTAGGGTGGCGAGCAGCAGGGTTGTAGGGTGTAATAGGATTTAAAACAAAAGGCCTAGATAGGAGACTGTTGTAAGTCGTAATTTAAAACAGGTCCCAGTTGCTCAGGGGCTACGAAGCACCCCAAATGTAATAAAATCATAGTAACCCCTGCAACTGGGGAAAACACACACACCCTAATCCAAAGATAAGCGTGTGTGGTCACATCCTGTCAGCTATGGTCGTTGGGATGGCTTGCAGGGCACGGGAGAAAGCATCGATAGCATAAGATTTCGGCCATCCACCCCCGAACAAGACACGGGTGTCGTTCACTGTCTGGGACAGCACGCATAGGGTGTCATGCAAGGACCTCTCGGCCTCATCAAGCACATGCTCACTCGTTCCCTGCAGGACAATGGTGCAAGCCTGTCCCATCTCAACCCCAGTGAAATGAATTAGCCTGTCCTCCCCAATCATAATCTCTTCGATAACCTTGCAGTGCCCAAGCTTAACAGACTCCGGATTATCAAAAGTTGATGCAATCTCACCACCAGTGACAAGAGCTAGCCGTTCAATGCCCTCAAAATCAGCATGCTCAATTGCGAGGATGCCAGCATCAGCAAACAGTTCTTCAGGGAAGTTATAGATTAACTGCCTGTTGACAAAATAGTTGATCCCATGTGCTATAATCTTCTGCACCTACTCTCTCATTTTCTGCTTTTCAGCAGCTTCAATATCTGCAACCTTAGACATTGAATCCACCCAGACACATGCCCCATAGTCTTAAATCTGTGTCCATAGCACTGTTTGCAACCAAAATTTTGGCATTCTCAATTCTCTTAGGTTGCCCAATGCCAATTTTCTTGTCAAGGATGAACCCTTCATCCAAAAAGGAGTCCATAAGAGATCCTCCAGGTTTCTTCAGAATTTGAATGGCTTCCAGGTTGGTGCTGCCCTTAAGCCTTAATACAGCGTCAACTGTAAGTTCAGCAAAGTAATCCTGGGAAAGAATTTTTGAACTAAGGGTAGTCATAGCAATGTTCATGAGATCAGCTCTGAACTTATCTGAACATAATGTACATGTTAAATCAGTGCTTTACTTTGAACTAATAAAACACCGTTAACTGGTAATTTATCATTGCTATGGTCTTTCAGGCTATTTGAGGAGATGCCGTCATCGTCATCGTCATCCTTACTCTCTGGCTCCAATACTGTGAGTGCTGAGCTTCCTCTAATCCCTTGCAAGCTCTGCAATGGGGTGGTGATTGAGCGGGTCTCCAAACAACCAGAAAGCACGTCGAGGAAGTTCTACCGGTGCAGAGCCAAGAAAACGGTTATTTCTCAATTTTTGCTCAATTGATAAGTTATATGGTTTGGGTAATTTTGAGGGCCCAATGCTTTCTTCTTTACATGGGAAGCACAAGGGTTTAATGGGACGCTTGAGCTATGTGAGCATCATACCCACCACCCATCATAGATACAAAATTACGCCATACCCATACCCACCATGGGTAGCGGGTACCCATCGGGTACCCATACCCACTAACATTATAGTAGACATGATCATTTAAATCGTAAAAGTAAGTATCCAATATAAAATGTTGAAACCCCATACCTCATCAATATTGAAAGATGCTAAAATAGCATATTATCTTTGTGCTACCATGACAAAAATTCATTGAATGCAACATAATTTTATCACAAGGTTAACAACATTCAACATTAAATTGCAACATCATACAAGCCCATGCATGAGAGAACAAGCCCTTAATCCGTATCCACATGTCATTTCTTAGCGGGTTTCTTATCGGGTAGCGGGTATGGGGCAAGAGAGAACATACCCATACCCACCATACCCGATGGGTATAACAAATGACCCATTAAAATGCCCATGGGTATCAAAATTCGACATACCCGTGCCCTAATAGGGTTTTTACCCATTGGGTATCGGGTTTCGGGTACCCATTGCCATCCCTATCCCCTACAGTACTGCATGGGCCACTGCCGCGTGGGCCCCGCGTGCGACAGGGCCCACACGCAGTGACCCAACTGCACCCTGCAGTACTGCAGGCGATCCGCTTCCGGTGAGGGTGACGGGGCTAGGGTTGGATTGGGAGGAGCCACCGCCACCAAAGAGGCGAGTGCGGCCACCAAAAAAAGGCTCCCAGTGCTCCCTCAACCAAAGTTTGTACTTTAAAACGGAGCCGGCACCCTTACGCTGCGCGCGGATCACCTAATCAAAATAAACTTTCACCTGAACTATTATATTACGAACTGGAGCACATAAACAAGATGATGTACTTAATTATAAAGATCTTACAAGTAACTCGAGCATATCTACATGTTCACATTGCATATGCTACGGGAGTCTAAAGCCAGCATTGTTCTACCTATCACTGTCAAGCTCCGTCGTCGCCATGGATTCTGGCGCATGCTCCCCCGCCCCTCCGACCCTTTCTAGGACCCTAAAGCCGCCAAGCCTGCCGCCCCCCACCTCCGACGAGCTCCACTGCCCCTGACACCGGCCCAACCAGCCGCCTCCGCCGCCGCCGTCTCTCCCGCCATCACCACCGGGCGGGCCTTCCTCCCCAAATTTCTTTTAAGGCCGGAGGTGTTCGGTGAGCTCGATGGTGGCGGCGCGCATGGAGCTCGACGACGGCCACCCCGCAGGTACCGCGAACCCCGCCGGCCCCCATGAAGACGACAGATTTTCAGAGGGAAATATGTCAAGAAATCAATAACATTTCTCTAATAAAAAACATGTCAATGAGTGTGAGCAGATATTCCTTCATCTATATTTCTAGTTCTTCTGGCCGGTGGTCTTTTCCCTTAGTTTTGAGAGATAAGTAGGCTACGGAGTACTTTTCCCTCTTATCCCACTACTTTCCTTACTTTTAAGAGATCTCATAGGAGTCGGTCAAGCCCAAACCTATCAAGCTAGATTCATCATGTGTAGTTTTTTCAAGTCATTTGGGCTGCCAGAGCCCAACGCCTCTATCCAATTCTTGGTTCCCAAGAAGTTTGGTTCCAACACAGGCACAGGCACAACATGTGTTGCGTATGTTGTAGGCATAGTTCTCGAGCGAGTTCTTGGCATCTACCTTATTCTTGTGCTCCTCGTCCTCGGCCTTGTACGTCTCTGCCTCCTGCACCATCATCTCGATCTCCTAATCTAAGACATTCAAACCTCGAGTATAACTTCCCTTCTTGGTAAAGTTGTATTCGATTATCGGCAAAACCCTAACGACCATTCCAGTCACACTAATTAGGGTTTTATCGATAAACAAGACTTGCCATGGATCACTTAAGTGCTAGCGACCCATGGGCTTCACGCAATCCCAAAAGGAATATCAAACCTAGTTACTGATGCCAACTACGGCTAAACATGAAGATACAAACTTATTAAATGTTTTTACCCAAGAGGGAGAATCAAAACCATGCGCGTTTTGAAAGACAGCACAAAGTCCATGTGATATGCAGTTTTCGTGTCGTTTTGCTTAGAAACGCCGGTTTCCGCTCAAGAGCCGCCCGAGAGTCTTTCTTAGCCATGGATGGACTGAACCTTGGATTTTTTGTGTGGGGCCCTATCGGTGGGTCCCTCGGGGCCCATGGGCCCACCCCGTCAGGATGGGTTCTGCTGCCCGTTCGGGGCCCGTTTTGGCCCTTTTTTGCCCGTTTTCGCGTGTTTCCTCCATGGCTCGTTCGGGAACGGAACTAGTGCCTGTCAATCACGGGTTGGCGCCCGTTATGGACCGTTCATTATGGATCATTTTCACGTTGGTGCCCCGTTGTCGAGCCGTTTTCGCGTCGTGCGAGCCGTTTTTTCGCTCTATAGCGGGAATGGCGAAAGACTAAGGGGACATGGACAGGATGAGAGTGAAGCTTTCGGACCCGGCAGGGTAAGATAGGTAGACGGTCGGTAGACGGTGTAAATATTCAATTTTCTAGTACGAAATATTTGGCATCAGAAAATAGAATATTCTTCAAACTAACTGTAAATATTCCATCTTCTAGTTTGGAATATTTAGCATTCCATTATTGGAACATGTTCTATCAAACCTGTTAATGAACGGGTAGGACTTCTCCGACGAGTTGTAGGTATGTTCCCTTAGCAGAGGTGCATTGGAATTGATGGTAGGCCTAATTCATGTCTGAGACATGAGTTCAGAAAGTTGATCACATGTGCAATTAAATGCGAAGAGGAATCGTGCCAACACCGCGTGCTATTCCATTATAGGGAATATATTTTTTTAAATAACCTTAAATAGTTAAATCGTGTATCTATGTCAATTAACCAATTATGGAGATCATCAATGAGAATTTGGCATTTAGTTGTGTTACATGAAGGCAACCAGCTGAATCATTTACATTAATTGTTG
The DNA here is from genome assembly GCA_029449295.1 of Zea luxurians. Lineage (NCBI taxonomy): Eukaryota > Viridiplantae > Streptophyta > Magnoliopsida > Poales > Poaceae > Zea > Zea luxurians. The sequence goes on along the minus strand of JAOPSE010000981.1, from coordinate 143,990 downwards.
ATGAACACATGCATATCATATATACAATGATAAGAAAATTACAATATCCGTAGTCGCCTTTATTTCGATGGTAAATATGACCCATCACCCAGACTAAAGCTATGACCACTGTAGCAACTTGCTTTATTTAACATTCATTTAGAGACAACTTGCTTTATTTAACATGAATTAAAAGGAGCGATGTGACTATAGATCACTGCATTATTAATTGTTACATACATACGTCCTTTGGTCTAATATTAATTCCGAAAGATTCTGGAATGCATTTGGTCGAAATCTAAAATTAGAAGTGGGGCGAAATGGATAAAAAGTTGCATATATAGTGGCAAAATAGATGCAGTAAAACCGAAAATAAAAAAAACAGCGCGAGGAAAAATATTAAAAGAGAGGTACGGTTAAACCAGAAGATGTCAAGGTGCGCGCGGTATGTGAAAGAAGAAGCAGAGAAAAGAATGCAAAAATCATATGTACATCTAAATCTCTTCGGATATGTAGGCCGAGCTGAGATCTGTACATCAGTATGCAAAATCATACATATACTATATATCTAACACAGCAACACGCCAAATAAGGCGGGCGGTCTGGCAGATCATCAGCTAGCTAGCAGAGAGCGAGGGAATGAACTCACATCGTCGTGGCGCTGGCGTCCGTCGTCGCCGGCCGGGGAGATCCGGCCATAGATGCAGGCCGGGAGCGCCTCGAGCGAGCTAGATCGAGTGCCAAGCTAGAACCAAAAATAAAAGCACACTCAATAATATAGGAGCTCTTTCTAAAAGCTAGTAGTGCAAAATTATTTTTCATACAACATTTTTTGTAGTTAATTATTTGTTCATAGGGGTAGAGATTTCTAGTGCATTGTAATGATTTTGTACTCAAGAGTTTGAATACGAATACTATACTCCTTTTTCTGTCGTCCCTCCGCATGACTAGAGTTCTGGCACCCGAACCCTAACCGCCGGCGAGCCCCAGACCGCGCTGTCGCCGCGCTCCACATCCCGCCTTCTCCCGCGGAGAGGAAGCTGAGCGGTGCGTCGCCATAGATGCGCTTTTACTTGATGCGAGACTGCTTACGGGCATTAGGTGGTCGGTGCGCTCTTACTCGATGCATCCGTGTTCGAGACAGGAATATTGGATGTTTTTTTACGAAATATTCTTATAACGAAGTGTAAATATTCCATGTTCTAGTCAGAAATATTTGACCTTTTATGGAATATTCTTATAAATAAGGGTAAATATTCCATGTTCGAGACAGGAATATTTGAAGTTTTAATATGGAATGTTCTTATAACAAAGTGTAAATATTCTGTGTTCATTCAGGAATATTTGACCTTCTATTACGGAATATTCTTATAACCTAAAAAACCCTAAAAACAAAAAACCCTGAACCCTAAAAAAACACTAAACCCTAAACCTCGCCCTAAACCCATAAACCCGGAACCGAAAACCCTCCCACTTACCTTTGCCATCCCATCCACGTCCCCCATGGAGCTGAGCTTGAGCGGCGATGAGGTGACCGCCGAGCTCTCTTCATCCGCCGATGCGAGGAAGGAGGAGGACCACATCAACGCACTCCCTCTTGACATTTAAACTCCTCCTGCTGTTGCTACGTGGGTTGCGGAAGCTCAACCTCGTGCCCCTGGCACTTAGAGAATTGGCAAGCCCGCCTGTATGAATGGTCAGGCTCATATCCTGGTCGTCACTGGCCGGCCAGGCATGATGAATCAGATCAATGGCGACGCGTCCGATGTAGCAGATCGAGTCGTCAGCTAGAAGCTAGAGGAGGACCTATCCACAATTGGCGGCGAGGTGACCGCCGATGCAAGATGGTGGTTGACTGTGATTTACTGGAATATATCCAGATTTCACGTAATGCCTTGAAGATCTAGGCCGTCGCAAATGGGGTGCCACGACATATAACTAGCACGTCCAGTTTTACGTAATAGCACATCCTGTATAATGGAATAGCACGCGGTGGGGGCACGATTCCTCTTAGCATTTTCTTGCACACGTGATCAACTTTCTGAACTCATCTACAAATTGCTTCATGAATTAGCGCAGAAAGAAATTATAATTAAAAAATTGTTAACACTAAAGCAAACAGCTAGCACGTCTGTGTTTATGAAATAGCACATCGGTATCTAGGAATAGCACGCGGTGGGGGCACGATTTCCCTACCATCTGTGTTGTACAGCTAGCACGACAGGTTTAAGAAATAGCACATTGTGCATCTAGGCCGTCGCAAATGGCGTGCCACGACATGTAACTAGCAGGTCCAGTTTTACGTAATAGCACATCCTGTATAATGGAATAGCACGCGGTGGGGGCACGATGTCATATCCCTGCGACGAGGCCGCGATGCGCCGGCCCGGTGATGGATCGAGTTCGCTATCAAGCTTCTGGCCAAGGCGCGGCACAGATGCCTGCGGCCTGCTCCCTGAAGATGATTTGACTCGCTGTGTTTTGAACTTCCGTGGATAGGAAGCCCATGATATAAGTTCCATCATCAACTTTATCGATAAGTTCGCCCATTGCTTTGTCATAGTCTTGTATTTCAGAGGCGCTTCCATTTTGTGATGACTCAGGCATGTATGAGCTCTTCAGCCGAAGCTGGAGTGAGAAGGGCTCACCAAGGCTACGCCTTTTACTTGAAATACTATTGTCAATACTATTGTCCCCACTGTATCGATCACTGTGTTCAATATTGAACCTATATGTACTAAGTGATTTTGCCTTGCTTCCATAAAAAATTTCAAAGATCGTGTTGAGCTTTATGTCATATCCCTGCGACGAGGCCGCGATGCGCCGGCCCGGTGATGGATCGAGTTCGCTATCAAGCTTCTGGCCAAGGCGCGGCAGAGACAGATGCTTGCGGCCTGCTCCCTGAAGATGATTTGACTCGCTGTGTTTTGAACTTCCGTGGATAGGAAGCCCAGGCACAAATGGCGTCGACCTCAGAGCCAGCTTCCCATGTCAGCGAAGGAAAAGACCACCGGCCAGAAGATGGTGCAGGAGGTAGATAGAGAAGATGGTGCAGGAGGTAGAGACGTACAAGGCCGAGGTCGAGGAGCACAAGAAGAAGGCAGCGTGTGTTGCGCATGTTGTAGGCGTAGTTCTCGAGCGAGTTCTTGGCGTCCACCTTCTTCTTGTGCTCCTCATCCTCGGCCTTGTACATCTCTGCCTACTGGACCATCTTCTCGATCTCCTCTTTGCTCAGCTGGCCCTTGTCGTGGGTGATGGTGATCCTATTTGTAACACCCTGAATTTGGGGGTATAAATTTTTTTTCTCTAATATCCATCAAATTCAGGTGTTACCCTCTCTTTTCCTTAGTTTTTCTTTTCTTTTTCCTAGATAGTGGGGAGTTATTTTGTTTTACATATTTATAAGTCTAGTAAAATAAAACCCTAAAGGAATAATGATTGTTGCATCATGCCGAAATACATCTATTTTTGTATGAGGTGATGCTTTGATGTGCATCTATCTAAACTCGTGAGCATGATTGAATTTGAATTAAAACTAAACCAAGTTTCAAATGAAGAGAAGAGAAAGAAATAAAAGAAAGAAGAGAAGATAAAGAAAATAGGAGAGAAAAGGAAAAAGACCCATCCCTCCCTTCCCCTCTTGGCTAGCCCAGCTCGCCACCCTGGCCCACCAGGCCAGCGCCCCTCCCCCCCTGCGGCCCACGCGCCCTTCCTTTTTCCCCCTCGGCCCAGCTCGATTTTTCCCCGTGGCCTGCCCCGCCCAGCCCCGCGCGGCCCAGGTGCACCCCCTTTTCCCCCCGCCATGTCCCGCGCGGCCCAGCGCCACCCCCGCAAGCGCGCATCCTGGCCCAGCGCTCGCGCTCGCCAGCACTCGCCCACCCCACGCGCTCCTGCAGCCCAGCCATGGCCCAGCTCCTCGCCAGCCGCACGCAGCCCACGCGCGCGCCCCAGTTGCATGCCCTGCGCGCGCTCGCCCAGCCGCTCGCCTTGCTGCACGTCGCGCATGCATGCGCCAGCCCACTCCCACGATCCCACCTGCGCAGGTGCATGTGCATGGGTAGGCTGCCTGATGGATGCTGCTGCTGATGACTTCGTCATAATTTGTTTCAGCGCTAATTCATGAAGAAATTTGTAGATGAGTTCAGAAAGTTGATCACCTGTGCAAGAAAATGCTAAGAGGAATCGTGCCAACACCGCGTGCTATTCCATTATACAGGATGTGCTATTATGTAAAACTAGACGTGCTAGTTATATGTCGTGGCACCCCATTTGCGACGGCCTAGATGCACAATATGCTATTTCGTAAAGTAGCAGAGGTGCATTGGAATTGATGGTAGACCTAATTCATGTTTGAGCCATGAGTTCAGAAAGTTGATCACGTGCAAGAAAATGCTAAGAGGAATCGTGCCCCTGCCGCGTGCTATTCCATTATACAGGATGTGCTATTACGTAAAACTGGACGTGCTAGTTATATGTCGTGGCACCCCATTTGCGACGGCCTAGATGCACAATATGCTATTTCGTAAACCTGGCGTGCTAGCTGTACAACACAGATGGTAGGAAAATCGTGCCCCCACCGCGTGCTATTCCAAGACACAGGATGTGCTATTATGTAAAACTGGACGTGCTAGTTATGTGTCGTGGCAGCCCACGACCGACGGCCCATCTGTTATTCCTAGATGCACGATGTGCTATATTTGTAGATGAGTTCAGAAAGTTGATCACGTGTGCAAAAAAATGCTAAGAGGAATCGTGCCCCCACCACGTGCTATTCCAAGACACTGGATGTACTATTACGTAAACCTGGACGTGCTAGTCATATGTCGTGGCAGCCCACGACCGATGGCCCATCCTGACTAGAACATGGAATATTTACACTTTGTTATAAGAATATTCCATATTAAAACATCAAATATTCCTATCTCGAACACGGAATATTTATAATTTTTTATAATAATATTCCGTAATCGAAATCCACAAGGACATCATCCGCCAGATGAGGTCCAGCTCTTGATCTCATTCATTCCTGCCTGGCCGGTCGGCAACGACCAGGATGTGAGTGCCCACTCTCTGCCTGACCATTCGTAGGAAACCCTAAACACTAAATTCCTGAACCCTAAACCCAAAACACAACCACTTTGCATCTGAATGAAAATTAATTTCCTTTGTGCGCATGGAAATTCTGTTTCAAATTCTATCCCAAAAACCTTATTTCTGTTGACAATCTGAAGTGACTGTTTTAACAAAAACTTTTGGAGAATTTGAGTTGCTTTTCATGCTTACAATAGATTGGATTACAAAATCCTTAAGTGCCTTGCAACTAGCAAGACATATAGTTTGATTCCTTGGGTGGCAGTAGCAGAGGTGCATTGGAATTGATGGTAGGCCTAATTCATGTCTGAGACATGAGTTCAGAAAGTTGATCACATGTGCAATTAAATGCGAAGAGGAATCGTGCCAACACCGCGTGCTATTCCATTATAGGGAATATATTTTTTTAAATAACCTTAAATAGTTAAATCGTGTATCTATGTCAATTAACCAATTATGGAGATCATCAATGAGAATTTGGCATTTAGTTGTGTTACATGAAGGCAACCAGCTGAATCATTTACATTAATTGTTGATGAACACATGCATATCATATATACAATGATAAGAAAATTACAATATCCGTAGTCGCCTTTATTTCGATGGTAAATATGACCCATCACCCAGACTAAAGCTATGACCACTGTAGCAACTTGCTTTATTTAACATTCATTTAGAGACAACTTGCTTTATTTAACATGAATTAAAAGGAGCGATGTGACTATAGATCACTGCATTATTAATTGTTACATACATACGTCCTTTGGTCTAATATTAATTCCGAAAGATTCTGGAATGCATTTGGTCGAAATCTAAAATTAGAAGTGGGGCGAAATGGATAAAAAGTTGCATATATAGTGGCAAAATAGATGCAGTAAAACCGAAAATAAAAAAACAGCGCGAGGAAAAATATTAAAAGAGAGGTACGGTTAAACCAGAAGATGTCAAGGTGCGCGCGGTATGTGAAAGAAGAAGCAGAGAAAAGAATGCAAAAATCATATGTACATCTAAATCTCTTCGGATATGTTGGCCGAGCTGAGATCTGTACATCAGTATGCAAAATCATACATATACTATATATCTAACACAGCAACACGCCAAATAAGGCGGGCGGTCTGGCAGATCATCAGCTAGCTAGCAGAGAGCGAGGGAATGAACTCACATCGTCGTGGCGCTGGCGTCCGTCGTCGCCGGCCGGGGAGATCCGGCCATAGATGCAGGCCGGGAGCGCCTCGAGCGAGCTAGATCGAGTGCCAAGCTAGAACCAAAAATAAAAGCACACTCAATAATATAGGAGCTCTTTCTAAAAGCTAGTAGTGCAAAATTATTTTTCATACAACATTTTTTGTAGTTAATTATTTGTTCATAGGGGTAGAGATTTCTAGTGCATTGTAATGATTTTGTACTCAAGAGTTTGAATACGAATACTATACTCCTTTTTCTGTCGTCCCTCCGCATGACTAGAGTTCTGGCACCCGAACCCTAACCGCCGGCGAGCCCCGGACCGCGCTGTCGCCGCGCTCCACATCCCGCCTTCTCCCGCGGAGAGGAAGCTGAGCGGTGCGTCGCCATAGATGCGCTTTTACTTGATGCGAGACTGCTTACGGGCATTAGGTGGTCGGTGCGCTCTTACTCGATGCATCCGTGTTCGAGACAGGAATATTGGATGTTTTTTTACGAAATATTCTTATAACGAAGTGTAAATATTCCATATTCTAGTCAGAAATATTTGACCTTTTATGGAATATTCTTATAAATAAGGGTAAATATTCCATGTTCGAGACAGGAATATTTGAAGTTTTAATATGGAATGTTCTTATAACAAAGTGTAAATATTCTGGGTTCATTCAGGAATATTTGACCTTCTATTACGGAATATTCTTATATCCTAAAAAACCCTAAAAACAAAAAACCCTGAACCCTAAAAAAACACTAAACCCTAAACCTCGCCCTAAACCCATAAACCCGGAACCGAAAACCCTCCCACTTACCTTCGCCATCCCATCCACGTCCCCATGGAGCTGAGCTTGAGCGGCGATGAGGTGACCGCCGAGCTCTCTTCATCCGCCGATGCGAGGAAGGAGGAGGACCACATCAACGCACTCCCTCTTGACATTTAAACTCCTCCTGCTGTTGCTACGTGGGTTGCGGAAGCTCAACCTCGTGCCCCTGGCACTTAGAGAATTGGCAAGCCCGCCTGTATGAATGGTCAGGCTCATATCCTGGTCGTCACTGGCCGGCCAGGCATGATGAATCAGATCAATGGCGACGCGTCCGATGTAGCAGATTGAGTCGTCAGCTAGAAGCTAGAGGAGGACCTATCCACAATTGGCGGCCCTAGTGAAGGTGTTTCATTCCCAAAATTTAGTAAACAAGAGATGGATCAAGCAAAAGCTGAGCTGAGGAAAAAGTGTGATGAATTGGGGATGGAGGGATTGTTTGCTGATAAGAACAAGTATCGAAAGCTGGGAACAAATGGAGTGCCTCGCTGGGTGCTGAAACATTATGTTCATCAGCAATCACCTCAAATACCCGAGATCGATGAATGGGCTGTCAAGTGTTTCATGATGTGTGTGTGCAATGCCTTGCTGTTCTGTACCAGCAACGAGAAGATCACTGGTTATGATTATCTAGTGTGCAAGGATCTGAGTTCTATAGGTGGCTACAACTAGGCTAAAGCTGTGGTGGATGATATTCAATCCAATATCATATGGTGGAAGAAAAGAAGAGACGCCACAACCCCTACTCTTCCAGGTTCTATTGCTTTCCTAGTGGTAAGAATTTGCTAAACATAAGTAGTTAATTTCATTGCGATTAACTGATATAACATAAGTTCAGTTATTTCATTGTGATTAACTGATATATTTTTGTTTGCAGGTCTATTATTTAGACAACTTAGAATGTGCTCCTGTACGGGCGCTCCCATTGGATTTACCTCGATCTTCTTTGTTCAAGAAAGATCTTGTTAAAAAAATTATTAAGTTAGATAAAAGGACGCTCCAGAATGGCACGGTGTCTTTTGGCGTGTTGCCTGTAAATGGTTTTTTTGTTTCAGTTATTTTACCTTTCGGTGTCTTTTTTGTTTCAGTTATATTCTCTCAGTTAATCTGTCACTCAGTTAATATGTTGTAACCTTTCAGTTAATTCAACACTCAGTTAATACGCTGTAACCTTTCAATTAATTCAACACTCAGTTAATACGCTATACTTATCAGTTAATGGGTAACTCAGTTAATATACTGTAGTTCCTCAGTTAATTGGTTTTTTTGTTTCAGTTATTTTACCTTTCGGTGTCTTTTTTGTTTCAGTTATATTCTCTCAGTTAATCTGTCACTCAGTTAATATGCTGTAACCTTTCAGTTAATTCAACACTCAGTTAATACGCTATACTTATCAGTTAATGGGTAACTCAGTTAATATACTGTAGTTCCTCAGTTAATGGGTAACTCAGTGTATACAGTGTAGAACCTCAGTTAATTGGTAACTCAGTTAACATGCTGTAACCCTCAGTTAATTTGTATCTTTACTATTGTACCTTTACTTCACTTGTCTCCTTCACTTTTTTGTAGTTGAACAATGTACGTACTTTCTATCTGAATGTATGTACCCTTGAGGACGAGGAACAACCTGTAGGAGAGGAGGACGAACCTCCGATTCTATGCGCGGTAAGGGGTGGGAGAAAGGCACCAAGGGGTGGGAGAAGAAAGACAGCAGGGGCTGACCTTATTTCCTTGGACCCGGAGCTCGCTGAAGCGATTGCTTCAGTAACTGATGAAAGCATCAAGGCATATGTGTCCGATTTGGTGAAAAACTATGAGGTAGCCGTCACCGATGCACGTCTCATCATTAGTAAGGAGGAGAACAAGATCAAGCAGAGCCAACGCATGATTGAAGCAAGTCAAACCCAGATCTCCAATGCGGAGAAGATGCTGCGGTCTAAAGTGAACTCTGCCACAACTCAGATCACTGACCTTGATGAAACATTAGGTTCTTATGTTGCAAGAATTCGTTCATCGAAACAGGTTTGATCTGTCATTCAGTCCTACAGTCGTTCCGTAATTTACATGATATGTCCTTCACTCTTTCCCTCATTGATTTTTATTTGCATCAGCCTATTTCTCGAGGGGAGAATCTGAGTATGGATGATGATGATGATGATGCTGATGATGATGATGATGATGCTGATGAGGATGAGGATGATGCTGATGCTGATGAGGATGATGCTCACATAGCTCAAGGGTTTAATGGAACTACAGTATATTAACTGAGTTACCCATTAACTGATAAGTATAGCGTATTAACTGAGTGTTGAATTAACTGAAAGGTTACAGCATATTAACTGAGTGACAGATTAACTGAGAGAATATAACTGAAACAAAAAAGACACTGAAAGGTAAAATAACTGAAACAAAAAAACCATTTACAGGCAACACGCCAAAAGACACCGTGCCATTCTGGAGCGTCCTTTTATCTAACTTAATAATTTTTTTAACAAGATCTTTCTTGAACAAAGAAGATCGAGGTAAATCCAATGGGAGCGCCCGTACAGGAGCACATTCTAAGTTGTCTAAATAATAGACCTGCAAACAAAAATATATCAGTTAATCACAATGAAATAACTGAACTTATGTTATATCAGTTAATCGCAATGAAATTAACTACTTATGTTTAGCAAATTCTTACCACTAGGAAAGCAATAGAACCTGGAAGAGTAGGGGTTGTGGCGTCTCTTCTTTTCTTCCACCATATGATATTGGATTGAATATCATCCACCACAGCTTTAGCCCAGTTGTAGCCACCTATAGAACTCAGATCCTTGCACACTAGATAATCATAACCAGTGATCTTCTCGTTGCTGGTACAGAACAGCAAGGCATTGCACACACACATCATGAAACACTTGACAGCCCATTCATCGATCTCGGGTATTTGAGGTGATTGCTGATGAACATAATGTTTCAGCACCCAGCGAGGCACTCCATTTGTTCCCAGCTTTCGATACTTGTTCTTATCAGCAAACAATCCCTCCATCCCCAATTCATCACACTTTTTCCTCAGCTCAGCTTTTGCTTGATCCATCTCTTGTTTACTAAATTTTGGGAATGAAACACCTTCACTAGGAATCCCAAAAACAGCAGCAACAGCTTGCGGTGTTATTGGCAACACCTTCCTTGAAATTTGAATCCTCAACGGGTCTTCTTTGATGCACTCTAACAAAAACCTCCCCAAGTACCTATCTGAAATGTTTCCCATCCTTAACTTCAACAAGTCCCCAAATCCCATTTGTTGTATTCTAAGTTTTACATTCTCGGGCATCTCCTCAATGCACTCAACTATGAAATTAGGCGAGCATCTTGTAGTGGCAAAGTTGCCGCCCTTAGCCTGATTATATTGTACAGAAGAAATTTAACAGATCAGAATAACTGAGCATTCCATTAACTGATTCATTACATCGAATTAACTGAGACAATATAGAGGATTAACTGAGGGGTTACAGCACATTAACTGAGGGTCTACAGTGTATTAACTGACACAAGAGAATAACTGACACAAGTAAAATGAATTACCTGCACTTGATTTGAAGCATCTGAACCAACAGACTCTGATCCAGATGAATCGCCACTACTTGAATTGCTTTGCGCCATATGCTCTCCTGTATGATCCAAGGTGTCCAGAATTAATGACAAGCTTTTTAAATGTTTTCTTGTAAAAGTAAGGAGGAGGAAGGTCGGGTGCCGTCGGAGCGCGGAGGCGCGGAGGCGGAGGAGGCAGAGGACCCTGCGGAGCAGAATGACCTGGCGCGGCGGGAAGGTGGGCCTCGCGCGCGGGAGAAGGCGGGATGTGGAGCGCGGCGACAACGCGGTCTGGGGCTCGCCGGCGGTTAGGGTTCGGGTGCCAGAACTCTAGTCATGCGGAGGGACGACAGAAAAAGGAGTATAGTATTCGTATTCAAACTCTTGAGTACAAAATCATTACAATGCACTAGAAATCTCTACCCCTATGAACAAATAATTAACTACAAAAAATGTTGTATGAAAAATAATTTTGCACTACTAGCTTTTAGAAAGAGCTCCTATATTATTGAGTGTGCTTTTATTTTTGGTTCTAGCTTGGCACTCGATCTAGCTCGCTCGAGGCGCTCCCGGCCTGCATCTATGGCCGGATCTCCCCGGCCGGCGACGACGGACGCCAGCGCCACGACGATGTGAGTTCATTCCCTCGCTCTCTGCTAGCTAGCTGATGATCTGCCAGACCGCCGGCCTTATTTGGCGCGTTGCTGTGTTAGATATATAGTATATGTATGATTTTGCATACTGATGTACAGATCTCAGCTCGGCCTACATATCGGAAGAGATTTAGATGTACATATGATTTTTGCATTCTTTTCTCTGCTTCTTCTTTCACATACCGCGCGCACCTTGACATCTTCTGGTTTAACCGTACCTCTCTTTTAATATTTTTCCTCGCGCTGTTTTTTTTATTTTCGGTTTTACTGCATCTATTTTGCCACTATATATGCAACTTTTTATCCATTTCGCCCCACTTCTAATTTTAGATTTCGACCAAATGCATTCCAGAATCTTTCGGAATTAATATTAGACCAAAGGACGTATGTATGTAACAATTAATAATGCAGTGATCTATAGTCACATCGCTCCTTTTAATTCATGTTAAATAAAGCAAGTTGTCTCTAAATGAATGTTAAATAAAGCAAGTTGCTACAGTGGTCATAGCTTTAGTCTGGGTGATGGGTCATATTTACCATCGAAATAAAGGCGACTACGGATATTGTAATTTTCTTATCATTGTATATATGATATGCATGTGTTCATCAACAATTAATGTAAATGATTCAGCTGGTTGCCTTCATGTAACACAACTAAATGCCAAATTCTCATTGATGATCTCCATAATTGGTTAATTGACATAGATACACGATTTAACTATTTAAGGTTATTTAAAAAAATATATTCCCTATGTCCTATAAATAAGTTTCTGAAAATCGGACAGATTAAGGACGTTGACAAAAGATGCATGTATCCTCATCTCTTTTCCTTTCCCTCTGGGGATCTCTCTTGAACTTGGCATTTATCGCTTGCATGCACTCATGATTATTATAGCTTCCGCATTAGCAGACGTGTATAGTTATTTTTGTGGAACTTCTCTATTGACATGTATAAAGCTAAACTCGCTCGCCACATAAATCAATACCAAAATCATGGTGCTCCGTGTCTGGAGTTATTTTCTTTGGCACCGTTTGGTACTGCTTCACCAGAAGCCGTAGGAGAAGCCACAGAAGAGCCATGTCAAATTCACCCTTACAATGGTCTTTTTTTTGTCATCTGTTGAGAATTTCTTGGTATTAATTAATAATCAATATTATTTGGCAAGCTTTCATTTGATCAAATACATGGTTATATAAATGTAATCAAAGTAGACACGACCTTATGGTCAAGGTCATAATTTGAAGTGATAAAGGTGATTGATGGCATAACCAAAATAGGGGGTTGGCTTAATGACTACAGAACTCAGTTAAGAAGAAGTAAGTTCAGAACATTGATACAAGAGTAATTAAAACAGCAACACAATTAAGTTCACCAGATCTAGAATTAGTAGAAAATAGATAAGCTACTGCGGCTCTAAACTACAGAACCGGCAGCGCCATCACGTTGTCTTCATGGCCCGCATGAAATGACCAACTGGAAATGACAAACATCACACATAGACAAAACACGGAACCATGTCACTGCAATCTTAAGCCTTGCATTTCCTGATAGCCAAGAGACGGCAGTAGATCTGTCATAAGCTGACGCTGCAGTATGGGAGGGCTGCAACTGCAGAACCTAAATACTAGCAAAGGATCAGCAGGGGAAAAATATGCTAGCAAGACATTGGCTTACCAGCAGGCAGGCGCTCAAGAGTTCATGTCCCCTGCGTTCAGGCTACCATTCACCTGCTTTGAGAACAGTAAGTTTGAACAAATACAGCTGAAAAATTAAAACATGAACACATTAGATGCCTGGCTTACCTTTACGTTCCAGGTTCGACGCACGAAACCCATCCTTTCCTTAATGTCTGGCAGCCAGGCGAATGCATCCAAATTTGCCTCGTCTTTAAGTACTTCATTAGCTATAGCATACTCATCAGAATCGCCTTTAATATCATTCTCTCTAAGATATTTCATTGCACTCGAGTGGGTCATGCGATGTGATGACTCAGGCGTACCAACTTCTGAGCTCCTCCGCCGAGTCTGGCGGGTGAAGGGCTGAATAGACCCTGTGTTGCTGCTGCTGCGTTTTGTAGGAGACATGGTTCTACATGCCATTACCGCTGGTGTCTTGAACTCATCACAGAAACAAAAGATTTCATCCAACTCAGTTTCAAATTCCACAATAAGTGCGTACTTTTCTGAGGACAACTCATTTTTCTTCTGCAATGGAAAGCCAAACTTAGTGGTTCAAACAGAGGAATACAGCGAAATGTTCAAGGGAAAATTGGTTTCTTGGCACCGAAAGATTCCGGCTTTAGAAATCTACCATCGAACTTTCCTGGTGCACTTTAATACCATGCAAAGAATTGATTCTTTAGAAATCTACCAAGAAACCAGTTTGGAGGCTGTTTTGAGTTGTTTTCTTTTTTAAAAAAAACCAGCAGCACACGGAAAAAGACACACTTGCCCTCCTCTCACCTAATCAATACAGGCATCGGATCCTCCTCTGCTCTGCCGCTCTGGAGAGAGTGAGGCGTCGACTCTAGCTCGACGCAGCAGGCGCCCCCTAGTCGCCACCCCTGCCGCTGCCAAGGAGACCTCCCCCGCCCTGCAAATCATCTCACGAAGGAGGTAATCCGCGCCTCCTCTGCTCCTTTTTTTCGATTCGAAGATTTCTCTAGTGGTTCTTCAACAGTTTCTAACCCTAGGTTCGAATGTTTTTGGGGTACATGCTGGCCAATGCTATAGGATTCGAGGGCTGATGCAACGGGATTCGAGGGCTCATGGTTAGGATGGACGCTCCTGATTCCCTACGAAGGTATGATGCAGTGGGATTTCTTCTCCTCTTGCATACATTATGTACTAGCTAACGGTAAAGAATCGAGTCTTTGCATGGTATTAAAGTGTACCAGGAAAGTTAGATGGTAGATTTCTAAAGATGAGATCTTTCGGTGCCAAGAAACCAATTTTCCCAATGTTCAAACAGAGAAATACAGTAAAGTGGTTAAGTGAGTACATACTTGTTCACCATAGTCAGTTCCCTCATGTGCAAGTGATGCCTGCATAGTCATAGTGTACTTTCCCCACAAGCTTCGTAACTTTTTAAACCTTTTTTCCAAGTCCTTTTTTTCCAAATCCAGACCCGTCACTGAGGACATTTGTTGTTTAAGATCATCATAAAAAACCAACGGCGATGCTTCTGGACAACAGCCACGCTCCTTGAGTTTATAACACTCTTTCACGAAATACCGATCCAGATCTAAAGGCCACTCCATGACCAATGAATCCGCGCAGTCTACATGGGACAAAAAAAAGAATCCGCGCAGTCTACATGGGAAATGAGTTGCGAAAGATAAGATACGGGAGACGGGGTCCTATGGTATGGGTCTTCGACCCTTGGTCTAATTCCACGACGGAGAGTCGGCGTGGCGTAAAGTGAAGATTGGGGGCAAGATGAAGCACCTGGGAATCGACCGGGTGAAGACTGACAAGGTCGGCCGCTTGAGGGCGGGCGCACGCGCCTGGAATAAGGCGAGTGAGTCCGGCGAGATGCGCCAGCGGAGATGCCTCGGATGGGCCTCCGTGGAGATGCTTTGCACAACCAGCGACGCCTGCCGGACCTCCACGAAGAGGAACCACCAATGTCGCAAGAAGCAGAAGATTCGGCAGATTCGGCTTCCATGCGCAGAAAAAGGAAGGAGAGCTGGAGGGCAGTAATTGAGGTCAGGCGGCTGTTGTCAGCGACGGAGAGGAATGGCGATGGGACGCAACGGCGGCCACCCATAGGTCGTAGGTGTGGAAGAAGCTATGGGGGCAAAGTTTCACAGCAATAGCGGCCACGCGCGCTAGGGGCCTAAATGCAAATATGCCGCCGCCAGGGGCTTGGCCTGCAGTAGCCGCGTGCTGGGGGACTGGTCAGCCCTGGCCGCGGAATGAGCTCGGGTGACGGAGTGGATGAGGTGGGCCGGGCCGGAGGTGGGCCAGAATGGTTCGGGAAGAGGGGGAATTGAGAAGTATAGCGTATTAACTGAGTGTTGAATTAACTGAAAGGTTACAGCATATTAACTGAGTGACAGAATAACTGAGAAAATATAGAGGATTAACTGAGTTCGCCACATTGTACCTGTTTAGGACCACTTGAGATAATAACTGAGTCGGCAGATTAGAATAACTGAGTTATTAGAATCAGAATATCACATTGTACCTTTTCAGTACTATCCGACTGAGATTCCTCCTCAGAATCCTCATCATCTTCAGAAGCTCTACCAGACTGTGCAAAAGATGAGTCAAAATGATTAGAATGAGAGAATAACTGAGTCGGCACATTAGAATAACTGAGTTATTAGAATCAGAATATCACATTGTACTGAGTTAAAATTAACTGAGGGGTTACAGCATGTTAACTGAGTTACCAATTAACTGAGAGTCTACACAGTTGATGAGACGTGCATCGGTGACGGCTACCTCATAGTTTTTCACCAAATCGGACACATATGCCTTGATGCTTTCATCAGTTACTGAAGCAATCGCTTCAGCGAGCTCCGGGTCCAAGGAAATAAGGTCAGCCCCTGCTGTCTTTCTTCTCCCACCCCTTGGTGCCTTTCTCCCACCCCTTACCGCGCATAGAATCGGAGGTTCGTCCTCCTCTCCTACAGGTTGTTCCTCGTCCTCAAGGGTACATACATTCAGATAGAAAGTACGTACATTGTTCAACTACAAAAAAGTGAAGGAGACAAGTGAAGTAAAGGTACAATAGTAAAGATACAAATTAACTGAGGGGTTACAGCATGTTAACTGAGTTACCAATTAACTGAGGTTCTACACTGTATACACTGAGTTACCCATTAACTGAGGAACTACAGTATATTAACTGAGTTACCCATTAACTGATAAGTATAGCGTATTAACTGAGTGTTGAATTAACTGAAAGGTTACAGCATATTAACTGAGTGACAGATTAACTGAGAGAATATAACTGAAACAAAAAAGACACCGAAAGGTAAAATAACTGAAACAAAAAAACCATTTACAGGCAACACGCCAAAAGACACCGTGCCATTCTGGAGCGTCCTTTTATCTAACTTAATAATTTTTTTAACAAGATCTTTCTTGAACAAAGAAGATCGAGGTAAATCCAATGGGAGCGCCCGTACAGGAGCACATTCTAAGCTGTCTAAATAATAGACCTGCAAACAAAAATATATCAGTTAATCACAATGAAATAACTGAACTTATGTTATATCAGTTAATCGCAATGAAATTAACTACTTATGTTTAGCAAATTCTTACCACTAGGAAAGCAATAGAACCTGGAAGAGTAGGGGTTGTGGCGTCTCTTCTTTTCTTCCACCATATGATATTGGATTGAATATCATCCACCACAGCTTTAGCCCAGTTGTAGCCACCTATAGAACTCAGATCCTTGCACACTAGATAATCATAACCAGTGATCTTCTCGTTGCTGGTACAGAACAGCAAGGCATTGCACACACACATCATGAAACACTTGACAGCCCATTCATCGATCTCGGGTATTTGAGGTGATTGCTGATGAACATAATGTTTCAGCACCCAGCGAGGCACTCCATTTGTTCCCAGCTTTCGATACTTGTTCTTATCAGCAAACAATCCCTCCATCCCCAATTCATCACACTTTTTCCTCAGCTCAGCTTTTGCTTGATCCATCTCTTGTTTACTAAATTTTGGGAATGAAACACCTTCACTAGGAATCCCAAAAACAGCAGCAACAGCTTGCGGTGTTATTGGCAACACCTTCCTTGAAATTTGAATCCTCAACGGGTCTTCTTTGATGCAGAGAATAACTGAGTCATGTGTACCTCCGCCGGCGACGCTTACAGCTGGATGGTCCTTTGCGAGCTGCTCTCCCTCACCGGCGACGACCGAGGCTGGAAGGCCCCCACCGGAGCCGACCGAGGCTGGAAGGCCCCCGCCGGCGACGGCCGCATCGGCGACCCGCTCCACCCAATCGGCGACGCCACCGGTGACGACCGCGGCTGGAAGGCCCCCCCGGCGACCTGCTCTCCGCTGGCGACCCGCTCCCCCCCATCGGTGGGTTACGGGGCGAGTTTCGGGCGGGGTGCGTCGGCGCGCTCGCGTCTGAGCAGGAGGGCGGCGCCCGGGCTCGCGTCGGAGATACGGCGGCGGCACTCCTGCGTCGGAGCAGGAGGGCGGCGCTTGGGCTCGCGTCGGAGTAGGAGGTGGCGAGGTGTGGATGGGGTGGCGGCTGGCTGTGGCCGGGTGAGGGTGGGAACGAGATCCCTAACTAGGGATGGCAGTGGGTGAGGTACCCAATGGGCACACAATGTCATACCCATACCCATTAGAGAAAAAATACTCTATACTCATACCCACCACCCATCATAGATACAAAATTACGCCATATCCATACCCACCATGGGTAGCGGGTACCCATCGGGTACCCATACCCACTAACATTATAGTAGACATGATCATTTAAATCGTAAAAGTAAGTATCCAATATAAAATGTTGAAACCCCATACCTCATCAATATTAAAAGATGCTAAAATAGCATATTATCTTTGTGCTACCATGACAAAAATTCATTGAATGCAACATAATTTTATCACAAGGTTAACAACATTCAACATTAAATTGCAACATCATACAAGCCCATGCATGAGAGAACAAGCCCTTAATCCGTATCCACATGTCATTTCTTAGCGGGTTTCTTATCGGGTAGCGGGTATGGGGCAAGAGAGAACATACCCATACCCACCATACCCGATGGGTATAACAAATGACCCATTAAAATGCCCATGGGTATCAAAATTCGACATACCCGTGCCCTAATAGGGTTTTTACCCATTGGGTATCGGGTTTCGGGTACCCATTGCCATCCCTATCCCCTACAGTACTGCATGGGCCACTGCCGCGTGGGCCCCGCGTGCGACAGGGCCCACGCGCAGTGACCCAACTACACCCTGCAGTACTGCAGGCGATCCGCTTCCGGTGAGGGTGACGGGGACCGAAAAGTATAAATAACTGACATGGCTGCAAAAGAGGCTAAGGTTGTCATACACGACGACACCTTCACTCCAAATCCAATAGCTGCATGATACCTTCCAAAGAGCCCTTGAGTTCTTGTTCCTTATTTTTTAATGCATCATTCTCCTTCGTCAGTTCATACACTCTGTCTCGCAAGTCCCCCAGCAAATTCGTGATATATTGATCAAAAACCGGATCATGCCATTCAAAGAAACTGCATCTCTGTGGGTCATTCTAAATGCAAACAAAAATATGAGCATATTATACAAAAAAAGGAAACAAAAACTGACCAGAATCAACAAAGATCAAACAAAAAAACATACTGGAGCACGCATGCACCAGTAGTACCTCCTCCCTGGGTACTCTTTCCAAGAAATAAATCGTCCGGCCTTCTGTCCTGGCTTGCACAAGCAGAGCTTGGCTGGCTCGTAGTCCAACGGAGGCTCGCGGTACCGTACCGGCGACGGCCGCGAGCTGCTTCGCGACGGAAGCTGCTGCAAGGGCACCTACAGGATGTGCTAGGCTGGCTCCGCGATCGGCGTCGGGTATTTACCCGGCTGGTTACGGCGCCGACCTCGAAGCCAAAGAACCAGGTCTTACCGAAGACGGGAACCACAGGCACAGGCACAGGCATAGCGTGTGTTGCGCATGTTGTAGGCGTAGTTCTCGAGCGAGTTCTTGGCGTCCACCTTCTTCTTGTGCTCCTCGTCCTCGGCCTTGTATGTCTCTGCCTCCTGCACCATCTTCTCGATCTCCTCTTGGCTGATTAAATTTCGGTCCCCGTCACCACCACCGGAAGCGGAGGTGCAGTACTGCAGGGTGCATTGGAACACCATCTTTTCGGTCCCCGTCACCCTCACCGGAAGCGGATCGCCTGCAGTACTGCAGGGTGTAGTTGGGTCACTGCGCGTGGGCCCTGTCGCACGCGGGGCCCACGCGGCAGTGGCCCATGCAGTACTGTAGGGGATAGGGATGGCAATGGGTACCCGAAACCCGATACCCAATGGGTAAAAACCCTATTAGGGCACGGGTATGTCGAATTTTGATACCCATGGGCATTTTAATGGGTCATTTGTTATACCCATCGGGTATGGTGGGTATGGGTATGTTCTCTCTTGCCCCATACCCGCTACCCGATAAGAAACCCGCTAAGAAATGACATGTGGATACGGATTAAGGGCTTGTTCTCTCATGCATGGGCTTGTATGATGTTGCAATTTAATGTTGAATGTTGTTAACCTTGTGATAAAATTATGTTGCATTCAATGAATTTTTGTCATGGTAGCACAAAGATAATATGCTATTTTAGCATCTTTTAATATTGATGAGGTATGGGGTTTCAACATTTTATATTGGATACTTACTTTTACGATTTAAATGATCATGTCTACTATAATGTTAGTGGGTATGGGTACCCGATGGGTACCCGCTACCCATGGTGGGTATGGATATGGCGTAATTTTGTATCTATGATGGGTGGTGGGTATGAGTATAGAGTATTTTTTCTCTAATGGGTATGGGTATGACATTGTGTGCCCATTGGGTACCTCACCCACTGCCATCCCTAGTTAGGGATCTCGTTCCCACCCTCACCCGGCCACAGCCAGCCGCCACCCCATCCACACCTCGCCACCTCCTACTCCGACGCGAGCCCAAGCGCCGCCCTCCTGCTCCGACGCAGGAGTGCCGCCGCCGTATCTCCGACGCGAGCCCGGGCGCCGCCCTCCTGCTCAGACGCGAGCGCGCCGACGCACCCCGCCCGAAACTCGCCCCGTAACCCACCGATGGGGGGGAGCGGGTCGCCAGCGGAGAGCAGGTCGCCGGGGGGGCCTTCCAGCCGCGGTCGTCACCGGTGGCGTCGCCGATTGGGTGGAGCGGGTCGCCGATGCGGCCGTCGCCGGCGGGGGCCTTCCAGCCTCGGTCGGCTCCGGTGGGGGCCTTCCAGCCTCGGTCGTCGCCGGTGAGGGAGAGCAGCTCGCAAAGGACCATCCAGCTGTAAGCGTCGCCGGCGGAGGTACACATGACTCAGTTATTCTCTGCATCAAAGAAGACCCGTTGAGGATTCAAATTTCAAGGAAGGTGTTGCCAATAACACCGCAAGCTGTTGCTGCTGTTTTTGGGATTCCTAGTGAAGGTGTTTCATTCCCAAAATTTAGTAAACAAGAGATGGATCAAGCAAAAGCTGAGCTGAGGAAAAAGTGTGATGAATTGGGGATGGAGGGATTGTTTGCTGATAAGAACAAGTATCGAAAGCTGGGAACAAATGGAGTGCCTCGCTGGGTGCTGAAACATTATGTTCATCAGCAATCACCTCAAATACCCGAGATCGATGAATGGGCTGTCAAGTGTTTCATGATGTGTGTGTGCAATGCCTTGCTGTTCTGTACCAGCAACGAGAAGATCACTGGTTATGATTATCTAGTGTGCAAGGATCTGAGTTCTATAGGTGGCTACAACTGGGCTAAAGCTGTGGTGGATGATATTCAATCCAATATCATATGG
Source organism: Zea luxurians (assembly GCA_029449295.1). Taxonomy (NCBI): domain Eukaryota; kingdom Viridiplantae; phylum Streptophyta; class Magnoliopsida; order Poales; family Poaceae; genus Zea; species Zea luxurians. The sequence continues at coordinate 123,180 of JAOPSE010000981.1, read as the reverse complement.
TGGAAGAAAAGAAGAGACGCCACAACCCCTACTCTTCCAGGTTCTATTGCTTTCCTAGTGGTAAGAATTTGCTAAACATAAGTAGTTAATTTCATTGCGATTAACTGATATAACATAAGTTCAGTTATTTCATTGTGATTAACTGATATATTTTTGTTTGCAGGTCTATTATTTAGACAACTTAGAATGTGCTCCTGTACGGGCGCTCCCATTGGATTTACCTCGATCTTCTTTGTTCAAGAAAGATCTTGTTAAAAAAATTATTAAGTTAGATAAAAGGACGCTCCAGAATGGCACGGTGTCTTTTGGCGTGTTGCCTGTAAATGGTTTTTTTGTTTCAGTTATTTTACCTTTCGGTGTCTTTTTTGTTTCAGTTATATTCTCTCAGTTAATCTGTCACTCAGTTAATATGCTGTAACCTTTCAGTTAATTCAACACTCAGTTAATACGCTGTAACCTTTCAATTAATTCAACACTCAGTTAATACGCTATACTTATCAGTTAATGGGTAACTCAATTAATATATTGTAGTTCCTCAGTTAATTGGTTTTTTTGTTTCAGTTATTTTACCTTTCGGTGTCTTTTTTGTTTCAGTTATATTCTCTCAGTTAATCTGTCACTCAGTTAATATGCTGTAACCTTTCAGTTAATTCAACACTCAGTTAATACGCTATACTTATCAGTTAATGGGTAACTCAGTTAATATACTGTAGTTCCTCAGTTAATGGGTAACTCAGTGTATACAGTGTAGAACCTCAGTTAATTGGTAACTCAGTTAACATGCTGTAACCCCTCAGTTAATTTGTATCTTTACTATTGTACCTTTACTTCACTTGTCTCCTTCACTTTTTTGTAGTTGAACAATGTACGTACTTTCTATCTGAATGTATGTACCCTTGAGGACGAGGAACAACCTGTAGGAGAGGAGGACGAACCTCCGATTCTATGCGCGGTAAGGGGTGGGAGAAAGGCACCAAGGGGTGGGAGAAGAAAGACAGCAGGGGCTGACCTTATTTCCTTGGACCCGGAGCTCGCTGAAGCGATTGCTTCAGTAACTGATGAAAGCATCAAGGCATATGTGTCCGATTTGGTGAAAAACTATGAGGTAGCCGTCACCGATGCACGTCTCATCAACTGTGTAGACTCTCAGTTAATTGGTAACTCAGTTAACATGCTGTAACCCCTCAGTTAATTTTAACTCAGTACAATGTGATATTCTGATTCTAATAACTCAGTTATTCTAATGTGCCGACTCAGTTATTCTCTCATTCTAATCATTTTGACTCATCTTTTGCACAGTCTGGTAGAGCTTCTGAAGATGATGAGGATTCTGAGGAGGAATCTCAGTCGGATAGTACTGAAAAGGTACAATGTGATATTCTGATTCTAATAACTCAGTTATTCTAATCTGCCGACTCAGTTATTATCTCAAGTGGTCCTAAACAGGTACAATGTGGCGAACTCAGTTAATCCTCTATATTTTCTCAGTTATTCTGTCACTCAGTTAATATGCTGTAACCTTTCAGTTAATTCAACACTCAGTTAATACGCTATACTTCTCAATTCCCCCTCTTCCCGAACCATTCTGGCCCACCTCCGGCCCGGCCCACCTCATCCACTCCGTCACCCGAGCTCATTCCGCGGCCAGGGCTGACCAGTCCCCCAGCACGCGGCTACTGCAGGCCAAGCCCCTGGCGGCGGCATATTTGCATTTAGGCCCCTAGCGCGCGTGGCCGCTATTGCTGTGAAACTTTGCCCCCATAGCTTCTTCCACACCTACGACCTATGGGTGGCCGCCGTTGCGTCCCATCGCCATTCCTCTCCGTCGCTGACAACAGCCGCCTGACCTCAATTACTGCCCTCCAGCTCTCCTTCCTTTTTCTGCGCATGGAAGCCGAATCTGCCGAATCTTCTGCTTCTTGCGACATTGGTGGTTCCTCTTCGTGGAGGTCCGGCAGGCGTCGCTGGTTGTGCAAAGCATCTCCACGGAGGCCCATCCGAGGCATCTCCGCTGGCGCATCTCGCCGGACTCACTCGCCTTATTCCAGGCGCGTGCGCCCGCCCTCAAGCGGCCGACCTTGTCAGTCTTCACCCGGTCGATTCCCAGGTGCTTCATCTTGCCCCCAATCTTCACTTTACGCCACGCCGACTCTCCGTCGTGGAATTAGACCAAGGGTCGAAGACCCATACCATAGGACCCCGTCTCCCGTATCTTATCTTTCACAACTCATTTCCCATGTAGACTGCGCGGATTCTTTTTTTTTGTCCCATGTAGACTGCGCGGATTCATTGGTCATGGAGTGGCCTTTAGATCTGGATCGGTATTTCGTGAAAGAGTGTTATAAACTCAAGGAGCGTGGCTGTTGTCCAGAAGCATCGCCGTTGGTTTTTTATGATGATCTTAAACAACAAATGTCCTCAGTGACGGGTCTGGATTTGGAAAAAAAGGACTTGGAAAAAAGGTTTAAAAAGTTACGAAGCTTGTGGGGAAAGTACACTATGACTATGCAGGCATCACTTGCACATGAGGGAACTGACTATGGTGAACAAGTATGTACTCACTTAACCACTTTACTGTATTTCTCTGTTTGAACATTGGGAAAATTGGTTTCTTGGCACCGAAAGATCTCATCTTTAGAAATCTACCATCTAACTTTCCTGGTACACTTTAATACCATGCAAAGACTCGATTCTTTACCGTTAGCTAGTACATAATGTATGCAAGAGGAGAAGAAATCCCACTGCATCATACCTTCGTAGGGAATCAGGAGCGTCCATCCTAACCATGAGCCCTCGAATCCCGTTGCATCAGCCCTCGAATCCTATAGCATTGGCCAGCATGTACCCCAAAAACATTCGAACCTAGGGTTAGAAACTGTTGAAGAACCACTAGAGAAATCTTCGAATCGAAAAAAAGGAGCAGAGGAGGCGCGGATTACCTCCTTCGTGAGATGATTTGCAGGGCGGGGGAGGTCTCCTTGGCAGCGGCAGGGGTGGCGACTAGGGGGCGCCTGCTGCGTCGAGCTAGAGTCGACGCCTCACTCTCTCCAGAGCGGCAGAGCAGAGGAGGATCCGATGCCTGTATTGATTAGGTGAGAGGAGGGCAAGTGTGTCTTTTTCCGTGTGCTGCTGGTTTTTTTTAAAAAAGAAAACAACTCAAAACAGCCTCCAAACTGGTTTCTTGGTAGATTTCTAAAGAATCAATTCTTTGCATGGTATTAAAGTGCACCAGGAAAGTTCGATGGTAGATTTCTAAAGCCGGAATCTTTCGGTGCCAAGAAACCAATTTTCCCTTGAACATTTCGCTGTATTCCTCTGTTTGAACCACTAAGTTTGGCTTTCCATTGCAGAAGAAAAATGAGTTGTCCTCAGAAAAGTACGCACTTATTGTGGAATTTGAAACTGAGTTGGATGAAATCTTTTGTTTCTGTGATGAGTTCAAGACACCAGCGGTAATGGCATGTAGAACCATGTCTCCTACAAAACGCAGCAGCAGCAACACAGGGTCTATTCAGCCCTTCACCCGCCAGACTCGGCGGAGGAGCTCAGAAGTTGGTACGCCTGAGTCATCACATCGCATGACCCACTCGAGTGCAATGAAATATCTTAGAGAGAATGATATTAAAGGCGATTCTGATGAGTATGCTATAGCTAATGAAGTACTTAAAGACGAGGCAAATTTGGATGCATTCGCCTGGCTGCCAGACATTAAGGAAAGGATGGGTTTCGTGCGTCGAACCTGGAACGTAAAGGTAAGCCAGGCATCTAATGTGTTCATGTTTTAATTTTTCAGCTGTATTTGTTCAAACTTACTGTTCTCAAAGCAGGTGAATGGTAGCCTGAACGCAGGGGACATGAACTCTTGAGCGCCTGCCTGCTGGTAAGCCAATGTCTTGCTAGCATATTTTTCCCCTGCTGATCCTTTGCTAGTATTTAGGTTCTGCAGTTGCAGCCCTCCCATACTGCAGCGTCAGCTTATGACAGATCTACTGCCGTCTCTTGGCTATCAGGAAATGCAAGGCTTAAGATTGCAGTGACATGGTTCCGTGTTTTGTCTATGTGTGATGTTTGTCATTTCCAGTTGGTCATTTCATGCGGGCCATGAAGACAACGTGATGGCGCTGCCGGTTCTGTAGTTTAGAGCCGCAGTAGCTTATCTATTTTCTACTAATTCTAGATCTGGTGAACTTAATTGTGTTGCTGTTTTAATTACTCTTGTATCAATGTTCTGAACTTACTTCTTCTTAACTGAGTTCTGTAGTCATTAAGCCAACCCCCTATTTTGGTTATGCCATCAATCACCTTTATCACTTCAAATTATGACCTTGACCATAAGGTCGTGTCTACTTTGATTACATTTATATAACCATGTATTTGATCAAATGAAAGCTTGCCAAATAATATTGATTATTAATTAATACCAAGAAATTCTCAACAGATGACAAAAAAAAAAGACCATTGTAAGGGTGAATTTGACATGGCTCTTCTGTGGCTTCTCCTACGGCTTCTGGTGAAGCAGTACCAAACGGTGCCAAAGAAAATAACTCCAGACACGGAGCACCATGATTTTGGTATTGATTTATGTGGCGAGCGAGTTTAGCTTTATACATGTCAATAGAGAAGTTCCACAAAAATAACTATACACGTCTGCTAATGCGGAAGCTATAATAATCATGAGTGCATGCAAGCGATAAATGCCAAGTTCAAGAGAGATCCCCAGAGGGAAAGGAAAAGAGATGAGGATACATGCATCTTTTGTCAACGTCCTTAATCTGTCCGATTTTCAGAAACTTATTTATAGGACATAGGGAATATATTTTTTTAAATAACCTTAAATAGTTAAATCGTGTATCTATGTCAATTAACCAATTATGGAGATCATCAATGAGAATTTGGCATTTAGTTGTGTTACATGAAGGCAACCAGCTGAATCATTTACATTAATTGTTGATGAACACATGCATATCATATATACAATGATAAGAAAATTACAATATCCGTAGTCGCCTTTATTTCGATGGTAAATATGACCCATCACCCAGACTAAAGCTATGACCACTGTAGCAACTTGCTTTATTTAACATTCAGTACAAAATCATTACAATGCACTAGAAATCTCTACCCCTATGAACAAATAATTAACTACAAAAAATGTTGTATGAAAAATAATTTTGCACTACTAGCTTTTAGAAAGAGCTCCTATATTATTGAGTGTGCTTTTATTTTTGGTTCTAGCTTGGCACTCGATCTAGCTCGCTCGAGGCGCTCCCGGCCTGCATCTATGGCCGGATCTCCCCGGCCGGCGACGACGGACGCCAGCGCCACGACGATGTGAGTTCATTCCCTCGCTCTCTGCTAGCTAGCTGATGATCTGCCAGACCGCCCGCCTTATTTGGCGTGTTGCTGTGTTAGATATATAGTATATGTATGATTTTGCATACTGATGTACAGATCTCAGCTCGGCCTACATATCCGAAGAGATTTAGATGTACATATGATTTTTGCATTCTTTTCTCTGCTTCTTCTTTCACATACCGCGCGCACCTTGACATCTTCTGGTTTAACCGTACCTCTCTTTTAATATTTTTCCTCGCGCTATTTTTTTTATTTTCGGTTTTACTGCATCTATTTTGCCACTATATATGCAACTTTTTATCCATTTCGCCCCACTTCTAATTTTAGATTTCGACCAAATGCATTCCAGAATCTTTCGGAATTAATATTAGACCAAAGGACGTATGTATGTAACAATTAATAATGCAGTGATCTATAGTCACATCGCTCCTTTTAATTCATGTTAAATAAAGCAAGTTGTCTCTAAATGAATGTTAAATAAAGCAAGTTGCTACAGTGGTCATAGCTTTAGTCTGGGTGATGGGTCATATTTACCATCGAAATAAAGGCGACTACGGATATTGTAATTTTCTTATCATTGTATATATGATATGCATGTGTTCATCAACAATTAATGTAAATGATTCAGCTGGTTGCCTTCATGTAACACAACTAAATGCCAAATTCTCATTGATGATCTCCATAATTGGTTAATTGACATAGATACACGATTTAACTATTTAAGGTTATTTAAAAAAATATATTCCCTATAATGGAATAGCACGCGGTGTTGGCACGATTCCTCTTCGCATTTAATTGCACATGTGATCAACTTTCTGAACTCATGTCTCAGACATGAATTAGGCCTACCATCAATTCCAATGCACCTCTGCTAAGGGAACATACCTACAACTCGTCGGAGAAGTCCTACCCGTTCATTAACAGGTTTGATAGAACATGTTCCAATAATGGAATGCTAAATATTCCAAACTAGAAGATGGAATATTTACAGTTAGTTTGAAGAATATTCTATTTTCTGATGCCAAATATTTCGTACTAGAAAATTGAATATTTACACCGTCTACCGACCGTCTACCTATCTTACCCTGCCGGGTCCGAAAGCTTCACTCTCATCCTGTCCATGTCCCCTTAGTCTTTCGCCATTCCCGCTATAGAGCGAAAAACGGCTCGCACGACGCGGAAAACGGCTCGACAACGGGGCACCAACGTGAAAATGATCCATAATGAACGGTCCATAACGGGCGCCAACCCGTGATTGACAGGCACTAGTTCCGTTCCCGAACGAGCCATGGAGGAAACACGCGAAAACGGGCAAAAAAGGGCCAAAACGGGCCCCGAACGGGCAGCAGGACCCATCCTGACGGGGTGGGCCCATGGGCCCCGAGGGACCCACCGATAGGGCCCCACACAAAAAATCCAAGGTTCAGTCCATCCATGGCTAAGAAAGACTCTCGGGCGGCTCTTGAGCGGAAACCGGCGTTTCTAAGCAAAACGACACGAAAACTGCATATCACATGGACTTTGTGCTGTCTTTCAAAACGCGCATGGTTTTGATTCTCCCTCTTGGGTAAAAACATTTAATAAGTTTGTATCTTCATGTTTAGCCGTAGTTGGCATCAGTAACTAGGTTTGATATTCCTTTTGGGATTGCGTGAAGCCCATGGGTCGCTAGCACTTAAGTGATCCATGGCAAGTCTTGTTTATCGATAAAACCCTAATTAGTGTGACTGGAATGGTCGTTAGGGTTTTGCCGATAATCGAATACAACTTTACCAAGAAGGGAAGTTATACTCGAGGTTTGAATGTCTTAGATTAGGAGATCGAGATGATGGTGCAGGAGGCAGAGACGTACAAGGCCGAGGACGAGGAGCACAAGAATAAGGTAGATGCCAAGAACTCGCTCGAGAACTATGCCTACAACATACGCAACACATGTTGTGCCTGTGCCTGTGTTGGAACCAAACTTCTTGGGAACCAAGAATTGGATAGAGGCGTTGGGCTCTGGCAGCCCAAATGACTTGAAAAAACTACACATGATGAATCTAGCTTGATAGGTTTGGGCTTGACCGACTCCTATGAGATCTCTTAAAAGTAAGGAAAGTAGTGGGATAAGAGGGAAAAGTACTCCGTAGCCTACTTATCTCTCAAAACTAAGGGAAAAGACCACCGGCCAGAAGAACTAGAAATATAGATGAAGGAATATCTGCTCACACTCATTGACATGTTTTTTATTAGAGAAATGTTATTGATTTCTTGACATATTTCCCTCTGAAAATCTGTCGTCTTCATGGGGGCCGGCGGGGTTCGCGGTACCTGCGGGGTGGCCGTCGTCGAGCTCCATGCGCGCCGCCACCATCGAGCTCACCGAACACCTCCGGCCTTAAAAGAAATTTGGGGAGGAAGGCCCGCCCGGTGGTGATGGCGGGAGAGACGGCGGCGGCGGAGGCGGCTGGTTGGGCCGGTGTCAGGGGCAGTGGAGCTCGTCGGAGGTGGGGGGCGGCAGGCTTGGCGGCTTTAGGGTCCTAGAAAGGGTCGGAGGGGCGGGGGAGCATGCGCCAGAATCCATGGCGACGACGGAGCTTGACAGTGATAGGTAGAACAATGCTGGCTTTAGACTCCCGTAGCATATGCAATGTGAACATGTAGATATGCTCGAGTTACTTGTAAGATCTTTATAATTAAGTACATCATCTTGTTTATGTGCTCCAGTTCGTAATATAATAGTTCAGGTGAAAGTTTATTTTGATTAGGTGATCCGCGCGCAGCGCAAGGGTGCCGGCTCCGTTTTAAAGTACAAACTTTGGTTGAGGGAGCACTGGGAGCCTTTTTTTTGGTGGCCGCACTCGCCTCTTTGGTGGCGGTGGCTCCTCCCAATCCAACCCTAGCCCCGTCACCCTCACCGGAAGCGGATCGCCTGCAGTACTGCAGGGTGCAGTTGGGTCACTGCGTGTGGGCCCTGTCGCACGCGGGGCCCACGCGGCAGTGGCCCATGCAGTACTGTAGGGGATAGGGATGGCAATGGGTACCCGAAACCCGATACCCAATGGGTAAAAACCCTATTAGGGCACGGGTATGTCGAATTTTGATACCCATGGGCATTTTAATGGGTCATTTGTTATACCCATCGGGTATGGTGGGTATGGGTATGTTCTCTCTTGCCCCATACCCGCTACCCGATAAGAAACCCGCTAAGAAATGACATGTGGATACGGATTAAGGGCTTGTTCTCTCATGCATGGGCTTGTATGATGTTGCAATTTAATGTTGAATGTTGTTAACCTTGTGATAAAATTATGTTGCATTCAATGAATTTTTGTCATGGTAGCACAAAGATAATATGCTATTTTAGCATCTTTCAATATTGATGAGGTATGGGGTTTCAACATTTTATATTGGATACTTACTTTTACGATTTAAATGATCATGTCTACTATAATGTTAGTGGGTATGGGTACCCGATGGGTACCCGCTACCCATGGTGGGTATGGGTATGGCGTAATTTTGTATCTATGATGGGTGGTGGGTATGATGCTCACATAGCTCAAGCGTCCCATTAAACCCTTGTGCTTCCCATGTAAAGAAGAAAGCATTGGGCCCTCAAAATTACCCAAACCATATAACTTATCAATTGAGCAAAAATTGAGAAATAACCGTTTTCTTGGCTCTGCACCGGTAGAACTTCCTCGACGTGCTTTCTGGTTGTTTGGAGACCCGCTCAATCACCACCCCATTGCAGAGCTTGCAAGGGATTAGAGGAAGCTCAGCACTCACAGTATTGGAGCCAGAGAGTAAGGATGACGATGACGATGACGGCATCTCCTCAAATAGCCTGAAAGACCATAGCAATGATAAATTACCAGTTAACGGTGTTTTATTAGTTCAAAGTAAAGCACTGATTTAACATGTACATTATGTTCAGATAAGTTCAGAGCTGATCTCATGAACATTGCTATGACTACCCTTAGTTCAAAAATTCTTTCCCAGGATTACTTTGCTGAACTTACAGTTGACGCTGTATTAAGGCTTAAGGGCAGCACCAACCTGGAAGCCATTCAAATTCTGAAGAAACCTGGAGGATCTCTTATGGACTCCTTTTTGGATGAAGGGTTCATCCTTGACAAGAAAATTGGCATTGGGCAACCTAAGAGAATTGAGAATGCCAAAATTTTGGTTGCAAACAGTGCTATGGACACAGATTTAAGACTATGGGGCATGTGTCTGGGTGGATTCAATGTCTAAGGTTGCAGATATTGAAGCTGCTGAAAAGCAGAAAATGAGAGAGTAGGTGCAGAAGATTATAGCACATGGGATCAACTATTTTGTCAACAGGCAGTTAATCTATAACTTCCCTGAAGAACTGTTTGCTGATGCTGGCATCCTCGCAATTGAGCATGCTGATTTTGAGGGCATTGAACGGCTAGCTCTTGTCACTGGTGGTGAGATTGCATCAACTTTTGATAATCCGGAGTCTGTTAAGCTTGGGCACTGCAAGGTTATCGAAGAGATTATGATTGGGGAGGACAGGCTAATTCATTTCACTGGGGTTGAGATGGGACAGGCTTGCACCATTGTCCTGCAGGGAACGAGTGAGCATGTGCTTGATGAGGCCGAGAGGTCCTTGCATGACACCCTATGCGTGCTGTCCCAGACAGTGAACGACACCCGTGTCTTGTTCGGGGGTGGATGGCCGAAATCTCATGCTATCGATGCTTTCTCCCGTGCCCTGCAAGCCATCCCAACGACCATAGCTGACAGGATGTGACCACACACGCTTATCTTTGGATTAGGGTGTGTGTGTTTTCCCCAGTTGCAGGGGTTACTATGATTTTATTACATTTGGGGTGCTTCGTAGCCCCTGAGCAACTGGGACCTGTTTTAAATTACGACTTACAACAGTCTCCTATCTAGGCCTTTTGTTTTAAATCCTATTACACCCTACAACCCTGCTGCTCGCCACCCTAACCCTACAGGCTATGCTGCACTTGAAATCAGATATCATCTTTGAATACCGGAGGAAATCGAAAGAAGAAAAGAAAAAACCAACCACTCCCGCTCGGTTTAGACCCAGAGTGAAATTCCATGTCAAATGGACAATAGATACAGATGCAAGTCAGGGAAAGAGCAGAAATAATGGCGGTGAAGTTATGGCAGTTACCTCAGGCGGCACGGCTGACGATATCGCGTCGCGGGGCTGCGAGGAGCTCGGCGGAGGAGGCCGCCGAGATCCGCGGCGACCGGAAACCCTAGCTCACGGGCCCGCCAGCAGCTGATGCGAGGGGGCCAGAGCTCCCACGGCACAGCCGACGAGGTTGCGTCAGTGGGGCGGCGAGGTCGCACCGCGGCGAGGTCCCGTCGCGGCAGTGGGGCGGCGAGGTCCCGTCGCGGCAGTGGATGCGGAGGAGGAAGAAAGAGGTCAGAAGATGGGCAGAGATTCGAACATACCTCAGGAAGCCTCAGGTCCCATGGCCCTACCTCTCTATCAGCCACAAACAGCGCCTCCGGCCAAAACGCTCGGAAGGATGTTGCACCCCGTAGCCAACCTGCAGGTGCGGGGATCTCTGTCAGGCAAGAACCCGGTGTCAGAACCACAGGCGAGCAAGAGCAGGGCTCGTACCTAGGCATGAAACCGGATCGAATACGGACGGATATTTGCGGATTCGAATACAGATAAAAAATATTTTCTCGGATCGGATTCGGATACGAACAGTGCTAAAATACTCCGGATAATAATATACATACCATCGGCATACTAATACCCAAGTTTGAATCTCCGGATACAAATACGGATCGGATATTAATTGTTCGGGCTCGGATATCGGGCGTCCCATTTAACTTTTGAACCCTTCGGGACGGACGGATAGTCGGGAAATATCCGTCCCAGTTTCGTCCCTCGTACCTGTCGGAAGGTGAGGTTGATAATGGAGCCGACCAGTATTTGGAGAGGCTGAATACTGTCTAGGCCAAAATAAAATACTTCCTAGAGCGCACGCGTCTGGAATAGGAACGCAGCAACGACCTACCTTCCCTCCGTGGGGCATCGAAGGATGCGTCAGGCGAATGCCTCAGCCGAATGATGAAAAGGGTTCTACGGTTAACGTAGACTTTGGTGCTGAATCTGAATCTAGGGGGTTGTTTGTAGTTAGAGATTTGCAATTTGCTTATACAGTAGCCGTTAAGAGTAGTAACATTTCTGTTTGTGGTGGCTAGTTTTTGTTCAGTAGGCCTTGGTGCAAATGATTTCTGTTGATTTCCATAATAAATGTAGCTATGAACTCAATATCTGATAACATCACATCAATATGGGGGCAGTTCGCCACGATACAATTAGTACGGGTTCAAACACCATTTGGATTGGTGTTTGCTACGGCAGCCTTGGCTCTCTCCGCCGTGCCTCTTCGCCTCCGACGCGGCTTCCGGGCGCCTTCTCGCCGCTCTTCGCTCCTCAGCTGATGGAGCCCGCGCCGACTGAACAAGACTATGGCTTTCTTGGCGACCTGCAGCTCAGCACCGCGATTGACAGCCCCCACAGACTACAGGTAACGAGGATCGCCTCCTCGATTAACTTGGATTTTTTTTTGTTGGATGGATGCAACCAAGAATGGAAGTTGGCACCTCCTTTTTACGGCTGCATTTGTGGCCTAAAATACCAAACAGGCCGGCTAAAATACGGCTAAAAAACTTTAGCTGCGTTAGCCCACGAGGAGGAGCTAAACTGGGCTTCTCTGCCCACAATTCCACCATATACCCTCCAGGGAACCCTACCCACCCGTATCCCAGGCGCCATCCCGAGCCCCATCTCCACCCGAGCTGCCGCCACCACATTCGCCTCCATCCCGAGTCGTCGCCGTCGGCGAGGTATGTTCCCTTCTCCCTCCCTGTTTTCCACAGCCCCCTTCTCCCTCAAGGTTCCCTTCTTCACGCTACCGGCTTCTTCTCCATCGCTCACTCCACTCTTCTTCTCCCCTTCGGTAGATCCGCCATGGACGGTCACGGTGGCGGGTACCATGACTATTTATCTCAGGGGAGTTCGCCGTCCTTTCAACCACCGCGAGGGCCTACTCCCCCCGACGAAGAGGACGTCGGATTCTTCTCCCAACAACCATGGCACGCAAGGTCGTTCTTGGAGCAGCTCGATCTGAATTCACGGGCCGGAGGTAGCTATTCCAACGACGGATACGGCGACCGGCATGGATTCCAGCCGACTCCGGCGGGGTACGGCGACCCGCCCGTTTTTCGTGGTTCCCCCCCTCCCGCGCCACGCGGCAGATCTTGTCCTGGGAGGTTCCAAGCACCTCGAGCATTACACGTTGGCGGCAGATCCGGTGCTGGAGGATCCCCGCTCTCACGCGGTCGTGGCCGCCGTGCTAGGAGGCCAACTACTGGCGTGGTCCAAGGAGAACCAAGTCGTCTGAATGTAGGCTCCGGTCCAGACTATGCTGCAGATGAAATGCCAGTGGTAAGAAACTTCTATTTCTTTCGACCATAATTTGTGTGTACATTAGTGCTGCTTTCTGTGGTTATAGCTATCTTGTTGCCCTCGTATAGAAAGGATATGATAAAGCCAACTGGACCGAAGAAAACACACACATATTGTGTGATATTGCTATTGAACAGATTAGGGATGGTAACTGTCCTAATGGCCACATGAAGAATTCTGCTTATCAAACAATGGCAGACAAATATTATGAACGTACACATCTGTTGCATGAACCAAAGCAAATTAAGAATAGATACAATCAGTGTAAAACAATGTATCAGTTCATCAATTGGGCCAATGGTGAGTCCGGATTAGGCCGTGGGGAGGATGGAAGCATTATTGCAGATGATAAATGGTGGGACAAGTATGCCCAGGTATTTGTTTCATTTGTATTGTTCTCATTGCAAACAATCCTTGATAATATGAAAAGTTTATTGAATTCACTGTTTTCTTGTATAGAAAAAGTACTACGAATGCAAGAAATTCAAATATGGCTTGCCATCTTACATGGACCAGTTGCTTGAGATGTTCCATGGTACAACAGTTGATGGAAGGACCTCATATGTGCCTGGCCAAAGTGACCAAACAGTTAATGACACTACCGTAGACGAACATGAAGATGACATAGATGTCCTGACTCCAAAGAATAGCACAAGTGGAACGAAAAGGCCTTCGAGCAATACGGACACTGCTTCTAGTCCGCCAAAGAAGAATAAGAACGCAATGGTTAGGTGCATGAAGGGTTTGCTTGATCGATTAGATTCTGGCAGTAGCGAAGACGTAGATACAGCTACGCAGATTCAAGAAATAATTGAGAAAAAAAGAAAGGAGCAGCAAGCTGCAGATTTCAAGGAGATAGACCTGTGTTTGGCACTGTTTAGGACCACTTGAGATAATAACTGAGTTGGCAGATTGTACCTGTTTAGGACCACATTGTACCTCATCATTGACCTCCGCAGAAGCACCTTGAGCTATGTGAGCATCATCCTCATCAGCATCAGCATCATCCTCATCCTCATCAGCATCAGCATCAGCATCAGCATCAGCATCATCATCATCATCATCAGCATCATCATCATCATCATCCATACTCAGATTCTCCCCTCGAGAAATAGGCTGATGCAAATAAAAATCAATGAGGGAAAGAGTGAAGGACATATCATGTAAATTACGGAACGACTGTAGGACTGAATGACAGATCAAACCTGTTTCGATGAACGAATTCTTGCAACATAAGAACCTAATGTTTCATCAAGGTCAGTGATCTGAGTTGTGGCAGAGTTCACTTTAGACCGCAGCATCTTCTCCGCATTGGAGATCTGGGTTTGACTTGCTTCAATCATGTGTTGGCTCTGCTTGATCTTGTTCTCCTCCTTACTAATGATGAGACGTGCATCGGTGACGGCTACCTCATAGTTTTTCACCAAATCGGACACATATGCCTTGATGCTTTCATCAGTTACTGAAGCAATCGCTTCAGCGAGCTCCGGGTCCAAGGAAATAAGGTCAGCCCCTGCTGTCTTTCTTCTCCCACCCCTTGGTGCCTTTCTCCCACCCCTTACCGCGCATAGAATCGGAGGTTCGTCCTCCTCTCCTACAGGTTGTTCCTCGTCCTCAAGGGTACATACATTCAGATAGAAAGTACGTACATTGTTCAACTACAAAAAAGTGAAGGAGACAAGTGAAGTAAAGGTACAATAGTAAAGATACAAATTAACTGAGGGTTACAGCATGTTAACTGAGTTACCAATTAACTGAGGTTCTACACTGTATACACTGAGTTACCCATTAACTGAGGAACTACAGTATATTAACTGAGTTACCCATTAACTGATAAGTATAGCGTATTAACTGAGTGTTGAATTAACTGAAAGGTTACAGCATATTAACTGAGTGACAGATTAACTGAGAGAATATAACTGAAACAAAAAAGACACCGAAAGGTAAAATAACTGAAACAAAAAAACCAATTAACTGAGGAACTACAGTATATTAACTGAGTTACCCATTAACTGATAAGTATAGCGTATTAACTGAGTGTTGAATTAATTGAAAGGTTACAGCGTATTAACTGAGTGTTGAATTAACTGAAAGGTTACAACATATTAACTGAGTGACAGATTAACTGAGAGAATATAACTGAAACAAAAAAGACACCGAAAGGTAAAATAACTGAAACAAAAAAACCATTTACAGGCAACACGCCAAAAGACACCGTGCCATTCTGGAGCGTCCTTTTATCTAACTTAATAATTTTTTTAACAAGATCTTTCTTGAACAAAGAAGATCGAGGTAAATCCAATGGGAGCGCCCGTACAGGAGCACATTCTAAGTTGTCTAAATAATAGACCTGCAAACAAAAATATATCAGTTAATCACAATAAAATAACTGAACTTATGTTATATCAGTTAATCGCAATGAAATTAACTACTTATGTTTAGCAAATTCTTACCACTAGGAAAGCAATAGAACCTGGAAGAGTAGGGGTTGTGGCGTCTCTTCTTTTCTTCCACCATATGATATTGGATTGAATATCATCCACCACAGCTTTAGCCTAGTTGTAGCCACCTATAGAACTCAGATCCTTGCACACTAGATAATCATAACCAGTGATCTTCTCGTTGCTGGTACAGAACAGCAAGGCATTGCACACACACATCATGAAACACTTGACAGCCCATTCATCGATCTCGGGTATTTGAGGTGATTGCTGATGAACATAATGTTTCAGCACCCAGCGAGGCACTCCATTTGTTCCCAGCTTTCGATACTTGTTCTTATCAGCAAACAATCCCTCCATCCCCAATTCATCACACTTTTTCCTCAGCTCAGCTTTTGCTTGATCCATCTCTTGTTTACTAAATTTTGGGAATGAAACACCTTCACTAGGGCCGCCAATTGTGGATAGGTCCTCCTCTAGCTTCTAGCTGACGACTCAATCTGCTACATCGGACGCGTCGCCATTGATCTGATTCATCATGCCTGGCCGGCCAGTGACGACCAGGATATGAGCCTGACCATTCATACAGGCGGGCTTGCCAATTCTCTAAGTGCCAGGGGCACGAGGTTGAGCTTCCGCAACCCACGTAGCAACAGCAGGAGGAGTTTAAATGTCAAGAGGGAGTGCGTTGATGTGGTCCTCCTCCTTCCTCGCATCGGCGGATGAAGAGAGCTCGGCGGTCACCTCATCGCCGCTCAAGCTCAGCTCCATGGGGACGTGGATGGGATGGCGAAGGTAAGTGGGAGGGTTTTCGGTTCCGGGTTTATGGGTTTAGGGCGAGGTTTAGGGTTTAGTGTTTTTTTAGGGTTCAGGGTTTTTTGTTTTTAGGGTTTTTTAGGATATAAGAATATTCCGTAATAGAAGGTCAAATATTCCTGAATGAACACAGAATATTTACACTTTGTTATAAGAACATTCCATATTAAAACTTCAAATATTCCTGTCTCGAACATGGAATATTTACCCTTATTTATAAGAATATTCCATAAAAGGTCAAATATTTCTGACTAGAATATGGAATATTTACACTTCGTTATAAGAATATTTCGTAAAAAACATCCAATATTCCTGTCTCGAACACGGATGCATCGAGTAAGAGCGCACCGACCACCTAATGCCCGTAAGCAGTCTCGCATCAAGTAAAAGCGCATCTATGGCGACGCACCGCTCAGCTTCCTCTCCGCGGGAGAAGGCGGGATGTGGAGCGCGGCGACAGCGCGGTCTGGGGCTCGCCGGCGGTTAGGGTTCGGGTGCCAGAACTCTAGTCATGCGGAGGGACGACAGAAAAAGGAGTATAGTATTCGTATTCAAACTCTTGAGTACAAAATCATTACAATGCACTAGAAATCTCTACCCCTATGAACAAATAATTAACTACAAAAAATGTTGTATGAAAAATAATTTTGCACTACTAGCTTTTAGAAAGAGCTCCTATATTATTGAGTGTGCTTTTATTTTTGGTTCTAGCTTGGCACTCGATCTAGCTCGCTCGAGGCGCTCCCGGCCTGCATCTATGGCCGGATCTCCCCGGCCGGCGACGACGGACGCCAGCGCCACGACGATGTGAGTTCATTCCCTCGCTCTCTGCTAGCTAGCTGATGATCTGCCAGACCGCCCGCCTTATTTGGCGTGTTGCTGTGTTAGATATATAGTATATGTATGATTTTGCATACTGATGTACAGATCTCAGCTCGGCCTACATATCCGAAGAGATTTAGATGTACATATGATTTTTGCATTCTTTTCTCTGCTTCTTCTTTCACATACCGCGCGCACCTTGACATCTTCTGGTTTAACCGTACCTCTCTTTTAATATTTTTCCTCGCGCTGTTTTTTTTATTTTCGGTTTTACTGCATCTATTTTGCCACTATATATGCAACTTTTTATCCATTTCGCCCCACTTCTAATTTTAGATTTCGACCAAATGCATTCCAGAATCTTTCGGAATTAATATTAGACCAAAGGACGTATGTATGTAACAATTAATAATGCAGTGATCTATAGTCACATCGCTCCTTTTAATTCATGTTAAATAAAGCAAGTTGTCTCTAAATGAATGTTAAATAAAGCAAGTTGCTACAGTGGTCATAGCTTTAGTCTGGGTGATGGGTCATATTTACCATCGAAATAAAGGCGACTACGGATATTGTAATTTTCTTATCATTGTATATATGATATGCATGTGTTCATCAACAATTAATGTAAATGATTCAGCTGGTTGCCTTCATGTAACACAACTAAATGCCAAATTCTCATTGATGATCTCCATAATTGGTTAATTGACATAGATACACGATTTAACTATTTAAGGTTATTTAAAAAAATATATTCCCTATAATGGAATAGCACGCGGTGTTGGCACGATTCCTCTTCGCATTTAATTGCACATGTGATCAACTTTCTGAACTCATGTCTCAGACATGAATTAGGCCTACCATCTTTATAAACTAACTCAAAACGTGATTAAAAATACTACACATGAATTTCCAAATCACCTCATTTCAATACTACACCAATAATTCACCAACTTTATAAACTAACTCAAAACGTGATTAAAAATAAATTCAATTTTTGGGGTTGTCTTCAACCTTAGAATGGATGGTGGTGGGCGGAGTTCGTCCGAGGCAGACGTGGACACGGGCGGCGGTTGGTCCGGCGGAGCGCGGACGGGACTGGGCACGGGCGCGATACGGTGGGGCTCGGGCACAGTCGCAGACGGTCCGATGAGTACCACGGACGACGGCGAGGCTCGGCGAGCGGTACTCCAGTGAGTAGGGCGCAGGGAGAGAGAGAGGAAGAGCTGGACGAGTTCGGCTAGGAGGAGCAGGGGCTCGATCGGTCCTATTTATAGAGAGGGAAGGGGAGAGGTGAGGGCGCCGAGGGAGGGGATGGGACGACCGGCGGCCATCAACAGCCACAATGGCGGTCGTTTCTCCAATAATGGAGAGAGCAAGTGGGGACAACTTGTTGCCAATAATGGCGGCCATCAACAGCCGAGCATTCAATTTCAAATGTGTTTTTAGTAGAATGCTCGGGTACAATTTGTTGTCTGTAAGTCAATTATGTCATATGGGCTATAATTGTTTATTTACAAATATTGATGTACCTGTCTTTAGAAGAAGTGATGGTTCACTAGCTTTTAAGGGTGTATTAAACGACAAGCTCTATTTAGTTGTATTCTCAAAAGAGAATGTCGATCTAGATGCATGCTTAATAGCTAAGACTAATATGGGCTGGCTCTGGCTTCACCATCTAGCACATGTTGGGATGAAGAATCTCCATTAACTTCTAAAGGGAGAACATGTATTAGGACTAACCGATGTCTGTTTGGAGAAAGACAGGCCTTGTGCAGCATGCCTGGCAGGAAAACAGGTGGGAACTACTCATCAAAGAAAGAACGTGATGACGGCATCAAGACCACTGGAACTTCTTCACATGGATCTCTTCGGTCCCGTTGCATATCTCAGCATCGGGGGAAGTAAGTATGGTCTTGTCATAGTTGATGATTTTTCCTGCTTCACTTGGGTTTTCTTTTTGCATGACAAATCTAAAACCCAAGGAACTTTAAAGTGCTTCCTAAGGAGATCTCAAAATGAGTTTGAGCTAAAGGTGAAAAATATAAGGAGCGATAATAGATCTAAGTTCAAGAACCTTCAAGTAGAAGAGTATCTTGAGGAGGAAGGCATCAAGCATGAGTTCTCCACTCCCTACACACCACAGCATAATGGTGTAGTAGAGAGGAAGAACATGACACTAATTGAGATGGTGAGGACAATGCTTGGAGAGTACAAGACACCTAAGTAGTTTTGGTCGGAAGCTGTTGAAAGGGAAATAGGCTTAAACATTTCTATAATCGATTTTGGTGTTTGATGCCCAACACAAACCACGTGGACTAACTAGTTTGCCTAGTTGATATTTATCTCAGGTGCATAAAGTTCAACATAGACCAACAAAGAAAATAAGTTGGGGAACTCTACAAAGTTTGGAGCAAAGACAAGCATTGGTGCTACCAGTGGCGCACCGGACACTGTCCGGTGCCCAGGCCAAGCACCTCACGAACTGGCTGCTCTCGGTTTTCTGGGAGTCGCTTAGCTATAATTCACCAGACTATCTGGTGGCCAATAGAGCAACGTTCAACTGCGCCCAATGGTCAATTATTGTAAACAGTGAACTGTGCATAGTGCAGAAGTTAGAAGTCAGAGCTACGAAGTCAGAACACACCGTACTGTCCGGTGTGCCACCGGACTGTCCGATGTCGCAAGAGGACAAAAGACTTCAATGGTCAACCACTCCAAACCCCAATGCTCTGCTGACGTGGCCGGCACCGGACAGTGAACATTGTCATGTCTGGTGCACCACCGAACTGTCCGGTGTGCCCGTCGACATCAAAGTCAGCCAATGGCTAGGAAGTGGTTGGAGGGTATAAATAGCCCCCAACCACCACCATTCAAGCCATCCAAGTTTTATGAACTCCACATTCAATACAAGAGCAAAAGCATACACTCCAAGACACAATCAAAAGATCAAATCATCTCCAAGCCTCAAAATCAACTCAACCGCTTAGAGACATGAGAGAGGTGTTTTGTGTTTCTTTTGTTACTCTTGTTGCTTGGATTGCTTTCTGAAAGTCGCCAGGAGGGGGGTGAATAGGCGAAACCTAAAATTTACAAACTTTAAACACGCACTAAGGTTGGGGTTAGCATTAGAATTAAATCAGAGTGCAAAAGATTATTTCTCTTGCTATGAGTTGCTCAAATTGATGTGGATAACTTTTAGAGCAAACTCAAATCAATATTAGCAAGGAAACTTTAGAGAGAGGAAAGAGGGAAACAAATCAAATGAAGATCAATGAGTGAACACGGTGATTTGTTTTACCGAGGTTCAGTTCCAAAAAACCTAGTCCCCATTGAGGAGGCCACAAAGGTCGAGTCTATTCCAACCCTTTCCTTCTCTCAATCGGTCACACAGACCAGTCGAGGCTTCTCCTTAATCACTTGGGTCGCTAAGACCCCGCAAGGATCACCACACTCTTAGGTGTCTCTTGCTAGCTTTACAAAGCACTTAGATAATGAGAAGGAGAAAGCAATCCAAGCAACAAGAGCAACAAAAGAACACAAAAACACCCTCTCTCAAGTCACTAATGAATTGAGTTGATTTGGAGGCTTAGAGAGGATTTGATCTATTGAATGTGTCTTAGAGTGTAATCTTTTGCTCTTGTATTGAATGTTGAGTTCAGAAAACTTGGATGCCATTTGTAACACCTAAAAAAAATTATATTTTTGGGGGTTTTATGAAAACTCCTCCAGAAATATTTGAGTCTAAATGACTTTTTATATGGATTCTCTTTTCTTTCCAAAATTTAGAAAGGACTAACATAAAAATGTTTGGGAAAATTTCTAAACCTTGAAACTAAAATTTAATTCAAAACTCCAATGGAAATAAAACCAAAATATCCCCAGTTATTCAATAGAACTATTATTTTACTAGCCTCTCTAAGTTAAGTATATCCTACTAGAGATTCTATAATAGAAATTAAGTTCTCCTAATGTAATTAGGTAGTAAATATTGAAATCTCGAATGAACTATTCTATCACACGTTTTCCAAAAAGAAGATTGTCTGTACTTCATAATTGAAACATTTAATAAAGCAATGTATATATATATATCTAAATATAATTGCATTCATACTGTTTTTTTTGTTTATGCATATAATTATATTGATGAACTAGACTCGTATTTCAATTTAATCTGAAAGCAAATAAAAAAACAATATATATATATATATATACAAGAAAGAAAAAAAAACTTTGCTAGGCCGAGACTCCCACGTTCAGCCATTTATTTTAACCCTACTAGCCCAAAAGACCACCGTTTTTCATTTTCTCGTTTGTTCTAGCCGCCATCGAGATATGTTGGATCAGCTTCATGGAAGGCTGGCAACAGCCGTTTCTTCCCTGGAGTCACTACCACGCAGGGCAATTACATAGAAGCTTCTTTCCTCGTATGGCTGCGTCTGCTACCGAGCGAAGCTTACTCGGCAACAAACTTGGCCGGAAAACTCGAGCTCGATCTGGCTGTTGCTGCCGCATAGATCTCACAACAGAACACCTGGGTCGTCAGCATTCTCATCTCTAGAGCTCGGCACAAACACGGTCTCGAACCAGATCAATTCCATAACAAACTTGGGCTTGCTCGGTTAGTGAACCAACAGCTGCATGCCGACTGATTCGTGGGTCCTGACCGCTGGACGCTGTGATTGCGCACGCCCGCTCATGTGAAGTCTGCAACCGAGCATCCACCGAGCGACTATGGTGGAAGGCGCAGGCGCTGATCTGTGGCCCCCCTGGCCAACCTCTTTATTTCGTGGCCTGAAGCATCTTGGTCTGGTGGGCCAATGCTGTCGGCTGTTTCCTCTCCTCGACGAATCCATCTAGAAGTTGGCCGCATAAAACGACGTAGGTTCGTTGCGATTAGCTTGAATCACGTAACTACCTGGCCAGGTTCCGCCGCGTTATAAGATAGCACAGGGCCCTTGCTCCATCCTATGGCCGACGTGTTCACATGGTGATGAAGCCGAGCGAGAAGCGTCGAGTTAGGAGAGAGAGGGCAGTGAGATCTGTCGTGGGCTAGATGGGAGCCATGTCGGTGATAGGCCCGTGGCAGGCTCAAGGTTAATCCCGGGCGTCCTCGGCGCTGCTCCAATCGCTCACCGGAGCGCGGCAGTCATCGTGGGAGCGCTCCTCGTTGTTGGTAGACCTACTCGCTACACGGTAAGTCTTCCCTCAAACGGTTCACCTTCATCTCTAGCTCGCGTAGCAGCGGTGGGAGTCGTGGTATGGTGTTAGGGCGCCTGTGTGCTCATCGCCATGGGACCACTTCGCGTCAGGTGGCCATGGCTAGCTTGTAGGGAGAGAAGGAGCAGCGGGAGGCCGAGAGGAAGATGACGTGCGTTGCGCCGTCAGATTTTAGAGTAACGGCTTGGATAACCCCCAGGGATAACGTTTCAGTGGATTAGATCACGGTCGTCCGATTCTAATCCTGCGTAGGTTATGCTTTGGCGCCGTTTTAAAATCATGACCGTCCGATCGGAATCGGACAGTCCGGATTACATACCAGTTCAGTAAATACTTCAATCTATTTGCAGCCGTCCGATGATGATCCAACAGCCCACAGTTGTCGATACCCCTTCGACCAGCCTTATTTCAAAAGAGGCCCAAAGAAATTAAATAATTAACCCGCAGTCTTCTCTAGGTGTTCACTGAGTCTAGGAAAACTTGCGAGATAGCCCCTGCACTTTCAAGAAATTGGCGCGCAGTCCAGAGGGAGATAAAAATAGAGAAATAATTAGGGAAATTGATTTTTAGTACAAAAATAAATTCATAAACTTGTTTAATTCATATTTAATTCATTCTAACTCCGAATTAACCATTCCAGTTTCTATAATTTTGTAATATTATTGTTTATCATTTTGTGTCACTGTTTTGACATGAAAGCCATATTAAAATTGATATCCTAATTAATCTTGTACCAAGCACATATAATCTTTAGAAATCCATAACTTAAAATCTAGAACTCCAAAATTAATAATTCCTGTTCCTGTGATCTTATTTAAATATGTAGATTATTAATATGTATTTTGCATATATGTTTGGTGTAATGTTAATTTTTGCCTATACCATGTTTGTCTATATTCATACGTTTAGCAGTGAGGACACGTGTCATCCGAAGAGCAAGTTGGTACCTGGAATCTCAAGTGCCAGGCAAGTTGTGCCCTTGATCACTTCTTTTTACCCAGCCATGTTCTGATTAATCATAATGATCTGCATAGGTTAATTTTGATGGGACCCAATAGGTTACCCTAGTTTGTCTATCTTTATACCTTGTTTACCACTGAACTTTTTGGGTAGTACTTGCTAGTGCTTTATGTGGTTTTGGGTATGAAGGCACATTATTCATGATCACACTTCTATTATCTATTTATTATTACTGTTCATGATAAGATCATTATGTTAATTGGAACATGGAGCGACCACCCGGAAAAACAGTGCTACCACAAGGGTTTAATGGGATGCCCTTGGCTGATTAATTAGGAAAGCTAGTGGAAGACTACCTTACCCGAAAGGGGCAAGGGCAGTAGGGGAGTGGTCAGTGTAGGGAGGCCCTCGGGAGGATTTTGCTACGATGGCGGTCCTGCAAGGGATTCCTGCATTGGAGCTTCCTATAAACTGTAGCGGGTTTTCTGAAGCTAGTGGAATTTTGTAAAGGCCTCGTAGTGTTACCCTGCCTCGCCTCCTCGGTAGAGGTGTATGGGAAGTCGCGATCCCTTAGCAGATGGGTAACATGACTTGTGGGTAAAGATGCGCAACCTCTGCAGAGTGTAAAACTGGTATACTAGCCGTGCTCACGGTCAAGAGCAGCTCGGACCCTCACATGATTAAATTATGGAACTAAATTCAATATGTCATATGCATTGCATCGCAGGTGTTGTTATTACTTTTGTTCTACTACTTAATTGGGTTAGTATTTACTTATACTTAGTAATTGCTAATAAAATTTTGACCAACATTAAAAGCAATGCTCAGCTTCAACCATCCTCTTTGGTAAGCCTTACACTTCACGTGAGCTCCCACCTTTGGCGAGTTCATGCACATTATTCCCCACAACTTGTTGAGCTATGAACGTATGTGAGCTCACTCTTGCTGTCTCACACTCCCTCCCCCCCACAGGTCAAGAACAGGTACCACAGGATGAGGCGTATGGAGGATGCTGTGATGAGTTCGTGAGAGGTCTAGGCCGTCGTCTCCCAGTCAACTTTAGGTTGCTGGACCATTGTCTCCTTATAATGTAATTATTTATTTATTTTGTGCAGAACTCATATTACATAGTAAACATGTGACATTCGATCCTGTGCCATGATTCATCATATGTGTGAGACTTGGTCCGAGTACACCTGGTGATTATGTTCGCGCCCGGGTCTTGGTGCCCCGAAACTTGGGTGTGACAGAAGTGGTATCAGAGGAATGTTGACTGTAGGACGAAACCTAGATAGAACTAGATAACCATTATCTACTTACCTCTGCTACTCTGATCTTTTCTAAACTTTTCTTAATCTTTTCTCATCAACTGCTGCTTTACCCTGATTACTCTTACCTTATCACTTCTAAAGACAAATGTGGATTTCACACTTTGAAATCATGTACCTAAAGTGACTTTTAGGAATAGGAAACCTAATCTTAGGAACCGAATCAAAACTATTTTTTGGAAATACTTATATGCTTGAGTGTTTGTCCTTATGATAATTGCTTGATTCGATTCTTTGATTGAGTGTGATGAGTTGTGGAGTAATGTCCACAATTGCATCTGCATATACATATAGGCAAAAAAATGTGATTATAAGATAACTAGCCAACCTAGATTATCCCCATTAAAATGTATCTAGCTTAATAGATTCATCTCACCTTAAAAGAATCTATCTTATCTCATCTTATCCTAACCACCTTGCTTATCTCATCCTATTGTAACAACCATGATCTAATTCAAAATAAATTAGGTAGATCTTATCTAGTCTAATCTAGTTGTACCAATCTAACCTAGATCCCATCTAAGTTAATGCAATCTAATGGGACCTGATCTAATCTAAATAAGTTAATTAACAGGTTAGTTAATCCATGTAAAATAGATTAGACCCTACCTCTAGGAACATGTCTTAAACTAAATTGGTGCCTTAGGTCAACTCGACCAATACACAAACAACCTAACCTACATATTATTGATAGGTTGCCTAAACTATCTATTTCACAACAAAATATTCTAACCTACCCAACTAATCTACATGTTCCTAAGATCTGTACCTAGCCGACCTAACAAACAAACTAGACCATGTTTGGCCATAGCACACTCGTCTTATGCCATCTACCTATTAGCTATATGTTCTTATCTACAAGCTATCTTAACTATATGTCACTAGCTCGGATGATGACGTTAAGACCAGAGATTGAAGGCGATCGACCTCATCGAGACAAAGAAGAACAGAAGCCAGAAAAGACCTTCAAAAGTCAAGATCCACCATCCAAGATGGAATATTTCCTTGCCCTAATCCTTATTACCCCAACCTTCTCTGCTTCTTACTAATAGCTAAACATAATAGACCCATGTGTTCCTAATCTTCTCTTTATTTAATGACTTAAAAAAAATCTGAAAACATTTGTGCTTAAAAACGCTTGAAAAAAAAAACTCGAAGCTAAGCTACAACCAAACATTTGGTTTTCTATATCACTTTTCTTACTAATCTCGAGGACGAGATTATTTTTAAGGGGGGTAGAATTTGTAACACCTAAAAAAAAATTATTTTTTGGGGGGTTTTATGAAAACTCCTCCAGAAATATTTGAGTCTAAATGACTTTTTATATGGATTCTCTTTTCTTTCCAAAATTTAGAAAGGACTAACATAAAAATGTTTGGGAAAATTTCTAAACCTTGAAACTAAAATTTAATTCAAAACTCCAATGGAAATAAAACCAAAATATCCCCAGTTATTCAATAGAACTATTATTTTACTAGCCTCTCTAAGTTAAGTATATCCTACTAGAGATTCTATAATAGAAATTAAGTTCTCCTAATGTAATTAGGTAGTAAATATTGAAATCTCGAATGAACTATTCTATCACACGTTTTCCAAAAAGAAGATTGTCTGTACTTCATAATTGAAACATTTAATAAAGCAATGTATATATATATATCTAAATATAATTGCATTCATACTGTTTTTTTTTGTTTATGCATATAATTATATTGATGAACTAGACTCGTATTTCAATTTAATCTGAAAGCAAATAAAAAACAATATATATATATATATATATATATACAAGAAAGAAAAAAAAAACTTTGCTAGGCCGAGACTCCCACGTTCAGCCATTTATTTTAACCCTACTAGCCCAAAAGACCACCGTTTTTCATTTTCTCGTTTGTTCTAGCCGCCATCGAGATATGTTGGATCAGCTTCATGGAAGGCTGGCAACAGCCGTTTCTTCCCTGGAGTCACTACCACGCAGGGCAATTACATAGAAGCTTCTTTCCTCGTATGGCTGCGTCTGCTACCGAGCGAAGCTTACTCGGCAACAAACTTGGCCGGAAAACTCGAGCTCGATCTGGCTGTTGCTGCCGCATAGATCTCACAACAGAACACCTGGGTCGTCAGCATTCTCATCTCTAGAGCTCGGCACAAACACGGTCTCGAACCAGATCAATTCCATAACAAACTTGGGCTTGCTCGGTTAGTGAACCAACAGCTGCATGCCGACTGATTCGTGGGTCCTGACCGCTGGACGCTGTGATTGCGCACGCCCGCTCATGTGAAGTCTGCAACCGAGCATCCGCCGAGCGACTATGGTGGAAGGCGCAGGCGCTGATCTGTGGCCCCCCTAGCCAACCTCTTTATTTCGTGTCCTGAAGCATCTTGGTCTGGTGGGCCAATGCTGTCGGCTGTTTCCTCTCCTCGACGAATCCATCTAGAAGTTGGCCACATAAAACGACGTAGGTTCGTTGCGATTAGCTTGAATCACGTAACTACCTGGCCAGGTTCCGCCGCGTTATAAGATAGCACAGGGCCCTTGCTCCATCCTATGGCCGACGTGTTCACATGGTGATGAAGCCGAGCGAGAAGCGTCGAGTTAGGAGAGAGAGGGCAGTGAGATCTGTCGTGGGCTAGATGGGAGCCATGTCGGTGATAGGCCCGTGGCAGGCTCAAGGTTAATCCCGGGCGTCCTCGGCGCTGCTCCAATCGCTCACCGGAGCGCGGCAGTCGCCGTGGGAGCGCTCCTCGTTGTTGGTAGACCTACTCGCTACACGGTAAGTCTTCCCTCAAACGGTTCACCTTCATCTCTAGCTCGCGTAGCAGCGGTGGGAGTCGTGGTATGGTGTTGGGGCGCCTGTGTGCTCATCGCCATGGGACCACTTCGCGTCAGGTGGCCATGGCTAGCTTGTAGGGAGAGAAGGAGCGGCGGGAGGCCGAGAGGAAGATGACGTGCGCTGCGCCGTCAGATTTTAGAGTAACGGCTCGGATAACCCCCAGGGATAACGTTTCAGTGGATTAGATCACGGTCGTCCGATTCTAATCCTGCGTAGGTTATGCTTTGGCGCCGTTTTAAAATCATGACCGTCCGATCGGGATCGGACAGTCCGGATTACATACCGGTTCAGTAAATACTTCAATCTATTTGCAGCCGTCCGATGATGATCCAACAGCCCATAGTTGTCGATACCCCTTCGACCAGCCTTATTTCAAAAGAGACCCTAAGAAATTAAATAATTAACCCGCAGTCTTCTCTAGGTGTTCACTGAGTCTAGGAAAACTTGCGAGCTAGCCCCTGCACTTTCCAGAAATTGGCGCGCAGTCCAGAGGGAGATAAAAATAGAGAAATAATTAGGGAAATTGATTTTTAGTACAAAAATAAATTCATAAACTTGTTTAATTCATATTTAATTCATTCTAACTCCGAATTAACCATTCTAGTTTCTATAATTTTGTAATATTATTGTTTATCATTTTGTGTCACTGTTTTGACATGAAAGCCATATTAAAATTGACATCCTAATTAATCTTGTACCAAGCACATAGAATCTTTAGAAATCCATAACTTAAAATCTAGAACTCCAAAATTAATAATTCCCGTTCCTGTGATCTTATTTAAATATGTAGATTATTAATATGTATTTTGCATATATGTTTGGTGTAATGTTAATTTTTGCCTATACCATGTTTGTCTATATTCATACGTTTAGCAGTGAGGACACATGTCATCCGAAGAGCAAGTTGGTACCTGGAATCTCAAGTGCTAGGCAAGTTGTGCCCTTGATCACTTCTTTTTACCCAGCCATGTTCTGATTAATCATAATGATCTGCATAGGTTAATTTTGATGGGACCCAATAGGTTACCCTAGTTTGTCTATCTTTATACCTTGTTTACCACTGAACTTTTTGGGTAGTACTTGCTAGTGCTTTATGTGGTTTTGGGTATGAAGGCACATTATTCATGATCACACTTTTATTATCTATTTATTATTACTGTTCATGATAAGATCATTATGTTAATTGGAACATGGAGCGACCACCCGGGAAAACAGTGCTACCACAAGGGTTTAATGGGACGCCCTTGGCTGATTAATTAGGAAAGCTAGTGGAAGACTACCTTACCCGAAAGGGGCAAGGGCAGTAGGGGAGTGGTCAGTGTAGGGAGGCCCTCGGGAGGATTTTGCTGCGATGGTGGTCCTGCAAGGGATTCCTGCATTGGAGCTTCCTATAAACTGTAGCGGGTTTTCTGAAGCTAGTGGAACTTTGTAAAGGCCTCGTAGTGTTACCCTGCCTCGCCTCCTCGGTAGAGGTGTATGGGAAGTCGCGATCCCTTGGCAGATCGGTAACATGACTTGTGGGTAAAGATGCGCAACCTCTGCAGATTGTAAAACTGGTATACTAGCCGTGCTCACGGTCAAGAGCAGCTCGGACCCTCACATGATTAAATTATGGAACTAAATTCAATATGTCATATGCATTGCATCGCAGGTGTTGTTATTACTTTTGTTCTACTACTTAATTGGGTTAGTATTTACTTATACTTAGTAATTGCTAATAAAATTTTGACCAACATTAAAAGCAATGCTCAGCTTCAACCATCCTCTTTGGTAAGCCTTACACTTCACGTGAGCTCCCACCTTTGGCGAGTTCATGCACATTATTCCCCACAACTTGTTGAGCTATGAACGTATGTGAGCTCACTCTTGCTGTCTCACACTCCCTCCCCCCCACAGGTCAAGAACAGGTACCACAGGATGAGGCGTATGGAGGATGCTGTGATGAGTTCGTGAGAGGTCTAGGCCGTCGTCTCCCAGTCAACTTTAGGTTGCTGGACCGTTGTCTCCTTATAATGTAATTATTTATTTATTTTGTGCAGAACTCATATTACATAGTAAACATGTGACATTCGATCCTGTGCCATGATTCATCATATGTGTGAGACTTGGTCCGAGTACACCTGGTGATTATGTTCGTGCCCGGGTCTTGGTGCCCCGAAACCTGGGTGTGACACCATTGAAGGAGGTCGTTGGGGGTATTTATAGCCTCCAACCACTTTTTAGCCATTGGTTAAGTTTGCTGTCGATGGGTGCACCGGACATGGCACTATTCACTGTCTAGTGCGTGCCATGTCAGCACGCTGTTGGGGTTTGGAGCGGTTGACCGTTGGAGTCCTTTGTCCTGTGGTTGCACCGGACAGTCCGGTGCCACACAGGACATGTCCGGTGTGCTTTGACTTCTCTGCTCTGACTTCTGACGTGCACTATTCACTTTGGCAGTCGACCATTGGCGCCAGGTTACTGTTGCTCCGTTGGCTCACCGGACATGTCCGGTGCACACTAGAGTACAGTTCGGTGAATTATAGCGCAGCGCGTCCTGAGAAAAACCGAGAGTGGCTAGTTTGAGTGGAGCTCGGCTTGGGGCACCAGACGCTGTCCGGTGCGCCACTTGCAGCACACTCTCAAGTCTTTGCTCCAAATTTATTTGAGTCCCCAACTGAATTTATTTCTTGGTTCGTGTTGAACCTTATGCACCTAAGATAAAAGACACCTTGGCAAACTAATTAGTTCATATGGTTTGTGATGGACGTCAATCACCAAAATCGATTATAGGAAATGATTAATCCCATTTCCCTTTCAATCTCTCCCTTTTTGGTGATTGATGCCAACACAAACCAAAGCAAATATAACGTGTAGAAATGTAACTAGTTTGCAATTATGATTGATGTGCATTGGCTACTTAGATTTAAACCAATTGAAAGACTTTATGCATATGTCTAAGAATAAATGTGATTGCTTTCTTCTGTTTAATATTTTGGACCACATTTGCACCACTTGCTTGTTTTTGCAAATCTTTGGAAAAATCTTTTCAAATTCTTTTGCAAATATAGTGTGACACCCCAGTGTCACCTAAGGTTTCTTCCTTAAGCTAACCATAAATCATTATCACATATAAACCAAATGAAAGGATGAACCTTAAAGATTAAGAACAAAGAATTATAATGAGTCTTCTTAAACTCTCCTTAATCTTGTCATGAATCTTAAGGAAGGAAAACTCTCAAACCCTAATTAATCCTAAGTGAGCAAATTAAGCATAAGGGGTAATTGGGAGAAAATCTTGGGGAAAATACAAATTTTGGTAAGATCCAAATTACAAAGCTTTAGTTCACCAATTAACCAACAAAGCATAGTAAAGAAGTTTTGCCATTTGAAATTTTCAAAATCCCCAAAACAGCCCCAAAACTAATGCACTTGGGGGAAATTCAGAAATTCAGAAATCTGAATTTCAGCCCCCTTCCAAAGATCAGTCACGTTCTCTGTTTTTAAAAACTCAAAACCAAGAAGTCCAAATATCAAAGTAGTGCCAAATTTCCTTGAACACGCTCTGGAAAAATTTGAACTCAAACCAAATTCATTTGGCATGGTTTTGGCACAGTTTGACCTCGGGACAGGCAATCTGACACTGGCACCTTGGTGACGCTACAACTCTCTGTCCCTAGCCTAAAACCGCGCGACGTCCATACACAAAAGACAAATCAATGTTAGGGAAACAAATCCTTCACAGTGATCTTGCCCAAATTCGCGAAGATTTGTGCCCAATCGGCATTAGAACTCGGGCAGAAGCAACGGTTCCACGTGTTCGACCGTGGCTGACACCCCCGGTTCACGCCCGTTCGCGCACCCACGCTCCCCACTGCACGCCCACGCGCGCTTGCCGGTCTACGGCCGTCTGTGCACCGCGCCGCGCCTAAAAAGCAGCCCCAAGCCTTGGTCGTACCTCCCCACGCGCTCACAAGTCCTGCCCAAGTCAAAGATCGCCGGAATTCGCCCCGAGCACGCTGCGCCACCGCCCGCCAAGCTTTTCGAGCCTCGGCCACCGTGGCCAGCTCCCTCCAGTCGCATCCAGGTCGTGCCAACCGCTCGGTTAGCTTCACCATTGGCCCATAAAGCTTTCTAAGTCCTCGGACCTGGCAGAACTTCACCGGAGGCCCGAGATCGCACTTGCCGGACTTCGGTCGCCCGCCGCCGCGCGTGGACCGAGCATTCTGGTAAGCCATTTTCAAATTCTTTGCACCCACGTCTTCCCTAGCACCCAGTGAAGCTCTCTGACCCGTTGGATTGAACCCTCACGCCGTGAGTAGGCCGGATTCCTCGCCACCGACGAGCATCTCCGCCTGCGCACGTGGACCAGCCGACTCCGACCATCCCCGACGGCGACCGGCACATCACCGTGATCCTCATGACAACCCCTACACCCTCGGTCACCTCACCAGAGCAGCCTCGCCACCGGTAAGCCCCTCTGCCCTTTCCTCCGCCGCGGATACTGTTTAATTGGGGTAAGGACCGCGAGTTTGATTTCCAGAAACCTTAGGGGGTTTTCTGCAGAGCCATAGACTCAAATGAATAGTGCCCCGGGGACCCAGTGCAAAACTGCTTTTCTTTAAACCATTTCTAATTAATCTTTTATTATTCAGCAAAGAACTTAGGAAATTCATAACTTGAAGAATATTTGACCAAAATTTGTCAAGCCAATTTTGCTGGATTCTAAATATCATGGACTACCAATTAAAAATACTGAACCCCATGCTTTCTGTTTTAAATCTTAGAGTTTGAAATTAATTACAGAAACTGACCAAACCTTATTTAATTAAAAAAATTAGTTATGCTTCTGTGCTAGGCTTGAGAAATTTTGTAGATGTTTAAACCCCATTCAAACACTGTTTAAAAATAGTGAGAATCCTAGCATTGAAAATTTCAATAAGGATATCTATTAAAAGTCATTTTTGTCCAAAACTTAGGAAAATCAGAAAGGCATTAGAAATTAATGAACTGTGAGTGTAATTATTTTTCCTAGCCTACTTAAGTCACAAAGAACCTAGGAAAAATAAAAGGACCCCTAGTCCAGAAAAGAATCAAAGTGAAATATTTTATTTAGCATTATTCCAACTAGAAAAATAATTATTAGAATTATGGAAGCAAATCCAAAACTGCTAATAAAAATCCAGTGGACTTGTGACCACTAAAACCCCACTACAAAAATAATAACCACCCCAGCCCATCAGTTTAAGTAGGGTAAACAAGTAAACCTTGATATTGGGTCATATTTCCATTAAATCATAAACAACCCAAAAATGCTGCAATAATGGGAAAATAAAATTTTGCTAGATCAATAATGAGATAGGTCACCAGAGAAAAATGCAAACCCATTTGAAAGATGCAAATAATACCTATTGTCAATACTTCATGAAAAAGGCCATTTAATCCAAATAATTCCTACCACCCCTTACCTTAAGCAAAAAGATGCCATACTTCAGAATGATTGCTCTTGCGCAAAGAAAAAGCTAGGAAAAATAAAAAATCTGTTGTTTGATATTTTTCAAATATAGTGGTAGTAGAAAGCACCACTTTGACTAGAAACTTTAGAAAATCATGACAAAATAACTAAAATGTATTAATGGCTAGAAATTTGAGCAAAGTCATGTTATAACACCCAAATGCCAGCAAAAATAAGTCTTTGGGAATAACCTACTGTTTCATGGTGGTTGTAGTTCAAAACACCCTTTCTGCCCTAGCATTTGATAATTTTGTACAGAGAGAACCACTTGTTTTTTAAACCCCAAATTTTGAGACAGAGAATTATACACCAGTGAGAAGCCACTGTAATTTTTGCAGAATTTTTAGAAATTTATTAAGGCAACTTGTAGTTCAAACCCACTCTAAAAACATAAAAGAAATAGAGGAAAAGAAATAAAAGATAAACCTCGCCCCAATAAGTTCAACTAGAAACCTTGACAAATTCTCACTAAGGCCTTAAAAATAATTCAGTGGAACACCAAATTGGACTTACCACTTAGTTTAACTGAGTGTGATCTAAATTACAAAGTATACCACCAAAAATCTTTAATAGCAAGATTAAAACTCTATCTGATGTGAGTGGATCATTCACCATCAAAGTTAAATTGCTAATGCACATATCATATCATGCATATATCTTACTCATTGCATTCAATAGATTGTAATCTCGCTGACGGAGAGTACGTGCTCATCCCCGAGCAAGGAACTGTCCAAGAGGAAGACCAGGAGCAAGCTCCCGAGGCTACCATCGAGGATCTCCCCGCAGCCCCAGCTATTGAAGGCAAGCCCCGGTTTTATGCATAACCGTTTATATATGCTATTTTACTACACTTAATGTTTGTAGGCTTGTAATGTGCACTTAAGTGTAGGAGTTGCTTGAAACTTTTAGTTGCATAAACTTAGGATTCCTTTTTGAGATGAATACTAGTATGCTAGGTCGAGTAGCTGCTATGCTAATCAGGATCTCGGTTGAAGTCGAGTGATTTTTCTAGCACTCGCACGAGGTCAGGAATTGATTGTATTCATCCTGATAACGAGATCTATGTTAGTCTATGGACTTGGATCCAGGGACGATGCCTTGTCCATGAGACGGAAAAAGGAATTAAGGATTAATGTGTGGATATCTGAGTCAAGCGTTTGAACGTACTAAGCACATGCCGGGAAATATGGTAATCGGTAAACCTAGTACTTGAGCGAAGCCGGGCGTGGACTTTACTCCTCACGCGACCTGAGACTGAGTCTCCCATGCTAGCTATGGTGGGTACAAGTGCGGCCACTGCACGACAGTAGCCAGGGTCAGTGGGGCATTGTATGCCAAGGTGGTGAGGCCTGGACGCGAACGGGGAATCGATGGGGACGGTTGACATGTGTGGGGATGGAGTGCCCTTATATGCCGTGTGTTTAGGTTTACCTTGCAAGGATAAAAATCGATTCGAATCGTCTGCTTCTCGCAGCTAATGAGACTGCTTGACCCCTTGTACTACATCGAGTAAGAAGTGAAATGAGGTTTACATGAAAGACTTGTTGATTGCACTAAATGCTTGCTACCATGAATTCTTAGAAGGAGCAAACTTAGCTAAGATAATGATACTAGAAACTGAAAAGCTAAAAACTGATTTTTAGACTCAGCTAGTGCTTTTGGCAAACCAAACCCCTCAGCCAAACAGCTGCATGGTCTAGAGGTAGAAGAGTAGTTTCCTCACACCGGGTAAATCTAGCTAAGTATTAGTATACTCAGCCTTGCTTGTGGCATAATTTTTGCAGGTACGCTTCAGGATATGGTTGATGGTGTGACTTGGCCTACCACCCTGCCACCTGGTTAGACGGTCGAGTGGGATGCTGCTCCGGCAAGAGAGGAGCAGGAGGAGTAGTGGGCTAGGCCTTGCCCATTTCCTCGCTATCGACACTATCGATTATCCGCTGCACCCTATTTGATGAACTTATTTCAGCTACTTGAGAAACTTCGATTTATGTAATAACTCCAGTACTTTAATTCGAGGTTTCCTGTTTTATTGTATTCTTCTGTGACTCACCTTCGAGTGAGATTGTGGTATTTGATCCTGGTTAAGTGGCTCTATCGGACTAGATCTGAGGAACTGACGGGTTATTCTGATTTAAGTGTGTTACGACCCCTGAGGCGTGACTTAGGCACTTAAGCTGGAATAATTTGGGCGGTTCCGCCACAGCTAGTATCGGAGCAAATACCACCATAGAGAAGAACAATAAACCATTAATACCAATTTTCAAAATCTAAAACTTACTTAGAAACTGATAAGAATCGTCAGGACTAGACCACTAGACCTAGGACGAAAGGCCTTAGGAATAGTGGGAGGAATAGGTGGCTAAGTAAGTAGGCCCTATGGACCAATCCTTAGCTTTTGAAGGGTGCCCTAGGAGCCCCTCCTTTTATTTCCCTCAGAGAGGAAACATTGATTTCAGCATGCATGCATTATAAAAACTAAAAGGAATTAAAAATTGAGCTAACCCGCTTCCTTTTAAAATCATCCAGACTTTTTTATTTTTTTCTTCCTTCCATCATAATCTTTTCATCTGATCCCCTTCCGCAGATGAACTCACCCACCCCCGCCAGTGGAGGAGACACTCGTTTTAGCTCTGACTTCTTTTCTCACGATGGCTTTCCTTCCATCTTGTGGGAAGTGCTTAACTCCGCTGGTTACCCTACGCCCCCTTTGTACACAGTGCAGTTGTACGAGGAGCATCGGGTACCCTGTTGTCGAGTCTGGCTAACCTTGGAGGCTCATCCCCTTCAGCCGGGTTGGCGTTCTCTTGACTCCGAGACGATTGGACTCAGGACGGACGACACCACTGAGGCAGCAGCCATGAAGACTCTAACAACTTTCTGTGGCTACCATCCCCTGGAGATGGTGATGCACCCCTTGGGACTCTTCCCTGCTGAGAAGAAGGATGACACCATGTGGTGTAACCGTGTGAGCCATGTGAAGGATGTGTGGGCGATGTATCCCGACTTGGTTGGGAGGGTCACTGTACAGTGCATGAGTGCGCTGTACCGCCTTCAGGCCCTGCAGAGCGACGCTATGGCACACCTTGCTAACATCGCTCAAACCACCAAGCTCACCCTCGACAGCCGAGAAGACTTTGTGGTCGACTTGTCCTCCGAGTTGGTGGAGAAGGATTTGCAGGTGGAAAG
Organism: Zea luxurians; assembly: GCA_029449295.1. NCBI lineage: Eukaryota > Viridiplantae > Streptophyta > Magnoliopsida > Poales > Poaceae > Zea > Zea luxurians. Next base: position 87,253 of record JAOPSE010000981.1, on the reverse strand, counting down.
GCTGAGCCAGCGCATTACCACCTTGGAGCAGCAGGTGGAGATCCGAGACAACACTATTGATGTCTTGGAGAATCAGCTCCACGATGTGCAGCGGGAACTCAAAGAAGCCAATGACCACCTGGACATGCACCACTTAGAGATGGAGGCCAATGAGGCCAGAAGCGAGGGAGAAGAGGCTCCCAAGGAGTTAGGACCAGCCCCTGGTGCCAATGGGACTACCTCCTCGATGCCCCCTTCACCCGCATCCAGTGTCGCTTCCACCGCTTAGGGTTGATCAGTCATTTTGACGCTTTAGGCGGATAGAAACCTACGCGAGCTTAGTTAATGTCAGATTTTGAACTAGGCTTACGGGTACTTTCCCCTAATTGATGTAACCCTTGAAAACTTTTGAGATGATGTAACCATGTTATCTTCATTTTGGACTTAATGTTATGATTATGGCAAATTTCCTTCCATATGAGATGATAGCATGACGTTTGAACTGGTGAATTGAGATAACATTGGCGACACTCTCTGTTTTCAGATGGCAGCTAGGCATAGTCGCGAGCATAACGAGCAAGTTCCCCCGCCACCTCCTCCAGCTCCCACAGTGCAGGAGCTGATGGCCCAGCAGAATGAGATTCTGCGACAACTCTTGTAGTGCCAGCCCCACCCTCACCAGTATGGTGGAGGCCAGCAACATCGACCTCTAGCAGCAGCTACCTACCAGGAGTTCCTGAGTATGTAGCCACCCCTGTTCACCAAGGCAGAGGATCTGTTGGATGCCGACGTGTGGCTATGCTTTGTGGAATCCAAGTTTCCCCTCCTCACGGGAGACTGCCCTGATGCTACCAACACTCGCTTCGCCGCGCAACAGCTTCGCGGATCTGCTCGGACTTGGTGGGACCACTTCCGTGCTATGCTCCCTGCTAATCATGAAGTATCTTGGGAGGAATTCAAGACTGCTTTTAGAGGGCACCACATCCCAGCCGGAATTCTCGATCGCAAGCTGAATGAGTTTCTAGCACCTAATCAAAGGACCCGCACGGTATTGCAGTACGCCCAGGACTTCATCGACCTGTGCCAGTATGCAGGTTACCATGCAGATTCTGATGAGAAGAAGAGAGACCACTTTTGCAGGGGTCTCAACACCAAGCTGCGGGAGCGTCTCAACACTGTCCAGGCTAATAGCTTCAATGAGTTGGTCAACCTGGCCATCTCCCAAGAGGATTGTATTGTAGCTCACCGGGCAGAGAAGAAGAGAAAGGCACCAATGGCAGCACCATCCGCTCAGGCCCAGAGATTCCAAATTGTTTCTCACAATAAGAGCAGGGGTTTTCAGCAGCAGGCAGGCAGATGGGTGATCAGGCCACCTCAGCAGCAGCAGCAACCGGCACCCACTCGTTTCCTAGCCTTCGCTCCGAGGAACAATCAGCCTCCGCAGCAGCAGTTCTGCTAGGGTAATGGGAGCAAGTGCTTCACTTGTGGCAATGTGGGTCACTATGCCAAGAATAGTCCAAGGAATCAGCAGAGGCAGATGCCAGCACCAAATCAAGACAAGGGAAGAAAGCAGAAGGTACAAGTCAGGCAAGGGAAGCTCAACTTCACAACTCTGGAGGAAGTACCTGAGGGAGCCCCCATCATGACCTGTATCTTTTCAGTTTTAAATCAACCTGCTTTAATTCTATTTGATTCTGGTGCATCTCATAGTTTTATTAGCCAGAAGTTCAGTGCAAAGTGTCAATTGCCCTTCTATCATGCAAAAGGGTCATTCATGATCGCCACACCTGGGGGTAAAGTTGCAACTAATCAATTAAACCAAAATGTGCCTATTCAACTAGGAAGCCACATTATCAAGACCACCCTCCTTATTTTGGGTTTGGAGAGTGTGGATATTATTCTGGGAGCCGATTGGATGACTAGACATCGAGTAATGCTTGATGTAGCCAGCCGCATCGTCGAAATCAATTCCCCAACCTGCGGGAGTTTCATCTTGTTTCTGCCAAATCAGGATTCTACTCAGTCATGTGCTTTTGTTATGACGGAGTCACCACTGAAGGAGATTCCAGTGGTCTGTGAGTATGCAGATGTTTTTCCTGATGAATTGCCAGGAATGCCACCAGACCAGGACATCAAATTCGCCATCAAATTGCAACCGGGAACGGCACCAATTTCCAAGAGGCCCTACCGGATGCCACCCGCTGAGCTGGCAGAACTGAAGAAGCAATTGCAGGAATTGCTGGACAAGGGTTTTATTCGCCCAAGTACTTCGCCTTGGGGATGTCCAGCCTTGTTTGTGAAGAAGAAAGATGAAAGCTTGAGGCTGTGCATAGATTACCGCCCCCTTAATGCGGTGACTATCAAGAACAAGTATCCTTTGCCTCGTATTGATGTTCTTTTCGATCAGTTGGTCGGAGCCAAAGTGTTTTCTAAGATAGACCTTCGCTCCGGCTATCATCAGATCAAGATATGGGCAAGTGATATTCCAAAGACAGCTTTCTCGTCCAGATATGGGTTGTATGAATTCTTGGTGATGTCATTTGGGTTGACCAATGCACCAGCATATTTCATGTATCTAATGAATTCTGTGTTCATGCCTGAATTGGACAAGTTCATGGTGGTTTTCATCGATGACATCCTGGTGTACTCAAAGAACGAAGAAGAACATGCCGGGCATTTGCATGTAGTGCTTCAACGTCTGCGAGAGCACCGTCTCTATGCCAAATTGTCAAAGTGTGGTTTTTGGCTAAAGGAGATTAAATTCTTGGGTCACACTATCTCTCAGGCAGGCATAGCTATTGATCCTGAAAAGGTGCAAGAAGTGATGAACTGGAGGCCACCCACGACTGTCCGTCAGATTCGGAGTTTTCTGGGATTAGCTGGTTATTACCGAAGATTCATTCCAGATTTCTCTCAAATTGCAAAGCCCATAACTGAACTGTTGAAGAAGGAAGCCAAGTTTGTTTGGGGTCAGAAGTGCAAAGATGCCTTCCATGCATTGAGGCAACATCTGACCACAGCATCGGTGTTAGCGCAACCCGACAGCGGCAAGCCATTCGATGTGTACTGTGATGCCTCTGGCACTGGACTGGGTTGTGTCTTAATGCAGGACAACCGAGTCATTGCTTATGCATCAAGAGCACTTAGGCCTCATGAGCAGAATTATCCCACTCATGACCTAGAGTTGGCAGCGGTGGTTCATGCCTTGAAAATGTGGAGGCACTATTTGATGGGAACCCACTGCAACATCTTCACTGATCATAAGAGCCTTAAGTATATCTTTACTCAGGCTGATCACAACATGAGGCAGAGAAGATGGCTAGAGCTGATCAAGGACTATGACCTAGAGGTACATTATCATCCAGGAAAGGCCAATGTGGTAGCTGATGCCTTGAGTCGGAAGTTGCAATGCAATTGTGTTCTGATGGATTCTCGCATTAACACCTTGTGTGATGAGTTGAGCAAAATGAAGATCGAAGTGATTCCTTCTGGTGCTTTGTCTCACATTTCCGTTGAGCCAACTTTGCAAGACCAGATCATCATGGCCCATCTTAGTGACAAGGGAGTGCAAATTATCAAGGAGAACCTCCATCAAAAGACTGAGAAGTATAAATGTTTCTGCCAAGATGGAAAGGGTATATTGTGGTTTGAAAGCAGATTGGTGGTTCCTAAAAGCAGGGATCTCAAGAAGAAAATCTTGGATGAAGCCCATCTTTCCAAATTCTCTATGCATCTGGGAAGCACCAAAATGTACCATGATCTGAAGCCCTTGTATTGGTGGACCAGAATGAAGAGGGAGATAGCCCAGTATGTATCAGAATGTGACACCTGTCAGAGGATAAAGGCCAGCCACTTGAAATCAGCTGGAGCCTTGCAGCCCCTGTCTATACCTTTGTGGAAATGGGATGACATCAGCATGGATTTCATCGTGGGTTTGCCCAACACCTCTCGTCATCATGATTCGATTTGGGTTATTGTGGACCGACTGACGAAAGTGGCACATTTTCTCCCTGTGCACACCACTGATAAGGCTCAAAATTATGCAGAGTTGTACATTGACCAGATCGTGTGTTTGCACGGATTGCCCCGATCCATTGTTTCTGACCGAGGAGCCCGATTCGTTGCCAGATTTTGGGAACAACTGCAAGAGTCCTTGTGAACCAAGCTAATCAGAAGTTAAGCTTACCACCCACAGACGGATGGTCAGACTGAGAGGGTAAATCAAATTCTCGAAGATATGCTGAGAGCTAGTGCAATTGATTGTGGCAAGAACTGGGATAAGCACCTCTCCATGGCAGAGTTTGCTTATAACAACAGTTATCAATCCAGCCTAAGGATGGCACCTTTCAAAGCTCTCTATGGAAGAAGGTGTAGAACACCACTCAATTGGTCTCAGCCTAGAGAAAGAGAAGTTTTCAGACCTGACTTAGTGACTGAAGCCGAAAGGAAGGTCAAATTAATCAGGAAAAATCTAGAAGCTGCTCAGGCCAGGCAGAAGAGTTACCATGATAAGAGAAGGAAACCTCTCTAGCTCGAGGTGGGAGATTTCGTGTATTTGAATGTATCACCCACCAAGGGAGTGTAGAGGTTTGGAATCAAAGGCAAGTTAGCCCCTTGTTACATTGGACCTTATGAGATCATAGAGGCATGTGGACCCATGGCATACAAGTTGAAGTTACCTTCAAAAATGTCTGCCATCCATAGTGTATTCCATGTATCTCAGCTAAAAAAGTGTGTTCGATTGCCGACTGAGATCATAGTAGAGCCAGAATTGGAAATAGAGCCAGATCTATCATACCAAGAGTACCCTTCCAAGATTCTGGATTGCAAGGAAAGATCAACTCGGGCTAAATCGATCATGATGTATAAGGTCCAGTGGAGTAATCACTCAGAGGAAGAGGCTACTTGGGAGACTGAGGAATTCTTGCGATCCAACTTCCCCGATTGCCTACCTAACGAAATTGGTAAGTAATCATACCCAACCCCTCCTCGTGCCCTTCGAATCTAAATTTCAGAAATATAATCCTAAAACAGAATGAAGTAATTATGAAACAAAATTTAAAAAGGACTTCATTCTAAAGTTGCAAAGAGAATGACATTTGAAGAGCAGTCTGCCCTAATAATAGAGCACCCACTTCCTGTGAGTCTCACCCTTCGCTTCACCCCAGGAGGACTCCGACCTGAATCTCGGGACGAGATTCTTTTAAGGGGGGAAGGCTGTGACACCCCAGTGTCACCTAGGGTTTCTTCCTTAAGCTAACCACAAATCATTATCACATGTAAACCAAATGAAAGGATGAACCTTAAAGATTAAGAACAAAGAATTATAATGAGTCTTCTTAAACTCTCCTTAATCTTGTCATGAATCTTAAGGAAGGAAAACTCTCAAACCCTAATTAATCCTAAGTGAGCAAATTAAGCATAAGGGGTAATTGGGAGAAAATCTTGGGGAAAAATACAAATTTTGGTAAGATTCAAATTACAAAGTTTTAGTTCACCAATTAACCAACAAAGCATAGTAAAGAAGTTTTGCCATTTGAAATTTTCAAAATCCCCAAAACAGCCACTAAACTAATGCACTTGGGGGAAATTCAGAAATTCAGAAATCTGAATTTCAGCCCCCTTCCAAAGATCAGTCGCGTTCTCTATTTTTCAAAACTCAAAACCAAGAAGTCCAAATATCAAAGTAGTGCCAAATTTCCTTGAACACGCTCTGGAAAAATTTGAACTCAAACCAAATTCATTTGGCACCGTTTTGGCACCGTTTGACCTCGGGACCAGGCAATCTGACACTGGCACCTTGGTGATGCTACAACTCTCTATCCCTAGCCTAAAACCGCGCGACGTCCATACACAAAAGACAAAGCAATGTCATGGGAACAAATCCTTCAAGCGATCTTGCCCAAATTCGCGAAGATTTGCGCCCAATCGGCGTTAGAACTCGAGCAGAAGCAACGGTTCCACGTGTTCGACTGTGGCTGACACCCCCGGTTCACGCCCGTTCGCGCACCCGCGCTCCCAAGTGCACGCCCGCGCACCCTTGCTAGTCCACGGTCGCCCGTGCACCGTGCCGTGCCTATAAAGCAGCCCCGAGCCTCGGCCGTACCTCCCCGCACGCTCACAAGTCCTGCCCAAGCCAAAGATCGCCGGAATTCGCCCCGAGCATGCTGCGCCACCGTCCGCCAAGTTTTCCGAGCCTCGGCCACCGTGGCCAGCTCCCTCCAGTCGCATCCAGGCCGCGCCAACCGCTCGGTTAGCTTCACCATTGGCCCGTAAAGCTTTCCAAGTCCTCGAACCCAGCAGAACTTCACCGGAGGCCCGAGATCGCCCTCGCCGGACTTCGGTCGCCCGCTGCCGCGCGTGGACCGAGCATTCCGGTAAGCCATTTTCAAATTCCTTGCACCCACGTCTTCCCTAGCACCCAGTGAAGCTTTCTGACCCGTTGGATTGAACCCTCATGCCGTGAGTAGGCCGGATTCCTCGCAGCCGACGAGCATCTCTGCCTGCGCACGTGGACCGGCCAACTCCGACCATCCCCGACGACAACCCGCACATCGCCGTGATCCTCAGGACAACCCCTACACCCTCGGTCACCTCACCAGAGCAGCCTCGCCACCGGTAAGCCCCTCTGCCCTTTCCTCCGCCGCGGATACTGTTTAATTGGGGTAAGGACCGCTTGTTCGATTTCTAGAAACCCTAGGGGGTTTTTCTGCAGAGCCATAGACTCAAATGAATAGTGCCCCAGGGACCTGTCTGTAATTCCTTTAAGAACTTTCGCCAGGGACCCCAGCGCAAAACTACTTTTCTTTAAACCATTTCTAATTAATCTTTTATTATTCAGCAAAGAACTTAGGAAATTCATAACTTGAAGAATATTTGACCAAAATTTGTCAAACCAATTTTACTGGGTTCTAAATATCATGGACTACCAATTAAAAATAATGAACATCATGCTTTCTGTTTTAAATCTTAGAGTTTGAAATTAATTATAGAAACTGACCAAACCTTATTTAATTAAAAAAAATTAGTTATGCTTCTGTGCTAGGCTTGAGAAATTTTGTAGATGTTTAAACCCCATTCAAACACTGTTTAAAAATAGTGAGAACCCTAGCATTGAAAATTTCAATAAGGATATCTATTAAAAGCCATTTTTGCCTAAAACTTAGGAAAATCAGAAAGGCATTAGAAATTAATGAACAGTGAGTGTACTTATTTTTCCTAGCCTACTTAAGTCACAAAGAACCTAGGACAAATAAATGGACCCCTAGTCCAGAACAGAATTAAAGTGAAATATTTTATTTAGCATTATTCTAACTAGAAAAATAATTATTACAATTATGCAAGCAAATCCAAAACTGCTAATAAAAATTTAGTGGACTTGTGACCACTAAAACCCCACTACAAAAATGATAACCAACCCAGCCCATCAGTTTAAGTAGCGTAAACAAGTAAACCATGATATTAGGTCATATTTCAATTAAATCATAAACAACCCAAAAATGATGCAATAATGGGCAAATAAAATTTTGCTAGATCAATAATGAGATAGGTCACCAGAGAAAAATGCAAATCCATTTGAAAGATGCAAATAATACCTATTGCCAATACTCCATGAAAAAGGCCATATAATCCAAATAATTCCTACCACCCCTTCCCTTAAGCAAAAAGATGCCAAACTTCAGAATGATTGCTCTTGCGCAAAGAAGAAGCTAGAAAAAAAATCAGAAATCTGTTGTTTGATATTTTGCAAATATAGTGGTAGTAGAAAGCACCCCTTTGACTAGAAACTTTAGAAAATCATGACAAAATAACTAATGAGTATTAATGGCTAGAAATTTGAGCAAAGTCATGTTACAACACCTAAATGCCAGCAAAAATAAGTCTTAGGGAATAACCTACTGTTTCATTGTGGTTGTAGTTCAAAACACCCTTTCTGCCCTAGCATTTGATAATTTTATACAGAGAGAACCACTTGCTTTTTAAACCCCAAATTTTGAGACAGAGAATTATACACTAGTGAGAAGCCACTTTAATTTTTGCAGAATTTTTGGAAATTTATTAAGACAATTTGTAGTTCAAACTCACTCTAAAAACATAAAAGAAATAGAGGGAAAGAAATAAAAGATAAACCTCGTCCCAATAAGTTCAACTAGAAACCTTGACAAATTCTCACTAAGGCCTTAAAAACAATTCAGTGGAACACCAAGTTGGACTTACCACTTAGTTTAACTGAGTGTTATCTAAATTACTAAGTATACGACCAAAAATCTTTAATAGCAAGATTAAAACTCTATCTGATGTGAGTGGATCATTCACCATCAAAGTTAAATTGCTAAAGCACATATCATATCATGCATGTATCTTACTCATTGCATTCAATAGATTGTAATCTCGCTGACGGAGAGTACGTGCTCATCCCCGAGCAAGGAACTGTCCAAGAGGAAGACCAGGAGCAAGCTCCCAAGGCTACCATCGAGGATCTCCCCGCAGCCCCAGCTATTGAAGGCAAGCCCCGGTTTTATGCATAACCGTTTATATATACTATTTTACTACACTTAATGTTTGTAGGCTTGTAATGTGCACTTAAGTGTAGGAGTTGCTTGAAACCTTTAGTTGCATAAACTTAGGATCCCTTTTTGAGATGAATACTAGTATGCTAGGTCGAGTAGCTGCTATGCTAATCAGGATCTCGGTAGAAGTCGAGTGATTTTTCTAGCACTCGCGCGAGGTCAGGAATTGATTGTATTCATCCTGATAACGGGATCTATGTTAGTCTATGGACTTGGGTCCAGGGAGGATGCCTTGTCCATGAGACGGGAAAAAGGAATTAAGGATTAATGTGTGGATACCTGAGTCAAGCGTTTGAACGTACTAAGCACATGCCGGGAAATATGGTAACCGGTAAACCTAGTACCTGAGTGAAGCCGGGCGCAGACTTTACTCCTCACGCGACCTGAGTCTGAGTCTCCCATGCTAGCTATGGTGGGTACAAGTGCGGCCACTGCACGGCGGCAGCGGGGTCAGTGGGGCATTGTATGCCAAGGCGGTGAGGCCTGGACGTGAACGGGGAATCGATGGGGACGGTTGACATGTGTGGGGACGGAGTGCCCTTACATGTCGTGTGTTTAGGTTTACCTTGCAAGGATAAAACTCGATTCGAATCGTCTACTTCTCGCAGCTAATGAGACTGCTTGACCCCTTGTACTACATCGAGTAAGAAGTGAAATGAGGTTTACATGAAACACTTGTTGATTGCACTAAATGCTTGCTACCATGTGTGCTTAGAAGGAGCAAACTTAGCTAAGATAATGATACTAGAAACTGAAAAGCTAAAAATTGAATTTTATACTCAGCTAGTGCTTTTGGCAAACCAAACCCTCAGCCAAACAACTGCATGGTCTAGAGGTAGAGGAGTAGTTTCCTCACACCAGGTACGTCTAGCTGAGTATTAGTATACTCAGCCTTGCTTGTGGCATAATTTTTGCAGGTACGCTTCAGGATATGGTTGATGGTGTGACTTGGCCTACCATCCTGCCACCGGGTTGGACGGTCGAGTGGGATGCTGCTCCGACAGGAGAGGAGCAGGAGGAGTAGTGGGCTAGGCCTTGCCCATTTCCTCGCTATCGACGCTATCGATTATCCGCTGCACCCTATTTGATGAACTTATTTTAGCTACTTGAGAAACTCTGATTTATGTAATAACTCCAGTACTTTAATTCGAGGTTTCCTATTTTATGGTATTTCTTCTGTGACTCACCTTCGAGTGAGATTGTGGTATTTGATCCTGGTTAAGTAGCTCTATCATACTAGATCTAAGGGACTGACGGGTTATTCCGATTTAAGTGTGTTACGGCCCCTGAGGCGTGACTTAGGCACTTAAGCTGGAATAATTCGGGCGGTTCCGCCATATATAGGAATATGACTTCTAGAAGCATTTTAAGATTTGAAATTCCTCCCTCTGCTTTAAATGCTTTTCCTTTGGCTAAATGAAAGCTCCCCCTGAAGAAATTTTCCCCTTAGCTTTCAAGAGGGTTTTGAAATGATTTTCCCTTTTTGAAACAGATACCAATTGAAATTCTTATACTAAGTCAAATTTTGAAACAAAATGAGATACCAATTGAAAATCTATTTTGAGGCTAACTGAAATGCCAATTGAAATAATTTCTTCTTTTAGTTTTTGAAAATTTTAAAATGGTGGTGCGGTCCTTTTGCTTTGGGCTTAATACTTTCTCCCCCTTTGGCATTAATCGCCAAAAACGGAGAACTTGATAGCCCTAAATTCTCCCCCTTTGGGGCCTATTTTCTCCTTCGGTAATTAATGGATATGAGTGAGAGGTCATACCAATTGAGATTTTCTAGAGTAAAGGCAAAGGATAAATGATACCGTCAGAGTTGGAGTGGAAGCCTTGTCTTTGCCGAATACTCCATTTCCCTTTTAATTTAAGACTAAACATAGAAGTACACTTGAAAGCATGTTAGTCTTAGCATTGGCACAAGAAGAATAAGATATATGCATTTGTACCATACGAAAGAGACATGATCAAAGTTATATAAATTAGCTATGTGTTCAATGTTTCAATCAAAATTCTGAGAATCAAGTATATTTAGCTCATTTCTTAACTTGCTAAAAGTCTTTTCATCTAGTGTTTTGGTAAAGATATCGGCTAGTTGGTTGTGGGTGCTAACATAAGCAATTTCGATATCCCCCTTTTGTTGGTGATCTCTCAGAAAGTGATACCGGATGTCTATGTGCTTAGTGCGGCTGTGTTCAACGGGATTATCCGCCATGCGGATTGCACTCTCATTATCACATAGAAGAGGGACTTTGCTCAACTTGTAGCCATAGTCCCTAAGGGTTTGCCTCATCCAAAGTAATTGTGCACAACAATGTCCTGCAGCAATATACTCGGCTTCGGTGGTGGAAAGAGCTACTGAGTTTTGATTCTTTGAAGCCCAAGACACCAGGGATCTTCCCAGAAACTGACAAGTCCCTGATGTGCTCTTCCTGTCAATTTTACATCCAGCATAATCGGCATCGGAATACCCAATTAAATCAAAGGTAGATCCCTTGGGGTACCAAAGCCCAAACTTAGGAGCGTAAACTAAATATCTCATGATTCTTTTCACAACCCTAAGGTGAACTTCCTTAGGATTTGCTTGGAACCTTGCACACATGCATACTGAAGCGTTATATCTAGTCGTGAAGCACATAAATAGAGTAACGATCCTATCATCGACTAGTATACCTTTTGATCTATGAATTTACCTCCTGTGTCGAGGTCGAGATGCCCATTTGTTCCCATGGGTGTCTTGATGGGTTTGGCATTCTTCATTCCAAACTTCTTGAGTATGTCCTGAATGTACTTAGTTTGGCTGATGAAGGTGCCCACTTGGAGTTGCTTGATTTGAAATCCAAGGAATTACTTCAACTCCCCCATCATAGACATCTTGAATTTCTGTATCATAATCCTACTAAACTCTTCACCAGATGACTTGTTAGTAGACACAAATATAATATCCTCAACATAAATTTGGCATATAAACAAGTCTTTAGCAATTGTTTTAGTGAAGAGAGTAGGGTCAGCTTCACCAACTTTGAAGCCATTAGTGATAAGAAAGTCTCTTAGGCATTCATACCGTGCTCTTGGGGCTTGCTTGAGCCCATAAAGCGCCTTTGAGAGCTTATAAACATGAGAAGGATACTCACTATCTTCAAAGCCAGGAGGTTGCTCAACATATACCTCTTCCTTGAAAGGGCCATTGAGAAAGGCACTTTTCACATCCATTTGATATAATTTAAAGCCATGGTAAGTAGCATAGACAAGTAATATACAAATTGACTCAAGCCTAGCTACGGGTTCATACGTTTCATCAAAATCCAAACCTTCGACTTGTGAATAACCTTTTGCAACAAGTCGTGCTTTGTTCCTTGTCACCACACCATGCTCATCTTGTTTGTTGCGGAATACCCATTTGGTACCTACAACATTTTGGTTAGGATGTGGAACTAAATGCCATACCTCATTCCTCGTGAAGTTATTGAGCTCCTCTTGCATTGCCACCACCCAATCTAGATCTCTTAGTGCATCCTCTATCCTGTATAGCTCAATAGAAGACACAAAAAAGTAGTGTTCACAAAAATGAGCAACTCGAGATCTAGTGGTTAACCCCTTGTGGATGTCACCAAGTATGGAGTTGACGGTGTGATCTCTTTGAATTGCTTGGTGGACTCTTGGGTGTGGTGGTCTTTGATCCCGAATCTCTTGATCATCTTCCTTGTCTTGATCATCTTCATCTCCCCCTTGATCAATGTCCTCCTCTTGAGGTGGCTCATCGTCTTGATCTTGATCTTCTTCCTCTTGAGCCAGATCCTCATCTTGAGTTGGTGGAGATGCTTACATGGAAGATGATGGTTGATCTTGTACTTGTGGAGGCTCTTCGGATTCTTCTAGGCACACATCCCTAATAGACATGTTCCTTAGCATGACGCATGGAGCCTCTTCATCATCTAGTTCATCAAGATCAACTTGCTCTACTTGAGAGCCATTAGTCTCATCAAACACATTGTCACAAGAAACTTCAACTAATCCAGTGGACTTGTTGAAGACTCTATATGCCCTTGTGTTTGAGTCATAACCAAGTAAAAAGCCTTCTACTGCTTTAGGATTAAATTTAGAATTTCTACCTCTTTTGATAAGAATAAAGCATTTGCTCCCAAAAACTCTAAAATAAGAAACATTGGGATTTTACCAGTGAGGAGTTCATATGACGTTTTCTTGAGTATTCGGTGAAGATATAACCGGTTGATGAAGTAGCAAGTTGTGTTAATTGCTTCCGCACAAAACCGATCCGAAGTCTTGTATTCATCAAGCATGGTTCTTTCCATATCCAGTAGGGTTCTATTCTTCCTCTCCACTACACCATTTTATTGAGGTGAGTAGGGAGAAGAGAACTCATGATTGATGCCCTCTTCCTCAAGAAATCCTTCAATTTGTGAATTCTTGAACTCCATTCCATTATCGCTTCTAATCTTCTTGATTCTCAATTCGAACTCATTTTGAGCCCGTCTTAAGAATCTCTTTAAGGTCTCTTGGGTTTGAGATTTTTCTTGCAAGAAGAATACCCAAGTGAAGCGAGAATAGTCATCCATAATTACAATACAGTACTTACTCCCGCCGATGCTTATGTAAGCGATTGGGCCGAATAGGTCCATGTGGAGTAGCTCGAGCGGCCTGTCGGTTATCATGATGTTCTTGTATGGATGATGAACTCCAACTTGCTTCCCTGCTTGACATGCACTGCAAATCCTATCTTTCTCAAAATGAACATTTGTTAGTCCTAAAATGTGTTCTCCCTTTAGAAGCTTGTGAAGATTCTTCTTCCCAACATGGGCAAGTCTGCGATGCCAGAGCCAACCCATATTAGTCATAGCAATTAATCATGTGTCTAGTTCAGCCTGGTTATCATTAAAATCAACTAAATATAGCTGACAATCTAACACTCCCTTAAATGCTATTGAATCATCATTTCTTCTAAAGACAGTAACACCTATATTAGTAAAAAGACAGTTGTAGCCCATTTTACATAATTGAGAAATAGAAAGCAAATTGTAGTCTAGAGAATCTACAAGAAAAACATTAGAAATGAAATGGTCAGGGGATATAGCAATTTTACCCAAACCTTTGACCAAACCTTGATTTCCATCCCCGAATGTGATAGCTCTTTGGGGATCTTCATTTTTCTCATATGAGGAGAACATCCTTTTCTCTCCTATCATGTGGTTTGTGCACCCGCTATCGATTATCCAACTTGATCCACCGGATGCATAAACCTACAAAATAAATTTAGGCCTTGTCCTTAGGTACCCAAACAGTCTTGGGTCATTTCACATTAGAAACAAGCACCTTGGGCCCAAACACAAGCCTTTGAACTCTTGTGTTTGCCCCCAACATATTTGGCAACTACTTTGCCAGATTTGTTAGTGAGCACATAAGATGCATCAAAAGTTTTAAATGAAATGTTATGCTCATTTGATGCATTAGGAATTTTCTTTTTAGGCATTTTGATATGAGTGGAATGCCTAGAGCTAGATGCCTCATTACTATACAAATAAGCATGATGAGAAACAGTATGAGGTTTTTTAGCATGGATTTTTCTAATTTTGTGCTCAGGATAGTTCTTAGGATATAAAATGTAACCCTCTCTATCCTGAACCATGGGAGCCTTACCCTTAACAAAATTAGAAAATTTATTCTTGGGGCATTAAGCTTGATGTTGCTTTGGCTTCCTTGTTGGAAGCCAATGCCATCGTTAATGCCAGGGCATCTCCCATTATAAAGCATGCTTCGAGCAAATTTAAAATTTTCATTTTCTAATTCATGCTCGGCAATTTTAGCATTTAATTTAGCTATGTGATCATTTTGTTCTTTAATCATGGCAAGGTGATCATCAATAGCTTCAATATTAACATCTCTACATCTAGTGCAAATAGTGACATGCTCAATAGTAGATGTAGAGGGTTTGCAAACATTCAATTCATCTATCTTAGCATTTAAAGTAGCATTTGAAAGTTGCCTAGAGGGGGGGGGGTGAATAGGCGGAATCTGAAAATTACAAACTTAAGCACCACTACAAGCCAGGGTTAGCGTTAGAAATATAATCGAGTCCGAAAGAGAGGGCGAAACAAATCACAAGCAAATGAAGAGAGAGACGCGGTGATTTGTTTTATCGAGGTTCGGTTCTTGCAAACTGAAAGTGAAATGTGCCCTTGGGCCATTTCTAAGTATTTTGGTGATCAAGTGCCAACACAAATGGTTTAAGTGTGAAACTATGCCAAATGGTGGAAGAAGTGCAAAGTCAACACAAAGGTATGATTCTAGACTTAGTATATTGGTTTTTGTGTACTAACAAATTTGTCTAAGTGCTGGAATCAGAGAAAATTCAATTGGAAAAGACTTGGCTTGAGCAGCCAAGACTCTCCTCAGTCTGGGTGCACCAGACTGTCTGGTTGTGCACCGGACAGTGTCTGGTTGTGCACCAGACAGTGTCCGGTGCGCCAGGCTGGCGTCTGATCAACTGGCTGTTCTCGGGTCACAACGGTGGCGTACGGCTATAAATCATCGGACTGTCCGGTGGTGCACCGGACAGTGTCCAGTGAGTCGGCTGCTGCAAAGTCGCCGCTCTCGGGAACCAAGTCAACAGCGTACGGCTATAATTCACCGGACTGTCCGGTGAGTCACCAGACTGTCCGGTGAGCCAACGGTCTGGCGCGCCAATGGTCGGCCGCGCAATCCGCGCGTGACGCGTGGCCGAGCCAACGGTCGGATGGGGGCACCGGACTGTTTGATGTGCACTGGACAGTGTCCGGTGCGCCAACGGCTCCAAGTCTCCAACGGTCGGCTGCGCCAGAATAGGAAGGAAATCCGCACCGGACAGTGTCCGGTGGTGCACTGGACTGTCCGGTGCGCCAGTCGACAGAAGGCAAGAATTGCCTTCCTGGATTGCTCTCAACGGCTCCTAGCTGCCTTGGGGCTATAAAAGGGACCCCTAGGCGCATGGAGGAGTACACCAAGATCCCTTAAGCATTCCTAAGCACCAAGACTTCATTTCCGCACATTCGATTCTTTGTGATAGCAACTAGAGCTCCATTTGAGTAGAGAACTCTTCGAGTTGTGTTGAGAGCTCGAGTTGTGACTTGTGTGCGTATTGTTGCTCTGATTTTGTGTCTTGTGTGTGTTGCTCATCCCATCCTTACTTCCGTGATTCTTTGTGATAATCAAATTGTAAGGGCGAGAGGCTCCAAGTTGTGGAGATTCCTCGCAAGCGGGATATAGTGAAACGAAAGCAAAACACCGTGGTATTCAAGTGGGTCTTTGGACCGCTTGAAAGGGGTTGAGTGCAACCCTCATCCGTTGGGACGCCACAACGTGGAGTAGGCAAGTGTTGGACTTGGCCAAACCACGGGATAAACCACTGTGCCTCTCTATGTTGATCTTTTTGTGGTTATTGTGTTTTGCAAGAACTCTTCTCTAGCCACTTGGCTTCATTGCGCTAACACTTAATCAAGTTTGTGGCTTTGAGTTTAAGTTTTTACAGGATCACCTATTCACCCCCCTCTAGGTGCTCTCAATTGGTATCGGAGCCGTTCTCTTCAAGAAAGGGACTAATCGCCCGAAGAGATGGATCCTAAGGGCAAGGGGATGGTGATCAACAACGACAAGGAGAAGGAGTCCTTCATCAATGAGCCAAAAGATGACAAGCCCACTGACTCGGGCTCAAGTCATAAGAAGAAGGACAGGAAGAAGAAGAGACGAATTAAGAAGATTGTCTACTATGACGACAGCGACGAGTCTTCTTCTTCCCAAAAGGACGATGACGACAACGACTACGAGAAAAAGAAGACGGTTAACTCGAACTTCTCTTTTGATTACTCTCGTATTCCGCAAAGTTCCAATGCTCACTTGCTTTCCATTCCCCTCGGTAAACCTCCTCACTTTGATGGAGAGGACTATGGATTTTGGAGTCACAAAATGCGTAGCCACTTGTTCTCTCTCCATCCAAGTATAAGGGAGATAGTAGAAAATGGAATGCAATTTGATAGTACGGATAGTCCCATGTTCATCAATGAACAAATTCATAAAGATGCATAAGCTACTACTGTTCTTTTAGCGTCATTGTGCAGGGATGAATACCATAAGGTGAGCGGCTTGGATAACGCCAAGCAGATTTGGGACACCCTCAGGATCTCTCATGAGGGAAATGACGTCACCATGCTCACCAAGATGGAGTTGGTGGAGGGCGAACTTGGGAGATTCGCAATGATCAGGGGAGAGGAGCCAACCCAAACATACAATAGGCTCAAGACCCTCGTCAACAAAATAAGGAGCTATAGAAGCACGCGATGGACGGACCACGACGTCGTCCACCTAATGCTAAGGTCTTTCACTGTCCTTGATCCACATCTTGTAAACAATATTCGTGAAAATCCTAGGTACACCAAGATGTCGCTCGAAGAAATACTTGGAAAGTTCGTAAGCGGGCGGATGATGATCAAGGAGGCAAGATACGTCGATGAGGCGTTGAATGGTCCAATTCATGAGCCTCAAGTCATTGCTCTCAAGGCAACAAGTAGCAAGGAGGCGCTACCTAGCAAGGTGGCGCAAGTTGAGGCGGCGGGGCTCAATGAGGAAGAAATGGCCCTCATCATCAAGCGCTTCAAGACGGCGCTAAAGGGTCACAAGGAGCATCCCAAAAAGAACAAGACAAAGGGAAAGCGCTCCTGCTTCAAGTGCGGTAAGGTTGGTCACTTTATTACTAATTGTCCCGATAATGATAGTGACCAGGATCAAGAAAAAGAAGAGGGAAAAGAAGAAGACTTACAAGAAGGCTAAGGGCGAGGCACACCTTGGCAAGGAATGGGACTCGGATTGTTCATCGTCCGAGTCCGACGACGAAGGACTCGCCGCCTCGGCCTTCAACAAATCATCCCTCTTCCCCAACGAGCATCACACCTGCCTCATGGCAAGGGAAAAGAAGGTAAGCACTCGTAATACTAGTACTTACACTTCTTCAAGTGATGACGAATCTAGTGATGATGAAATAGACTATACATATTTATTCAAAGGTTTAGATAGAACCAAAATTGATAAAATCAATGAATTAATTGATGCTTTGAATGAGAAGAATAGATTGTTAGAAAAGCAAGAGGACCTTTTATATGAAGAGCATGATAAATTTGTTAGTGCGCAAAATTCTCTTGCTCTAGAAGTTAAAAGAAATGAAGTGCTTTCATGTGAATTGTCTACATGCCATGAATCTATCTCTAGCTTAAAAAGTATTAATGATGACTTGAGTGCTAAGTTAGAAATAGCTAATAAATCAACCTCTTGTGTAGAACATGTTGTGATTTGCAATAGGTGTAAAGATTTTAATGTTGATGCTTGTAGTGAACACCTAGTTTCTATTTCTAAACTAAGTGATGAAGTGGCTAGTCTTAATGCTCAACTTAAGACTAGCAAAAATGAATTTGATAAATTAAAATTTGCAAGGGATGCCTACACTATTGGTAGACACCCCTCAATTAAGGATGGGCTTGGCTTTAAGAGTGAAGCCAAGAACTTAACAAGTCATAAGGCTTCCATTCCCGCTAAGGAGAAAGGGAAGGCTCCTATGACTAGTAGCAATAAAAAGAATCATGCCTTCATTTATAGCGATAGGAAATTCTCTAGAAATGTTTGTAGGAATTATTCTTATGATTCACATGCTATGACTATTTCTAGTTCTTATATGCATGGTAGAAATATGGCTATGAAAGATTCTAGGAGTTGTAATGCGTTCGACTCTCATGCCATGATTGCCTCGAGTTCAAACTTTAATGGAAGATCTAGGAAGAATGTTATGTCTCATGCTCCTAGAAACGTATATAATAGATCTACCACTGTCTTTCATGCTTGCAATGCTAAGTTTATTCTTTCATGTAAAAATAAAAAGTTAATTGCTAAAAGGGTGGGAGCCAAATGTAAGGGAGATAAAACTTGCATTTGGGTTCCTAAGACTATTGTCAGTAACCTTGTAGGACCCAACAAGAGTTGGGTACCTAAGACCCAAGCCTAATTTGCCTTGCAGGTTTATGCATCTAGGGGATCAAGCTGGATTATCGACAGCAGATGCACAAACCACACGACGAGGGAGAAGAAGATGTTCACCTCCTACGTCAAGAATAAAGATTCCTAAGATTCAATCATATTCGGTGACGGGAATCAAGGCAAGGTTAAAGGCTTAGGCAAGATTGCCATCTCAAATGAGCACTCTATCTCCAATGTATTTTTAGTAGAGTCGCTAGGTTATAATCTTTTGTCGGTTAGTCAATTATGTAATATGGGATATAATTGCTTATTCACAAATGTAGATGTGTCTGTCTTTAGAAGGAATGATGGTTCATTAGCTTTTAAGGGTGTACTAGACGGCAAACTCTATTTAGTTGATTTTGCAAAGGAGGAGGCCGGTCTAGATGCATGCTTAATTGCTAAGACTAGCATGGGCTGGCTGTGGCATCGCCGTCTAGCACATGTGGGGATGAAGAACCTTCACAAACTTCTAAAGGGAGAACATGTGTTAGGTCTAATAAATGTGCATTTCGAAAAAGATAGACCTTATGCAGCTTGTCAAGCAGGTAAACAAGTGGGAAGTGCACATCACAGCAAGAATGTGATGACCACATCAAGACCTCTGGAGCTGCTACATATGGACCTCTTCGGACCCGTCGCCTACCTCAGCATCGGGGGAAGTAAGTATGGTTTAGTAATTGTTGATGATTTTTCCCGCTTCACTTGGGTATTCTTTTTGCACGACAAATCTGAAACCCAAGGGACCCTCAAGCGCTTCCTAAGGAGAGCTCAAAATGAGTTTAAGCTCAAGGTGAAGAAGATAAGGAGCGACAACGGGTCCGAGTTCAAAAACCTTCAAGTGGAGGAGTACCTTGAGGAGGAAGGAATCAAGCACGAGTTCTCCGCTCCCTACACACCACAGCAAAATGGTGTGCTAGAGAGGAAGAACAGGACGCTCATAGACATGGCGAGGACAATGCTTGGAGAATTCAAGACGCCCGAGCGGTTTTGGTCGGAAGCTGTGAACACGGCTTGCCACGCCATAAACCGGGTCTACCTTCATCGCCTCCTCAAGAAGACGTCATACGAGCTACTAACCGGTAACAAACCCAATGTTTCATATTTTCGAGTTTTTGGGAGTAAATGCTACATTCTAGTGAAGAAGGGTAGGAATTCCAAATTTGCTCCCAAAGCTGTAGAAGGGTTTTTGTTAGGTTATGACTCAAATACAAAGGCGTATAGAGTCTTCAACAAATCATCGGGTTTGGTTGAAGTCTCTAGCGATGTTGTATTTGAGGAGACTAATGGCTCTCCAAGAGAGCAAGTTGAGCTTGATGATGTAGATGAGGATGATGTTCCAACGGACACGATTCGTACCATGGTGATTGGAGACGTGCGACCGCAGGAACTCAAGGAGCAAGATCAACCTTCTTCCTCAACGACGATGCGCCCCCCCAACTCAAGATGATGAACAGGTTCCTCAAGAAGAGGCGTGTGATCAAGGGGGAGCACAAGATGTCCAAGTTGAAGAGGAAGAAGCATCATAGGCCCCTCCAACTCAAGTTCGAGCGATGATTCAAAGGAACCATCCCGTCGACCAGATTTTGGGTGACATTAGCAAGGATTAACCACTCGCTCTAGATTAGCTAATTTATGTGAGCATTACTCTTTTGTCTCTTCTATTGAGCCTTTCAGGATAGAAGAAGCCTTGCTAGATCCGGACTGGGTGTTGGCCGTGCAGGAAGAGCTCAACAACTTCAAGCGAAATGAAGTTTGGACACTGGTGCCGCGTCCCAAGCAAAATGTTGTGGGAACCAAGTGGGTGTTCCGCAACAAACAGGACGAGCACGGGGTGGTGACAAGGAACAAGGCTCGACTTGTGGCAAAAGGTTATGCCCAAGTCACAGGTTTGGACTTTGAGGAGACTTTTGCTCCTATGGCTAGGCTAGAGTCGATTCGTATTTTGTTAGCCTATGCCGCTCACCATTCTTTCAGGTTGTACCAAATGGATGTGAAGAGCGCTTTCCTCAACAGGCCAATCAAGGAGGAGGTGTACGTGGAGCAACCCCCTGGCTTTGAGGATGAACGGTACCCCAACCACATGTGTAAGCTCTCTAAGGCGCTCTATGGACTTAAGCAAGCCCCAAGAGCATGGTATGAATGCCTTAGAGACTTTTTAATTGCTAATGCTTTCAAGGTTGGGAAAGCCGATCCAACTCTTTTCACTAAGACATGTGATGGTGACTTATTTGTGTGCCAAATTTATGTCAATGACATAATATTTGGTTCTACTAACCAACAGTCTTGTGAAGAGTTTAGTAGGGTGATGACTCAAATTTGAGATGTCAATGATGGGCGAGTTGAACTACTTCCTTGGGTTCCAAGTGAAGCAACTCAAGGACGGCACTTTCATTTCCCAAACGAAGTATACGCAAGACTTGCTCAAGCGATTTGGGATGAAGGACACCAAGCCCGCAAAGACTCCAATGGGAACTGACGGACACGTCGACCTCAACAAAGGAGGTAAGTACATTGATCAAAAAGCATACCGGTCCATGATAGGTTCCTTGCTTTATTTATGTGCTAGTAGACCGGATATTATGCTTAGTGTATGCATGTGTGCTAGATTTCAATCCGATCCAAGGGAGTGTCACTTAGTGGCCGTGAAGCGAATTCTTAGATATTTAGTCGCTACGCCTTGCTTCGGGATCTGGTATCCAAAGGGGTCTACCTTTGACTTAATTGGATATTCAGACTCCGATTATGCTGGATGTAAGGTCGATAGGAAGAGTACATCAGGGACGTGCCAATTCCTAGGAAGGCCCCTGGTGTCGTGGAGTTCTAAGAAACAAACCTCCGTTGCCCTATCCACCGCTGAGGCCGAGTACGTTGCAGCAGGACAGTGTTGCGCGCAACTACTCTGGATGAGGCAAACTCTTTAGGACTTTGGCTACAATCTAAGCAAAGTCCCACTCCTATGTGACAATGAGAGTGCTATCCGCATGGCAGACAATCCTGTTGAGCACAGCCGCACAAAGCACATTGACATCCGGCATCACTTTTTGAGAGACCACCAGCAAAAGGGAGATATCGAAGTGTTTTATGTTAACACCGAGAACCAGCTAGCCGATATCTTTACCAAGCCTTTAGATGAAAAGACCTTTTGCAGGCTGCGTAGTGAGCTATATGTCTTAGATTCGAGGAACTTGGATTGATTTATAGCATACATGTGTCTATGCCTTTGATCATGCTCCCTTATGCATTTTGTTGTTTATTGATGGTGCTCAAGTTGTACAAGCGCTCCCCGGACCTCAAAAGTCCATTTGCGAGTGATGCACATATTTATGGGGAGATGTGCTACAACTTGACCCTTTGAGACTAACCATGTGTTTGAGCTTGCTTGATTTAGTCTCAAAGGTGAATTGAAAGGGAAAAGGTGAACTTGGACCATGCAAGACTTCCACTGCACTCCGATGAGAGGGTAACTCACTCCAAGTGCATCTCCATATTCTTATTGCCCTTGTACTCTTATTTGAAGATTTTGGTGAGGCAATGGGGTTTAAGGGCCAAGATAGATCCCGTTTTGGTGCTTGATGCCAAAGGGGGAGAAAATAAGGCCAAAGCAAGAAATGGATCAGCTACCACTTGAGAATTTTGAAAATAGTAGAATAGAGTTTTGTTTTGTCAAAATACTCTTATTGTCTCTTAGTGCTAAAAGTCTGTATCTTGTGGGGAGAATGCGTGATTATGGGAAAAAGGGGGAGTTTTTGAATCTTTGATCAATTTCTATTAGAATACCTCTCTTTATGTATCAACAAGTGAGTTTGACTTAGAGATAGGAAATTAAGTTTGATTTTCAAAAACAAACCAAGTGGTGGCAAAGAATGATCCAAATATGCCAAATTTGAATCAAAACAAATTTGTGTTCTCAATTGCATTGTTGTTGCACTTCCTTTAGTTGCTTTTTGTTGTGTTGGCATAAATCACCAAAAAGGTGGAGATTGAAAGGGAAATGTGCCCTTGCGCCATTTCTAAGTACTTTGGTGATCAAGTGCCAACACAAATGGTTTAAGTGTGAAACTATGCCAAATGGTGGAAGAAGTGCAAAGTCAACACAAATGTATGATTCTAGACTTAGTACATTGGTTTTTGTGTACTAACATATTTGTCTAAGTGCTGGAATCAGAGAAAATTCAATTGGAAAAGACTTGGCTCGAGCAGCCAAGACTCTGCTCAGTCTGGGTGCACCGGACAGTGTCCGGTGCGCCAGGCTGGCGTCTGATCAACTGGCTGCTCTCGGGTCTCGACGGCGGCTACGGCTATAAATCACCGGACTGTCCGGTGGTGCACTTAATCAAGTTATTGTGTTTTGCCACCGGATTAGCCGAACCACGGGATAAACCACTGTGTCTCTCTGTGTTGATCTTTTTGTGGTTATTGTGTTTTGCAAGAACTCTTCTCTAGCCACTTGCTTCATTGCGCTAACACTTAATCAAGTTTGTGGCTTTGAGTTTAAGTTTTTATAGGATCACCTATTCACCCCCCCCCCCTCTAGGTGCTTTCACAAACCTACTCCCCGTTGAGGTGGTCACAAAGACCGGGTCTCTTTCAACCCTTTCCCTCTCTCAAACGGTCACCTAGACCGAGTGAGCTTCTCTTCTCAATCAATCGGGACACCAAGTCCCTACAAGGACCACCACACAATTGGTGTCTCTTGCCTTGATTACAATTGAGTTGGGAACAAGAAAGAAAGAAGAAGAGCGATCCAAGCGCAAGAACTCAAATGAACACAAATGTCACTCTCTCTAGTCACTATTTGATTGGAATGAACTTTGGACTTGGGAGAGGATTTGATCTCTTGTTTGTGTCTTGGAGTGAAGTCTAGAGCTCTTGTATTGAATGCAAATGGCTGAAACTTGGATGCCTTGAAGTGTGGTGGTTGGGGGGTATTTATAGCCCCAACCACCAAAGTGGCGGTTGGGGAGGCTGTCTGTCGTATGGCGCACCGGACAGTCCAGTGGTGCACCGGACAGTCACTATTCACTGTCCGGTGCGCCTTCTAGTGCCTGCTCTGCCTTCAGTGCGCGCAGGCGCGCACTGTTCACTTTTACTGTTCCTTGCAGACGACCATTGGAGCGAAGTAGCCGTTGCTCCGCTCGCACACCGGACAGTCCGGTGCTACACCGGACAGTCCGGTGAATTATAGCGGAGAGGCTCCCCGAATTCCCGAAGCTGAGCAGTTCAGAGTCATTCCTCCCTGGTGCACCGGACACTGTCTCGTGGCACACCGGACACTGTCCGGTGGCACACTGGACAGTCCGATGCGCCAGACTAGGGAGCACTTCGGTTGTCTTTTGCTCTTTTTATTTGAACCCTTTCTTAGACTTAGTATTGGTTTGTCGTGAACCTTTGGCACCTGTAGAACTCATAATCTAGAGCAAACTAGTTAGTCCAATAATTTGTGTTGGGCAATTCAACCACCAAAATTCATTTAGGAAAAGGTTTGATCCTATTTCCCTTTCAGCATTCTCATCTCTAAGACAGGAAATTGAATTTGCAAATGTTAAGCTCTTTAGATAAATTCTCACATTTTTCTACCTCTAGAGCATAAGCATTTTTCAATTTAATAAATTTCTTATTTTCCTTAACGAGCAAGTCCTCTTTGCATTCCAAGAGATCATCCTTCTCGTTAATGGATTCTATCAATTCATTTATTTTCTTCTTTTGATCTGTAGTAAGGTTGGCAAAAAGAAAAGTTAAATCATCTTGATTATCACTAGAGCTACCCTCATCATCGGATGTAGTATATTTGGGGGTATCTCTAGAATGTACATTCTTCTTCTTGTCGTCCTTATCCATTAGGCACTTGTGGCCGACGTTGGGGAAGAGAAGTCCCTTGTTGATGGCGATGTTGGCGGCGTCCTCGTCGGAGGAGGGGTCGGTCGAGCTCTCGTTAGAGTCCCATTCCTGCTCCATGTGTGCCTTGCCACCCTTCTTCTTGTAGTACCTTTTCCTCTCCATCTTTTTCTTCCCCTTCTTGTCATTGTCCCTGTCACTGTCACTTGTATAAGGACATTTAGCGATTAAGTGACCGAACTTACCACACCTATAGCACACCCTCTTGCAATGGGGCTTGTAGTCCTTCCCCTTCCTTTGTTTGAGGATTTGTCGAAAGCTCTTGATAATAAGAGCCATCTCCTCGTTGTCGAGCTTGGAGGCGTCGATTGGAAGTCTATTTGGTGTAGACTCCTTCTTTTCTTCCGTTGCTTTGAATGCAATGGGTTGCACCTCAGATGTGGAGGTGGCGCCTTGCTCCAAGTTGACAATGTGTTTGGAGTCTTTGATCATTAGTTCAAAGCTCATAAACTTTCCAATTACTTCCTCGGGAGACACCTGTTTATATCTAGGGTCTCCACGAATTAGTTGCACTTGAGTGGGATGACAAAAAACAAGTGATCTAAGAATAACATTGACCATCTCATGGTCATCCCACTTGGTGCTCCCGAGGTTGCGCACTTGATTCACCATTGTTTTGAGCCGGTTGTACATGGCTTGTGGCTCTTCTCCTTTGTTGAGGACGAATCGACCGAGCTCTCCCTCGATCATCTCGCGCTTGGTGATCTTGGTCACCTCATCCCCTTCGTGCGCCGTTTTGAGGACGTCCCAAATTTTCTTTGGCATTTTTCAACCATTGCACCTTATTATACTCCTCTCGACACAAGATGGTGAGGAGTATAGAAGTTTCTTGGGAGCTAAAATGCCTAATTTGGGTGGCCTCGTCCGAGTCGTAATCCTCGTCGCCCACTTGTGGTGCCTACGCTCCAAACTCAACAATATCCCAAATACTTTCGTGGAGTGAGGTTAGATGGTGCCTCATTTTATCACTCCACATGCAATAATCTTCACCATCAAAATATGGTGGTTTGCCTAGGGGTACCGAAAGTAGAGGAGCGCATTTTGGAATGCAAGGATAGCGAAGAGGCATCTTACTATACTTCTTACACTCATGGCGTTTCGAAGTTGTAGACTCGATGCCGAATGTGGAAGGTGATGAAGAGTCGGTCTCGTAGTAGACCACCTTCTTCATTTTCTTTTTCTACTTGTCACTTTTCCTATGTGACTTGATTGAGGAAGAGGATTCCTCCTTGTATTTGTCACCGGACTCCCTTGATAGAGTCCTTCTCGAGCCTATGGTCTTGTCGCCTGCGACAATCTCCCTCTTGGCGTGATTTCCAGACATCACTTCGAGTTTGTTAGACTCTTAATGAAGCACTAGCTCTGATACCAATTGAAAGTCGCCTAGAGGGGGGTGAATGAGTGAAACCTGAAATTTACAAACTTTAAACACGCACTAAGGCCGGGGTTAGCGTTAGAATTAAATTGGAGTGTGAAAGATTATTTCTCTTGCTATGAGTTGCTCAAATTGATGTGGATAACTTTGGGAGCAAACTCAAATCAATATTAGCAAGGAAACTTTAGAGAGAGGAAAGAGGGGAAACAAATCAAATGAAGATCAATGAGTGAACATGGTGATTTCTTTTACCGAGGTTCGGTTCCAAAGAACCTAGTCCCTGTTGAGGAGGCCACAAAGGCCGGGTCTATTCCAACCCTTTCTCTCTCTCAATCGATCACACAGACTGGTCGGGGCTTCTCCTTAATCACTTGGGTCACTAAGACCCCGCAAGGATCACCACACTCTTATGTGTCTCTTGCTAGCTTTACAAAGAACTTAGATAATGAGAAGAAGAAAGCAATCCAAGCAACAAGAGCAACAAAAGAACACAAAAACACCCTCTCTCAAGTCACTAATGAATTGAGTTGATTTGGAGGCTTGGAGAGGATTTAATCTATTGAATGTGTCTTGGGGTGTAGTCTTTTGCTCTTGTATTGAATGTTGAGTTCAGAAAACTTGGATGCCATTGAAGGAGGTGGTTGGGGTATTTATAGCCTCCAACCACTTCCTAGCCGTTGGCTGAGTTCGCTGTCAATGGGCACACCGGATAGTCCGGTGGTGCACCGGACAGGGTACTATTCATTGTCCGGTGCGTGCCACGTCAGCACGCCGTTGGGGTTTGGAGCGGTTGACCGTTGGAGTCCTTTGTCCTTTAGTTGCACCGGACACTCTGGTGCCACACCGGACATGTCTGGTGTGCTCTGACTTCTGACGCGCACTGTTCACTTTGGCAGTCGACCGTTGGCACTAGGTTACCGTTGCTCTGTTGGCTCACCGGACATGTCCGGTGCACACCGAACAGTCCGGTGAATTATAGTGGAGCGCGTCCTGAGAAAACCCGAGAGTGGCTAGTTCGAGTGGAGCTCGGCCTGGGGCACCGGACACTGTCCGGTGCGCCACTTGCAGTACACTCTCAAGTCTTTGCTCCAAATTTATTTGTCCCAACTGAATTTCTTTCTTGGTTTATGTTGAACCTTATGCACCTGAGATAAAAGACATCTTGGCAAACTAATTAGTCCACGTGGTTTGTGATGGACGTCAATCACCAAAATCAATTATAGGAAATGATTAAGCTCATTTCCCTTTCACTCTCTACTTTTCCTTATAATTCTTCTAAGTGCTTTGTAAAGCTAGCAAGAGACACCTAAGTGTGTGGTGATCGTTGTGGGGTCTTAGTGACCCAAGTGATTAAGGAGAAGCACTCGACCGGTCTGTGTGACCGATTGAGAGAGGGAAAGGGTTGGAATAGACCCGGCCTTTGTGGCCACCTCAACGGGGACTAGATTATTTGGAACTGAACCTCAGTAAACAAATCATCATGTTCATTTGTGTTGATCTCCACTTAATTTATTTCCCCTTCTTTCCTCTCTCTAAAAGTTCCCTTGCTCATATTGATTTGAGTTCGCACCTAAGGTTATCCGCATTGATTGAGCAACTCATAGCAAGGAGAACTATCTTTCGCACTCCAAATTATTTCTTACGCTAACCTCAAGTGTAGTGTGTGTTTAAAGTTTGTAAATTTCAGATTTCGCCTTTTCACCCCCCCCCTCTATGCGACTTTCAACTATAAATACAGCTTGCCATGCCATAAACCAGTTGTATCTTCATCGCCTCCTCAAGAAGACATCATATGTACTCCTAACTGGTAACAAATCCAATGTTTCCTACTTTTGTGTATTTGGGAGCAAATGCTACATCTTGGTAAAGAAAGGTAGACATCCGAAGTTTGCTCCCAAAGCTATATAAGGGTTTTTACTAGGCTATGATTCAAATACAAAGGCGTATAGGGTCTTCAACAAATCATCAGGTTTAGTTGAAGTCTCTAGCAACGTTGTATTTGATGAGACTAATGGCTCTCCAAGAGAGCAAGTTGATCTTGATGATGTAGATGAGGATGAAGTTCCAATGGCCGCCATGAGAACAATGGTGATAGGTGATGTGTGACCGCAGGAACAACAAGAACAAGATCAACCTTCTTCCTCTACATTGGTGCATCCCCCAACTCAAGATGAGGAACAGGTACCTCAAGATAAAGGCTTGGATCAAGAGGGAACACATGGAGAATAGGATAAGGAGGAAGAAGCACCACAAGCTACTCCAACTCAAGTCCGGGCCACTATTCAAAGGAATCATCCAGTGGATCAGATTCTGGGTGATATCAGCGAGGGAGTAACTACTCGCTCACGTTTAGCAAACTTTTGTGAGCATTACTCATTTGTTTCTTCTATTGAGCCTTTCAGGGTAGAAGAAGCCTTATAGGATTCAGACTAGGTGTTGGCCATGTAGAAAGAGCTCAACAACTTCAAGAGAAATGAAGTATGGAGCCTGGTGCTACGTCCGAAGCAAAACATTGTGGGAAACAAGTGGGTGTTCCACAACAATCAAGATGAACACGGTGTGGTGACAAGGAACAAGGCTCGACTTGTGGCAAAAGGTTATGCCCAAGTCGCAGGTTTGGATTTTAAGGATACTTTTGCTCCTGTAGCTAGGCTTGAATCAATTCGCATACTATTGGCCTATGTCGCTCACCACTCGTTTAAGTTATTTCAAATGGACGTGAAGAGCGCCTTCCTCAATGAACCAATCAAAGAGGTAGTATATGTGGAACAACCCCTGGCTTCGAGGATGACAAGTATCCTAACCACATCTACAGGCGCTCTATGGACTTAAGCAAGCCCCAAGAGCATGGTATGAATGCCTTAGAGATTTTCTTATTTTAATGCTTTCAGGGTTGGGAAAGCTGATCCTACTCTCTTTACTAAGACTTGTAATCGTGATCTTTTTGTATGCCAAATATATATCGATGACATAATATTTGGTTCTACTAATCAAATGTCTTGTGAGGAGTTTAGCAGGGTGATGATGCAAAAATTCGAGATGTCTATGATGGGAGAGTTGAACTACTTCCATAGATTCCAAGTGAAGCAACTCAAGGAAGGGACCTTCATCTCCCAAATGAAGTACACCCAAGACTTCCTCAAAAGGTTTGGGATGAAGGATGCAAAGCCCGCAAAAACACCGATGGGAACGGATGGGCACTTGGATTTCAACAAAGGAGGTAAGTCCGTTGATCAAAAGGCATACCAGTCTATGATAGGTTCTTTACTTTATCTTTGTGCTAGTAGAACGGATATTATGCTAAGTGTATGCATGTGTGCAAGATTTCAATCCGACCCCAAGGAATGTCACCTTGTGGCCGTTAAGCAAATTCTTAGATATTTGGTTTCTATGCCTTGCTTCGGGATCTGGTATCCAAAGGGGTCTACCTTTGACATAATCGGATACTCAGACTCCGACTATGTCGGGTGCAAGGTTGATAGAAAGAGCACATTAGGGACTTGTCAGTTTCTAGGAAGGTCCCTAGTGTCTTGGATCTCTAAGAAACAAAGATCTATTGCCCTATCCACCGCTGAGGCCGAGTATGTTGCCACAGCACAGTGTTGCGTGCAACTACTTTGGATGAGGCAAACGCTCTGGGACTTTGGCTACAATCTAAGCAAAGTCCCACTCCTATGTGATAATAAGAGTGCAATCCACTTGGCGGATAATCCTATTGAACACAGCCACACTAAGTACATAGGCATCCGACATCACTTTTTGAGAGACCACCAGCAAAGGGGAGATATAGATATCTATCATATTAGCACCGAGAACCAGCTAGCCGATATCTTCACTAAGCCTTTAGATGAGAAAAGGTTTTGCAGGTTGCGTAATGATCCAAGTGTCTTAGATTCACGAAACTTGGATTGATCTATAGCATACATGTGTTTTATGCCTTTGATCATGTTAGTTTAAGCATTAATGTCTTTACATGTTTATTTTTGGTGCTTAAGTTGTACAAGTCATCCTCAGACCTCACACGTCCCTATGCACATGATGCACATGTTTAGAGGAGGATATACTACAACTTGATCCTTTGAGGCTAACGTGTTTGCTTGAGTACTTTTGATATAGTCTCAAAGTTGGATTGAAAGAGAAACGGTGAACTTGGACAAAGAAAGGGCTTCCACTACATTCTGGCATCAATGTATCTTATCCCAAGTTCTTGTTTGTGTTCTCATTGCCTTTTGATCTTATTTGACATTTTGGTGAGGCAATGTCACACCCGGTTTTAGAAGGCAAACCGAATGCGAACCATGTACGTGCCAGGATCAGTAATTCACGTACACAGCAGTTACATAACTGGATATCATCACACAGTGCTCAAATAATAACATAAAAGGGTAATAATAGTCAATTACATCATGATGTCCAAGACATCCACATAGTCTTTAACAATTATCAAAGTGCGGAAAAGAAACATAGATACACACGGCCTACACAGGCAGCCGACTGGGGGTTTGCCGCTAACCCACACCTAGAACTCATCATAATCTTAGAACTCCTGGAAGTCTTCCTCCACGGTTTCATCTTCACCTGAGCAGTGGTTGCAACATGGACAACCTGGGGGGGGGGGGGGTTGGTGTGTAAAGCAAGGGTGAGTACACATCAACATACTCAGCAAAATATCTCGTTTGGCTGTAGTGGACTAGCTTTATGTGAAGTTAAGTCAAGCAGTTGCTTTTAGTTGGTCAGGTTATTATTTACTAGTAGAAAGCCAGGTTTTTAGCATTAACCCAAGTTATTAACCTGATGTATCCTTTTTAAACGGAAAGAATACCACTTACCAGTACCATAAGCATAACCAAAATCATCATCCTCATCACTACCTGTAAACCATACATCTCTGATCAAGTATCTCTAATCAATGGAGCTCTCTTGGCCGCTCATAACCGCGAGAACGGCTGATATATCAGTTTCATAACACTCTGCAGAGGTTGCGTACTTTACCCACAAGCCGTGATTCCCTCTTGCCTTGGGCTGATCAAACCCTTAAACACTACCAAGGTGAATAGGCAGGGTCTCACTATGTAGCCTTTACAAAGATTCCCTGGGGCTATAGCCACCCGTTAGATTTCCTAAATATACCGCACTCCTCCCCAACGGGGCAAACCAACCTTGGCAGAGCGAGCCGCATATAGCGAGCCCCATTGACGGCACGACGGCGAAGCGAACTACACCTCAGTTCCTCTAATTATTCAGCTAAGGGCGTCCCATTCCACCCTCATGGTTGCACTATTTTCCCGGGCGGTCATCCAACGAACCAGTCCTTACGGAGAGGCACTCGAGAAACAGCTCGAGTCCCCTTAAATGTCATAGTACCATCATCATAATCAAAAGGGAAAATAGCGTATCATAGATAATCTCATTATGTTCATTGATTAATGTGAAGCACTAGCATAAAGCTAAACCATAATAACCCAACCAAAATAGGTAAACAAGGACAAGATAAACAAAGGCTAGTTAATCCTTAGGTATAAATGTGTAAATGCGGGAAGTGAATTATAAGAATTAGTAGGACATAGATGGGTCAAGGGACACTTGCCTTCACCAACCAGCTGCTGCTCAGGGTCTTCACCTGCAACTCCTTCGGACTCCACCAACTAACCGTTATCTATACGAGTTCAAACATACATTCCACACATTTTAATAAAAAAGAACAGTACACCATACAATGGAATGCAATAAATAAACAGACGTTCGATGCAGGGCTCACACTTACGACTAAGCGTGAAAGAGAAATTAACGGTCGAGGCTACGGTCGAAGAGCGATCACGTTACATGATTATAAATTAAAATGCTCATCTAAACAGAATAGTATTAATTTGGCCATCGCGTTTAGCATAAGGTAAAGTCATGTTCCATATTTAATTATTATAAGCAGATGAAGGTAAATTAAAAGGATTGTCGTGCGGCGAGACGCGTGACACAACACTTAAATTGAATTGAGAAATAAACGACCCGTCGCGCGACGGAGCGCGCAACGAGACACTTGCATTAATTATAAAGAGACGTTAAGCGTCGCGCGACGAAATGCACGACGGCATACGTCAGCCACACTGAATTTAAAATGGAACGTCGCGCGACTGGACGCGCGGCGTCATACATTAAACAATCCTGAAATTAAAATGGATTGTCGCGCGACGAAGCGCGCGACGCAACACGCTAATAGAATCTGAAATTAAACAAATTCGTCGCGCGACGAAGCGCGCGACGCAACACGCTAATAGAATTTGAAATTAAACAAATTCGTCATGCGATGCAACATGTTCATTAAAATAAATTTAAAACTGATTAAACCAAGGTTCGATCGCCGCGCGCGCTGGGCCTACGCGCACGGGAACGCGCTGCGCGCGCCGGGGGCACGCGAGGCCACGTCGGGCCTAGCGCAGGGGTTGCCAGGGCATGGGGCCACCGGGCAAGGACGCGCAGGGCGAGCCGCCAGGCTGCGCGGGGGCGCGCAGGGGCGCGAGGCCGGGTGAGCCGCTGGGCCGCGTGGGGGCGCGCGCAAGGGGCTGCTAGGGGCCACCATCGGGGGAGGCGCGCGTAGGGGGCGCGCAGAGCGCCGCGCAGGGGCGC
Organism: Zea luxurians; assembly: GCA_029449295.1. NCBI lineage: Eukaryota > Viridiplantae > Streptophyta > Magnoliopsida > Poales > Poaceae > Zea > Zea luxurians. The sequence continues at coordinate 54,757 of JAOPSE010000981.1, read as the reverse complement.
GCAAGGGGGCCACGTGGGGTGCCACGGGGAGCCGCTGGGGGCACGCAGGGGAGCCGCCGGGGGGCGCGGAGGGGCACCGCCGAGGGGCACGGAGGGGCCGCGCGGGGGCGTGCAAGGGGGCCACGCGTGGGGGCGTGGGGAGCCGCCGGGGGGCGTGGAGGGGCGCCTCGCGGGGGCATGCAAGGACCGCACGGGGGCCGCCAGGGGCGAGCGTAGAGAGGCCACGCGGGGGAAGAAGAAGGGGAGAGGGAGGGGAAGAGAGAGAGGGAGGGAGAGGGGAGGGGAGCTCACCTCGGGGTCCAAATCCGGCGATTACCGTCTCCAAAACCTAGGGCACCACGGGGAGAGAGAGAGATGGGAGAGAGAGGGAGGTTGCTACGCGGGAGAATTGAATGAGGAGAAAAGACCAGGGGTGAGGGGGCGCGCGCATGGGGAGAGGGGGCGCCAGGGGCGCGCGGGCCGAGCTAGGCCGAGCTGGGCTAGGCTAGGTCGGGTTGGGCTGGGTTGGGCCGCACCATGGGGCAAAACCCATGACACGCACAACCACAGATCGGAATCCAATTGCGAACTGAAATCCGGAACGAAACTAAGCAACGCACGCGATTAAGCACGAAATCAGACAAAGAAATATGATTCAGCATGATGCAACACCCATGTCAACTTAGGTTTTGTTTACACACGATATGGACACCAGTCGCTATACTGCTTTGAAATTGGGGAGAAGGAGCGAAACGAGAAAAGAGAAAGGAGTAACGCCTGAATTTGGTGAGTAAAAAGAAGAAAAAAAATTCTACCCCCAAATTTAGGGCGTTACAAACCTATCCCCCTTAAAAGAATCTCGCCCTTGAGATTCAAGGTTGGCCAGTAAAGAGTTCAGGGTACTTGGCCATCAGATCATCTTCACGCTCCCAGGTTGCTTCTTCCTCAGAGTGGTGACTCCATCTGACTTTGCACATTCTGATAGTTTTCCTCCGGGTGACTTTGTCTACAGTCTCAAGAATCGGTGATGGCTTCTCTATATAGGTCAAGTCCTCCTAGACCTCCAGACCTTCCACTAGCAACTGCTCTTCTGGCACACGCAGACACTTCTTCAACTGAGACACATGGAAGACATCATGCACTACGGACAAACCTTCTGACAGACTGAGCTGATAGGCCACTTCTCCACGCCTTGCGAGAATTTGATATGGACCAACATAGCGGGGCGCTAGCTTGCCTTTGACTCCGAATCTCCTGACTCCTCTGATAGGCGATATTTTCAAGTAGACAAAATCTCTGACTTCGAAACTCAGCTCTCTCCTTCTTGTGTCTGCATAGCTACGCTGCCTTGATTACGCTATCTTCAGGTTCTCCCGAACCATCTTGATGTTCTCCTTAGCTTCGAGCAAAATGTCTGGCCCAAACACTTGCTTTTCTCCAGGCTGATCCCATTGCAATGGAGTTCTACAACTCCTTCCATAAAGCGCCTGAAATGGTGACATCTTCAAGCTGGTCTGGTAACTGTTGTTATAGGAGAACTCTGCAAAAGGTAACCTCTTGTCTCATTCATACTGATCTTGCAACGAACAAGCTCTCAACATATCTTCGAGGATTTTATTGGTTCTTTCAGTCTGACCATCGGTCTACGGATGGTAAGCTGAACTAAAATTCAGATGTGTAGCCAAAGCTTCATGCAACTGCTGCCAGAAATGAGAGGTGAACTGTGTTCCTCTATCTGACACTATCTTCTTTGGTACACCATGGAGACAAATGATCCGAGACATGTACTACTCTGCCAATACTGCACTGTTGTAATTGGTCTTGACAAGTATGAAGTGGGCTAACTTGGTTAAGCGGTCCACTACTACCCAAATGGAATCATAGCCGGCTCGAGTGCCAGGCAATCCGACTATGAAGTCCATTCCGATTTCATCCCATTTCCACTGAGGAATTCGCAACGGTTGCAACAATCTAGCTGGCCTCTGATGCTCTGCCTTGATCCTTTGACAACTATCACATATAGCCACATGCTCTGCGATCTCCCTTTTCATTCCGTACCACCAGAATTTCTTCTTCAGATCCTGATACATCTTCTCACTTCCAGGGTGTATCGAATAAGCTGACTCATGAGCTTCCTTGAGGATCAACTCTCGAATAGATTGGACATTGGGAACACACAAATGGTCCCTGAACCATATAACACCTTCTGCATCTTCTCGAAAATCTTTACCTCTTCCTTCTAGAATCAGCTGCCGGATTTCACTGATCTTCTCATCATTCTTCTGTGCTTCTTTGATTTTCCGCTCTAGGGAAGGCTCTAACTCAACTGTCACTCCTCGCTTATTGTTCAGAAATCCGAGGCTCAACCTGTCAAACTCCTTGGCCAACTCATAAGGCATCGAGTAAGCGACCATCAGGTTGACTTGACTCTTCCTACTCAAAGCATCTGCCACTATGTTTGCTTTGCCTGGATGGTAATGAATCTCCAATTCATAGTCTTTGATCAACTCTAACCATCTTCGTTGCCTCATATTCAGCTCCGGTTGAGTGAATATGTACTTCAGACTCTTGTGGTCTGTGTAAACATCGCATTTCTGCCCATACAGATAGTGCCTCCATGTCTTCAGTGCATGAACCACTTCTGCCAACTCTAGGTCATGGATTGGGTAATTCTGCTCATGAACCTTCAGCTGTCGGGACGAGTAAGCCACAACTCTTCCCTCTTGCATCAACACGCATCCCAAACCAGTGTAACAAGCGTCGCAATACACTAAGAAGGGCTTGTGCACATCAGGTAAGACTAAGACAGGCGCTGTAATCAACTTCTCTTTCAACGCTTCAAAGGCCTCTTGGCATTTCTGGGTCCACTTGAACTCCACCTTGTTGCCTAATAACGTTGTCATTGGTTTCGCAATCTTCGAGAACCCTTCAATGAATCGCCGATAATATCCGGCCATTCCAATGAAGCTCTTGATTCCTCGGGCATCTGTTGGCGCTTTCCAGTTTAGAATGTCTGCCACTTTCTTCGGATCCACAGCCAATCCTTCTTTGTTGGTTATGTGACCCAAGAACAGGACTTCGTCAATCCAGAACTCGCACTTGCTCAACTTTGCATACAGCTGGTGCTCTCGCAATCTCTGCAATACCATCTTCAAATGGTTCACATGCTCTTCTTCACTTTGAGAATATATAAGAATGTCATCGATAAATACCACCACAAACTTGTCAAGATAATCCATGAATACACTATTCATTAGATTCATGAAGAAGGCTGGTGCATTTGTTAGACCAAAGGACATAACAGTGAACTCATACAACCTGTACTTGGTAATGAATGCCATCTTCGGAATGTCTGAGGGTCGAATTCGGAGCTGATGATAACCTGACCTCAGATCTATCTTTGAAAACATGCTGGCTCCTCTCAACTGGTCGAATAGATCTTCTATCCTAGGCAAGGGGTACTTGTTCTTGATCGTGACCTCATTCAGAGCTCGATAATTGATGCACATCCTTCTAGTGCCATCTTTCTTCTCCACGAACAGACAGGGGTGGCCCAAGGCACGGTGCTTGGTCGGATGTAACCTTTCTCTAACAGCTCATCAATCTGCTTTTTAATCTCAACCAACTCGGGTCCAGATACTCTATAGGCTCTTTTAGAAATGGGAGCGGTGCCAGGAAGAAGCTCTATGGCAAACTCAACTTTCCGCTCTGGTGGCATGCCTGGTAAGTCTTTCGGGAACACATCTGGTGTAACACCCCTGGTGTTACTATTACTAAAACTTGAGCATAACATCCTAAGCATGGGCGTATCATGTGTTTGTCACACCTAGAGTGCATTCACTAGGCAAAAATTTCAAACAAGTTGTATTGGTATGACCTTTTGCAAATAAAACCCTAGAGTAGGGAACTCAACCCTAGAGTGGGTGTAATAGAGCAAACAAGGCTTAAACAAAAAAAACTTCAAAACTTATTAAGATGACCATAGAGTGTCACCTTGAATAGACTTGTGGGGTATCCAAACCCTAGAAGTATCAAAAACCCTAAACAAGACCCTAGAAAGCCCTAAACCTAAACCCTAGGGGGTTAAGTGCAAATTTAGTGCACTTTTGGACTAAAGTGCAAAAACTATGAAGTTAAGATGTCTTACGTCATATGGTCCACAATTATGAAGATTTGCAACCTAAACCTTGAATTTTGGACTTATTTGCAAAAGAGCCACATTTGAACTCTTTTGACTAAGTCTGAAATCAGTGGCATTGGCTCAACTTTGGAGTCCTATATCTGCCAAGTTATAAAGTTTTTGCCCTAGGTCACCACATCAATTTTGTAGAGCTATTATAGGAGAATAACTTTGATGCAGACATCCTCTTTGGCTGTTATACAAAAATTGGAGAAAAACAAGCCCAAAGTTGCTCTGTCAGACTTGTATCAAATAACTGAAACTGAACCTGAAGACAGAAATGGTCATAGTGGAATGGAGCCAATTTGGACGCGCCATATCTTTGAATTCGCTCGGTTTTAACCCAAGAATCCTATAGTAAGTTTGTAGAATGATGTTTAGTGAACAAATTTTATTAAGGGAAGTTGCCCTGTTCTTAACAAAAATCCAGAGATCAAGTGGTTGGAAGGTAGTCGGTTCAGACAAATCCTGAAGATCCAAAGCGCTGAAATATTTGAAGAACACAGGGGAAAAGATCTTCAGCACTATTGAATTGGATGAGTTCAAATGAATCAGCGGGGGAAGCGATCGCGGAGGAGGATTGATAGTCGCCTAGAGGGGGGGGAGAATAGGGCGAAACTGAAATTTACAAAAATAATCACAACTACAAGCCGGGTTAGCGTTAGTAATAAAGAAACGAGTCCGCGAGAGAGGGCGCAAAACAAATCACAAGCAAATAAGAGTGTGACACAAGGATTTGTTTTACCGAGGTTCGGTTCTCGCAAACCTACTCCCCGTTGAGGAGGCCACAAAGGCCGGGTCTCTTTCAACCCTTCCCTCTCTCAAACGATCCCACGGATCGAGTGAGCTTTCTCTTCTTCTCAATCAACCGGGAACAAAACTTCCCCGCAAGGGTCACCACACAATTAGTGCCTCTTGCCTTGGTTACAATTGAGTGATGATCACAAGAACAAGTGAGAAAGAAAGAAAGCGATCCAAGCGCAAGAGCTCAAAAGAACACGGCAAATCTCTCTCGCTAGTCACTAAGGGCTTGAGTGGAATTGGAGAGGATTTGATCTCTTTTGTTTGTGTCTAGAATTGAATGCCTAGCTCTTGTAAGTGGTTGAGAGTTGGAAAACTTGGATGGCAATGAATGTGGGGTGGTTGGGGTATTTATAGCCCCAACCACCACAAGTGACCGTTGGCAGGAGTCCTCTGTTCGATGGCACACCGGACAGTCCGGTGCACACCGGACAGTCCGGTGCCCCTGCCACGTCACGGTTGCCGTTGGATTCTGACCGTTGGAGCTTCTGACTTGTGGGCCCTCCTGGGTGTCCGGTGCACACCGGACATGTACTGTTTGATGTCCGGTGCACCGGCATGGGCGTGCCTGACGACTGCGCGCGCTGCGCGCGCATTTAATGCACCGCAGGGAGCCGTTGGCGCCGCAGAGAGCCGTTGCTCCGCTGGTACACCGGACAGTCCGGTGCACACCGGACAGTCCGGTGAATTTTAGCGGAGTGGCTGCCGAGCGAACCCGAGGCTGACGAGTTCCGGAGGCCGCGTTTTCTTGGAGCACCGGACATGTCCGGTGCACACCGGACAGTCCGGTGAATTATAGCGCGCCGGCTTCCGAGAAATCCCGAGGGCGAAGAGTTTAGAGTCGAAGTCCTCTGGCCGCACCGGACAGTCCGGTGCACACCGGACAGTCCGGTGCCTCCGGCCAGAGGAGCCCTCGGTTGCCTTGCTGCTCCTTTGTTGAATCCAACACTTGGTCTTTTTATTGGCTGATTGTGAACCTTTTGCACCTGTATACCTTATGCACTAGAGCAAACTAGTTAGTCCAATGTTTGTGTTGGGCAATTCAACCACCGAAATTATTTAGGAACTAGGTCTAAGCCTAATTCCCTTTCAATCTCCCCCTTTTTGGTGATTGATGCCAACACAAACCAAAGCAAATATAAAAGTGCATAATTGAACTAGTTTACATAATGTAAGTGCAAAGGTTGCTTGGAATTGAGCCAATATAAACTTAAATGATGCGCATGGATGTTTTCTTTATTTTTCACATATTGGACCATATTTGCACCACAAGTTTTGTTTTTGCAAACTCTTTTGTAAATTCTTTTCAAAGTCATTTTGCAAGATAGTCAAAGGTAAATGAAGAAGATTTTGCAAAGCATTTTCAAGATATGGAATTTTCTCCCCCTATTTCCAATGCTTTTCCTTTGACTAAACAAAACTCCCCCTAAAATAATGTCTCCTCTTAGTGTTCAAGAGGGTTTTCCATTAATTTTGAAAACACTACTTGCTCCCCCTTTAGAACACAAAGAGATACCAATTTTGAAATTTACCAATTATCAAATTTAAAATTAGGGGTGGTGGTGCGGTCCTTTTGCTTTGGGCTCATATTTTCTCCCCCTTTGGCATGAATCGCCAAAAACGGAATCATTAGAGCCCATGAAGTACTTCCCCCTTTGGTCATGAAATACATGAGTGAAGGTTATACCAACGTTGGAGAGATGATGCGGAGCGACGGCGAAGGATGAGTAGTAGAACGGAGTGGAAGCCTTTGTCTTCGCCGAAGACTCCAATTCCCTTTCAATATACCTATGACTTGTTTGAAATACACTTGGAAACATATTAGTCATAGCATATATAAAAGAGACATGATCAAAGGTATATTTATGAGCTATGTGTGCAAGACTAGCAAAAGAAATTCCTAGAATCAAGAATATTGAGCTCATGCCTAAGTCGGGTAAAAGATTGTTCATCAAGTGGTTTGGTAAAGATATCGGCTAATTGATCTTTAGTATTAATATAAGAAATCTCGATATCCCCCTTTTGTTGGTGATCCCGAAGAAAATGATACCGAATGGCTATGTGCTTAGTGCGGCTGTGCTCGACGGGATTGTCGGCCATTTTGATTGCACTCTCATTGTCACATAGCAAAGGGACTTTGGTTAATTTGTAACCGTAGTCCCGCAGGGTTTGCCTCATCCAAAGCAATTGCGCGCAACAATGGCCTGCGGCAATATACTCGGCTTCGGCGGTAGAAAGAGCGACCGAATTTTGCTTCTTTGAAGCCCAAGACACCAAGGATCTTCCCAAGAACTGGCAAGTCCCCGATGTGCTCTTTCTATTAATCCTACACCCCGCCCAATCGGCATCCGAATAACCAATTAAATCAAATGTGGATCCCCGAGGGTACCAAAGCCCAAACTTAGGAGTAAAAGCCAAATATCTCAAGATTCGTTTTACGGCCGTAAGGTGTGATTCCTTAGGGTCGGCTTGGAATCTTGCACACATGCATACGGAAAGCATAATGTCCGGTCGAGATGCACATAAATAAAGCAATGAACCAATCATTGACCGGTATACCTTTTGATCCACGGACTTACCTCCCGTGTCGAGGTCGAGATGCCCATTAGTTCCCATGGGTGTCTTGATGGGCTTGGCATCCTTCATTCCAAACTTGCTTAGAATATCTTGAGTATACTTGGTTTGGCTGATGAAGGTGCCTTCTTGGAGTTGCTTGACTTGGAATCCTAGAAAATACTTCAACTCCCCCATCATCGACATCTCGAATTTTTGCGTCATGATCCTACTAAATTCTTCACATGTAGATTTGTTAGTAGACCCAAATATGATATCATCAACATAAATTTGGCATACAAACAAATCATTATCAAGAGTCTTAGTGAATAAGGTAGGATCGGCTTTGCCGACTTTGAAGCCATTTGCAATAAGGAAATCTCTAAGGCATTCATACCATGCTCTTGGGGCTTGCTTGAGCCCATAAAGCGCCTTAGAGAGCCTATAAACATGGTTAGGGTACTCACTGTCCTCAAAGCCGGGAGGTTGCTCAACATAGACTTCTTCCTTGATTGGTCCATTGAGGAAGGCACTCTTCACGTCCATTTGGTAGAGCTTGAAGCCATGGTAAGTAGCATAGGCTAACAATATACGAATTGACTCAAGCCTAGCTACGGGTGCATAGGTTTCACCAAAATCCAAACCTTCGACTTGTGAATACCCCTTGGCCACGAGTCGAGCTTTGTTCCTAGTCACCACACCATGCTCGTCTTGCTTGTTGCGGAAGACCCACTTGGTTCCTACAACATTTTGATTAGGACGTGGAACTAAGTGCCATACCTCGTTCCTTGTGAAATTGTTGAGCTCCTCTTGCATCGCCATCACCCAATCCGAATCTTGTAGTGCTTCCTCTACCCTGGTTGGCTCAATAGAGGAAACAAACGAGTAATGTTCACAAAAATGAGCAACACGAGATCGAGTAGTTACCCCCTTATGAATATCGCCAAGGATAGTGTCGACGGGGTGATCTCGTTGTATTGCTTGGTGGACTCTTGGGTGTGGCGGTCTTGGTTGTTCATCCTCCTTGTCTTCATTAATTGACTCTCCCCCTTGATCATTGCCGTCATTTTGAGGTGGCTCATCTTCTTGATTTTCTTGTCCAACATCTTGAGCCTCATCCTCAACTTGAGTTGGTGGAGATGCTTGCATGGAGGAGGATGGTTGATCTTGTGCATTTGGAGGCTCTTCGGATTCCTTAGGACACACATCCCCGATGGACATGTTCCTTAGCGCTATGCATGGAGCCTGTTCTTCACCTACATCATCAAGATCAACTTGCTCTACTTGAGAGCCGTTAGTCTCATCAAACACAATGTCACAAGAAACTTCAACAAGCCCTGAGGACTTGTTAAAGACTCTATATGCCCTTGTGTTTGAGTCATATCCTAGTAAAAAGCCTTCTACAGTTTTAGGAGCAAATTTAGATTTTCTACCTCTTTTGACAAGTATAAAACATTTGCTACCAAAAACTCTAAAATATGAAATATTGGGCTTTTTACCGGTTAGGAGTTCATAAGATGTCTTCTTGAGGATTCGATGAAGATATAATCGGTTGATGGCGTAGCAGGCGGTGTTGACCGCCTCGGCCCAAAACCGATCCGGTGTCTTGTACTCATCAAGCATGGTTCTTGCCATGTCCAATAGAGTTCGATTCTTCCTCTCCACTACACCATTTTGTTGTGGAGTGTAGGGAGAAGAGAACTCATGCTTGATGCCCTCCTCCTCAAGAAAGTCTTCAATTTGGGAATTTTTGAACTCCGTCCCATTGTCGCTTCTAATTTTCTTGATCCTTAAGCTGAACTCATTTTGAGCCCGTCTCAAGAATCCCTTTAAGGTCTCTTGGGTTTGGGATTTTTCCTGCAAAAAGAATACCCAAGTGAAGCGAGAATAATCATCCACAATTACAAGACAATACTTACTACCGCCGATGCTTATGTAAGCGATCGGGCCGAATAGATCCATATGTAGGAGCTCCAGTGGCCTGTCGGTAGTCATGATATTTTTGTGTGGATGATGGACACCAACTTGCTTCCCGGCTTGGCAAGCGCTACAAATCCTGTCTTTCTCAAAATGAACATCGGTTAGTCCCAAAATGTGTTCTCCCTTTAGAAGTTTGTGAAGATTCTTCATTCCAACATGGGCTAGTCGACGGTGCCATAGCCAACCCAAGTTAGTCTTAGCAATTAAGCATGTGTCGAGTTCAGCTCTTTCAAAATCAACTAAATATAGCTGACCCTCTAACACACCCTTAAATGCTATTGAATCATCACTCCTTCTAAAGACAGTAACACCTGTATCAGTAAAAAGACAGTTGTAGCCTATTTGACATAATTGGGATACGGAAAGCAAATTGTAATCTAATGAATCTACAAGAAAAACATTGGAAATAGAATGGTCAGTAGATATAGCAATTTTACCCAAACCTTTGACCAAACCTTGATTTCCATCCCCGAATGTGATAGCTCGTTGGGGATCTTGGTTTTTCTCATATGAGGAGAACATCCTTTTCTCCCCTGTCATGTGGTTTGTGCACCCGCTGTCGAGTATCCAACTTGTGCCCCCGGATGCATAAACCTACAAAACAAGTTTAGTTCTTTGTTTTAGGTACCCAAACGGTTTTGGGTCCTTTAGCATTAGATACAAGAACTTTGGGTACCCAAACACAAGTCTTGGAGCCCTTGTGTTTGCCCCCAACAATTTTGGCAACTACCTTGCCGGATTTGCTAGTCAACACATAAGATGCATCAAAAGTCTTAAATGAAATAGCATGATCATTTGATGCATTTGGAATTTTCTTTCTAGGCAACTTGGCATGGGTTGGTTGCCTAGATCTAGATGTCTCACCCTTATACATAAAAGCATAATTAGGGCCAGAGTGAGACTTCCTAGAATGAATTTTCTTAATTTTACTCTCAGGATACCCGGCAGGGTACAAAATGTAACCCTCGTTATCCTGAGGCATGGGAGCCTTGCCTTTAACAAAGTTAGACAAGTTCTTAGGAGGAGCATTAATTTTGACCTTGTCTCCCCTTTGGAAGCCAATGCCGTCCTTAATGCCCGGGCGTCTCCCATTGTAGAGCATGCTTCTAGCAAGTTTAAATTTTTCATTTTCTAAGTCATGCTCTCTAATCTTAGCATTAAGTTGTGCTATGTGATCATTTTGTTTCCTAATTAAAGCTAGGTGATCATGGATAGCATCAACATCAATATTTCTACATCTAGTACAAATGGAAATATGCTCAACATTAGATGTAGTAGGTTTGCAAGATTTTAGTTCAACAACCTTAGCATGCAACAAATCATTTTTAGCTCTAAGGTCGGAAATAGTAGTATTGCAAACATCAAAATCCTTAGCCTTAGCAATTAATTTCTCATTCTCATTTCTAAGGCTAGCGATGGAAGCATTTAATTTATCAATCCTAGCAAGTAAATTAACATTATCATTTCTAGGATCAATGCAAACATGAGAATCAACCTTAGCAATTAAATTTGCATTTTCATTTCTAAGGTTGTCTAAAGTCTCATGACAAATACTTAGCTCACTAGACAATTTTTCACATTTTTCTCTTTCTAGAGCATAAGCATTTTTAACCTTAACATGTTTTTTGTTTTCCTTGATTAGGAAGTCCTCTTGGGAGTCCAAGAGATCATCCTTTTCATGGATGGCACTAATCAATTCATTTAATTTTTCTTTTTGTTCCATGTTAAGGTTGGCAAAAAGAATACGCAAATTATCCTCTTCATTTTTATCATTATCCTCATCACTAGATGTTTCATATTTGGTGGAGGACTTTGATTTTACCTTCTTTTTGCCGTCCTTGGCCATGAGGCACTTGTGGCCGACGTTGGGGAAGAGGAGGCCCTTGGTGACGGCGATGTTGGCGGCGTCCTCGTCGTCGGAGGAGTCGCTTGAGCTTTCGTCGGAGTCCCACTCCCGACAAACATGGGCATCGCCGCCCTTCTTCTTGTAGTACTTCTTTTTCTCCTTCCTCTTGCCCTTCTTGTCGTTGTCCCTGTCACTATCACTTGATAATGGACATTTAGCAATAAAGTGACCGGGCTTACCACACTTGTAGCAAACCTTCTTGGAACGGGATTTGTAGTCCTTCCCCTTCCGTTGCTTGAGGATTTGCCGGAAGCTTTTGATGATTAGGGCCATCTCCTCGTTGTCGAGCTTGGAGGCGTCAATTGGCTGTCTACTTGGTGTAGACTCCTCCTTCTTCTCCTCCGTTGCCTTGAAGGCCACGGGTTGCGCCTCAGATGTGGAAGGCTCATCAAGCTCGTTGATCTTCTTGGATCCCTTAATCATACATTCAAAACTAACAAAATTCCCGATGACTTCCTCGGGGGTCATTTGTGTATATCTAGGATTGCCACGAATTAATTGTACTTGAGTAGGGTTAAGGAAAATAAGGGCTCTTAGAATAACCTTAACCACCTCGTGGTCATCCCATTTTGCGCTCCCGAGGTTGCGCACTTGGTTCACCAAGGTCTTGAGCCGGTTGTACATGTCTTGTGGCTCCTCCCCTTGGCGAAGACGGAAGCGACCGAGCTCCCCCTCGATCGTTTCCCGCTTGGTGATCTTGGTGAGTTCATCACCCTCGTGCGCCGTCTTGAGTAGGTCCCAAATCTCTTTGGCGTTCTTCAACCCTTGTACTTTGTTGTATTCCTCCTTGCTTAGTGAGGCAAGGAGAATGGTTGTGGCCTGGGAGTTGAAGTGCTCGATTTGGGCCACTTCGTCCGTGTCGTAGTCTTCATCCCCTACGGATGGTACCTGTACACCAAACTCAACAACATCCCATAATCTCTTGTGGAGAGAGGTTAGATGAAATCGCATCAAATTACTCCACATAGCATAATCTTCACCATTAAAAGTTGGTGGTTTGCCTAATGGGACGGAAAGTAAAGGTGTATGTTTAGGAATGCGAGGGTAGCGTAGGGGAATCTTACTATACTTCTTACGCTCTTGGCGTTTAGAAGTGACGGACGCCGCGTCGGAGCCGGAGGTGGAGGTCGATGAAGTGTCGGTCTCGTAGAAGACCACCTTCCTCATCCTTTTGTGCTTGTCCCCACTCCGATGCGGCTTGTGAGAAGAAGATTTTTCCTTCTTCTCCTTGTGGTGAGAAGAGGAAGATCTTTTCTCCTTTCGCTTGGAGGATCTCTTCTTCTTCTCCCTTCTCTTGGTGCGGGACTCTTCCGATGAAGATGAGGTGCTCCCTTGGCTTGTAGTGGGCTTGTCATCGCCGGTCTCCATCTCCTTCTTGGCGGGATCTCCCGACATCACTTCGAGCGGTTAGGCTCTAATGAAGAACCTGGCTTTGATACCAATTGATAGTCGCCTAGAGGGGGGGGAGAATAGGGCGAAACTGAAATTTACAAAAATAATCACAACTACAAGCCGGGTTAGCGTTAGTAATAAAGAAACGAGTCCGCGAGAGAGGGCGCAAAACAAATCACAAGCAAATAAGAGTGTGACACAAGGATTTGTTTTACCGAGGTTCGGTTCTCGCAAACCTACTCCCCGTTGAGGAGGCCACAAAGGCCGGGTCTCTTTCAACCCTTCCCTCTCTCAAACGATCCCACGGATCGAGTGAGCTTTCTCTTCTTCTCAATCAACCGGGAACAAAACTTCCCCGCAAGGGTCACCACACAATTAGTGCCTCTTGCCTTGGTTACAATTGAGTGATGATCACAAGAACAAGTGAGAAAGAAAGAAAGCGATCCAAGCGCAAGAGCTCAAAAGAACACGGCAAATCTCTCTCGCTAGTCACTAAGGGCTTGAGTGGAATTGGAGAGGATTTGATCTCTTTTGTTTGTGTCTAGAATTGAATGCCTAGCTCTTGTAAGTGGTTGAGAGTTGGAAAACTTGGATGGCAATGAATGTGGGGTGGTTGGGGTATTTATAGCCCCAACCACCACAAGTGACCGTTGGCAGGAGTCCTCTGTTCGATGGCACACCGGACAGTCCGGTGCACACCGGACAGTCCGGTGCCCCTGCCACGTCACGGTTGCCGTTGGATTCTGACCGTTGGAGCTTCTGACTTGTGGGCCCTCCTGGGTGTCCGGTGCACACCGGACATGTACTGTTTGATGTCCGGTGCACCGGCATGGGCGTGCCTGACGACTGCGCGCGCTGCGCGCGCATTTAATGCACCGCAGGGAGCCGTTGGCGCCGCAGAGAGCCGTTGCTCCGCTGGTACACCGGACAGTCCGGTGCACACCGGACAGTCCGGTGAATTTTAGCGGAGTGGCTGCCGAGCGAACCCGAGGCTGACGAGTTCCGGAGGCCGCGTTTTCTTGGAGCACCGGACATGTCCGGTGCACACCGGACAGTCCGGTGAATTATAGCGCGCCGGCTTCCGAGAAATCCCGAGGGCGAAGAGTTTAGAGTCGAAGTCCTCTGGCCGCACCGGACAGTCCGGTGCACACCGGACAGTCCGGTGCCTCCGGCCAGAGGAGCCCTCGGTTGCCTTGCTGCTCCTTTGTTGAATCCAACACTTGGTCTTTTTATTGGCTGATTGTGAACCTTTTGCACCTGTATACCTTATGCACTAGAGCAAACTAGTTAGTCCAATGTTTGTGTTGGGCAATTCAACCACCGAAATTATTTAGGAACTAGGTCTAAGCCTAATTCCCTTTCAAGGATAACCTTGGACGTGGCACAATTCCATGAACCCAGCCGCATGTGGCTAGAGTTATCTCACCGGCGGTCACCGTGGCTCGGTCACTTCCGCCGCGGTGTCATCTATACCCTGCTCTTCCCTCATTGTACCTCTCCTCTACGTGGTGAACATGCGCTAGCAATGCTATCCGCGGTCATTGATCATTAGCCGGCCCGCCGTGGCTTTAAATAGCGGCATGGACCACGGCGAGGTACTCACAGCCTCACCCGCAAGCTTGAGAAGAACCCAAAATTTGCACTGCCTTCTCCACCTCTCTTCAAATTGAGTGTGCACGGTGAAACTATAGTTCCTTACGGCCATGTAGCCCCAACTTTGCCTCCTAATTTCACCCCGAGCCATCACAATGCCATTTTCCCCCTTTCTCTATCATCAGCGAGCACAAGTCTCCGCGCTCCGTGGCCAGCCCACTCTGGTAAGGCTCTACGCCTCTCGAGTGTCGTTTTAGCAGCTCGATGTGCCCAGGAAGCTCATCGTGGCAACTGTTTGACCAATTCGAGCATGATTACGCGGGAACGTGAGCCCGATGTCATGGTTTCCGCCGTGCACATGGGCAGACCGTTCTCAAAGTGTTCAAGCCAAAATTGACGAGTGTTCCTGGATCGCCTTGGGTCGGTTATGCCTCCCCTGTAGTGAGACTAGGCAGCCATTTGGAGAAAAAACAAAGTTCCGAGGACCTCTGTGTAAGATGTCAGTGACTTAGAATATTCTATAGAACGTTTTACAAATTAGTTAAGACCTCGGGGGCGTTTTTGCAAGTCAGTCGTGCGGACGCGCGCGCGGACGCGCGCGCGGGCGCACGTGGGCGCGTTCCCGCCTGTGGATCGGCCGACCTGGGCCTGATTCAGTCCAGTACTGTTCATATCCCTTTCTTTTTCCTTTTCTGCCAGAGCTAAAACAATTCTAGAAAAGTGTAGAAAAACGGTAAAGATGCCAAACCAAATTTGCTAGGTTTCTAATTTCCTATAGAATTTAATAAAAATAGTTCCATGATTTTTAATTTAAATAAGAAATTATAGGGTATTTGAAACAGCTCAAGACCTTGCTTTTGGATTTTTAGAAAATTAATTATAAATCCAAAATTCACTAAATTTTTAGGATAAACTTTAAGTAATGTTTAGAAACCTTGGGTACAGTTTGGTATGATTTGGGCCATGTTTGATACTTAGAACCCAAAACCCTAGCCCCCCTGCCCTGTGAACTTCACTATTGACTTCGGAAACCCTAAGTTCTCGGAGGTCCGTGAAGGAAAATTGTATTCAAGACTTTAGATAATAAACTTTTATTATCTTTGCACTCTCATGAGCATTACATGGGCATTCATTATTATGTATGGTTATAGTAATTCAGGGGCACCTGCAGGGTTGTCTGAGGTCCGTTGGACAAGGACAACTGTAGGTGGGCCTAATGACTTGGTAGGTTCCGTCACATCTGGGAATTCTGACACAACCTTAATAATCTCGACTGAATCTGGCTCTTTGCTACCAATAGCCATCTGATGACAACTCCCTTTCCTTGGCTCAGGCGGGACTAACTCAGTCACCACTTCCTCTCCTAGTGGGGACATCAACTTGATCATCCTCTTATCACAACTGATAACTGCCTAGTACTTATCTAGCCAGTTCATCCCTACGATGACATCTATTCCCTGAGTACCCATTACTATGAGATTAGCAGGAAACGCTATTCCCCTTATTTCCACACTTACATTCAAGCAAATGCTATCGGTTCGAATTCTACCACTGGTTGAGTCAATTTGGATGGGGGTAGACATGATAGTGATTGGAAGATTATGTGCTTCTACCCATGATGCAGTGATAAATGAATATGTTGCTCCAGTGTCGAATAACACTTCTGCAATATGGGAGTCAACTGGAAACATACCTACTGTCATGCCGGGGGTTTCCTGAACTGCTTCAGCCTCCAAGTGATTCAGTTTCCCATGGTTGTAGCGTGGCTGAGAGCGGTTGCCTGCTCTAGGCTTAGACAAATTTTGCTTTACTGGGGCACTAGGGCCTAACTGCTGCTGGGCTGCCTTCTTCGGACATTGCATCACCCAATGGCCTTGCTCTCCATGACGGAAACATGCTCTGCTTCCACCCCGAACTGGTGTTGCCTGACAACCCTGGTTGGTTGCTGGGGCAGGAAGACGAGGTGCCTGTTGATTCTTCCTATGGAACTGACCTTCTCCTGACTGATTGTTCTGATGATTCTGCTGCTGGTGCTGAGGATACTGCCTTTGGAATTGCTACTGCTGAGGTGGATGCTAGTTCTGCCTGAACTGCTGAGGCAGGTTGCCTGAGAAACGACGGCGATTGCTGCTTCCAGGCTGAGGTCCACTAATCTTACGCTTGCGATCCTCCATTTCCTTGCGCTTCCTCTCTGTCATAATTGCTCTGTCGATTAGGTGCTGAAATATGGGGAAGGTATGATCCATCAGCTGATACTGCAGAGGGTCAACTAAACCTCTCAAGAAACGGTACTGCCTCTTGGCGTCTGTGTTGACATCTTCAGGAGCATAGCTGTAACACCCCAGGTGTTTATATTCCATTCGACAACGAGTACGGATATAAGCACGTAATCAGTGGATAAAACGGATGCATAATTTCAGTTATCTTTTCCTATCGCGATTTTAGTATCGCATCGGTTTCGTCTGTCGTGAGTGCGACATCATTTTTATTTTTATTTATCCGGGCTCGTCCTAAATTTTCGTGCTGTTCGGGACATATTTGTTCTAAAAATTGGTGCGTCCGGTGATTATTTAAAATTCACCGCTCGCGCGAATACGAAATTCGGAAGCCCGACTCACTCGGATGATTTTATCCTAGACAAATTAATTTGAACTCAACAACTAAAATGTTCGGGGCAAAATAATCTGCATCGCGCGTTGTCTGAGAGGAATCGTGCGCGAGGTTAGGATCCAATTTATCCGTTCGCACGCTGTTTTGACAACGAAATCGCGTATACATTAGCGGATCTGGTTTCAGCTAATTTCGGTCGAATCACGTAGAGCAGATTAAAATACCGAAGCCGAACTCGTGTCAATCTGGTCCGTTTTCATCGTGGTCGGAATAGTCACGAAAATTATCTAAACGAAATTTAGTCAGAATCGTAAACCTCGGATGTTCCGTTTCGTGATCCGAGAAAATAATGTGCGTAGTCGTTTGCCGTATCGTGCATCGACTCTTTGTTTATCGCTAAAAAATTGAGATCCGATTATCACACAAATTGCCCGCAATCATGGAATCAGACGTTTAGACTGCAGATAAATTTATCAGAATTTCGAATCAAATCAAACCTGGTTCAAATTTTATCGTCAATTTTGTTTGATTCGAGCTGTTCATATTTTTTAGACCCAGATTTCAGAACCCCAAATATCCGCGATTTTCGATAAAAGAAGAAAGCAAATGTGGGAAAATCTTTAAAAAAGAAAAAAAAATCTTTTCAACCTCATCCTTCGGCCGCCCTCTCTCGCTGATCTTTTCCCTGGAACATGTGTCATCTTTCTTATCTGCAATTGCTCCTTTTCTCTAGATTTTTCAGGTTGCATCACTCTTATCCATACACGTTGGCTCTCTGGTTATAACCTTCACCAGCCTTCGTTGATTCATTCTCAACTTGTGAACGCAGCTTCCTCCTCATTCCGGTGACGCAAGGTTCCCTAGCAACTTCCTCAGCCATCATAATCTCTTAGACTCCTCCTGCACACGCACCAGCTCTAGAATTCTCTATGCATTCCTTCATCGCATGTCATCGGCCATGCGGTTGTGTGCTCCTCAGCCAATACTTTGGTATGATGCTCAGCTAGTGGATGAGCACAATCAAGTCGCTGGTAATTTTTTTGTTGTCGAGCTCGCATGTGACACCATGGCCGGTCGTCCCTGCTCCCCCTTGCCTCCCTCCGCACGCACGCCAGCCGTGGTTTTAGCTCACATCCCTGGACGTTGTGTGGTTCCCAGTTCGTCCTTGCAGCTCGGCCATGTCCTCTTCCTCCCTGCTCAATTCCCATGGCCGGTGCTCTACTCGGATTCTGCCCGCCAAGTTTCCAGCCGAGTCTCCTCCCATGGCTTGAGCCTCCCTGTTGCTCGCGTCGTGGCCTGGCCCTAGCTCCGGCCTGTCGCGGCTCCTATGGCGCTCGGCCATCTCTGCGCCTGACCATGGCGGCTCCCTGCGCGCCTGAATTCTGCTCGGTTTCGTTTACCGCGCCCCTGCGCCCGTCGCGGTGCTCCAGCTCGGATTCAGTCCTGCGCACAGCCGCTTTTCATCTTCCTGCTCAGCTCGCTGCGCCGAATTGCCCAGCGCCGCGCGCCTGCCTCGGCCGTCTCTAGCTCGCCTTGCTCCCTGTTGCTTGCCCGATCGAGCTCCCTGATCGCCGCGCCGTGAATTTTCCTGCGCGCGCGTGTCTCCTTGCGCACGCCCAGCACCCTAGATTCCCGGATCTCGCGCGCCCCTGGTTCCTCTGTTGGTCGCGCGGTTGTTTCCTGCTTGCTGCGCGCGTGAGCTCGCCATCCATTTTGCTCGCCTCTGCTTCTGCTCGGAATTCCCATGGCCAGAGCTTTCCCCTAGCCCGGATCTCACCCAGTCGCCCAGCTCGGCTCTGTCCATACTCCAGCTCACCCCCTCTGTTTGCTCTCGCTACTGGGTCGGGTCTGCTCGGCCGCCGAGTCCGATCCGCTCCTCTACACGCAGTTCGCCCCAACTCCCGTCTGTAGTGGTCGCCAGTCGTCGACCCTGCTCGGATTCCATCTCGCCAGCTCGCTCCAGACTCGATCTCGTCGTCGTTCCGTGCGTCATCAAGAAATCCCAAGAATCGGGTGAAGACGAAGCTAGCAGCGCGATATTCCCCAAGCGCTCGACAAATTGCCTGGATCAGAAAATCGCTACCGATCTCGCGGATTCGTGTCAGCTGTTGAAACAGTAAGCTGATAAATTATCCAAAATAGTTCGATCATTGCATAAATTGATGTGCTAGTGCGAGGCGTATTAAGGTGCTCGATAAATTGCGTAAGTCACGAAACTCTCGTCGACTTCGCAGTTCTTGAGATTATCGAGCCAGGTTCAGTTATAGCGAGTTATTTTGCTATTCTGGTCAATTAGCTGAATTAGTGTACCGAGTAGAATAATAGTAGGCCTGTGTGGTAAAGAAATATTTTAATCACTTGTAAAGATGTAGTATAATTTATAAAGCAAAAGATAAGGTTAGCATTTAATTAATTAGCTGGTGAGTTGTGTAGGCTAATTATATTTCATATGTATAGTTTGTTGTTCGTGATGTTTGCGATAGGTTCGAGAAGCGTAATTATTGCGCTTAGTCGTACGTCGATAATTAGTGTCTCCGTATGAAATTGTTCAATGCCTCGCCGCTAGGTGTTTAATTCGCTATCGCGAGCATTATTTAGGTTTGCGATATTTATGTTTATATGCATTCATGTGCATAATGCATTTCATTCAGGTACGTTAATTAATCACGTGATGCGGAAGACGATTCAAGTCGACCCCAAGCGCGAGCCAATCCGCAGGATAATGCTGAGGGATGAACCGGAAGATGGATAATCTGAATGAGTACCAAGCCAAAGGATACTCGCCAAGTGGTCGCCTAACAAACACTAACCTAGTATTACTCAGGCAAGCCCCGGTGCATTCGCCACCTCCTTGATGTTTTAAAATCTTTATCACCTTGTTTGATGCATTAGGTGATAGGAGTTGTGTGCTAAACGGTTGATGCATTTCCTTCCTTGGAAAATTGATCACCCTTCCTTGACACCCTTTTTGAAAAGAGTTTTTGATGCTTGGCCTTGCTTTAGTAAACAAAAATGTTTTGTTTTAAAACAAAGGTGATGCTTCAGTGGGTGGGATGTTTTCGAAAATAAAACTTATGATGGTGAATCCATCAGGGCCTTGATGGATTCAACATCTGGAAAAGATGTACCTCTGCCAGGTACCAAAATTTTGGGTTGAAATAATTAAGCTGAGACCGGGTGGTTGACTTGCACGAGAAAGGAGTCTCGGTGTAGTGTCTCCGTCTGAGTCGATTAAGGACCGTCTCGATGTAGGCTTGTTGATCGAGGACCCTTTAACTGGTCACATGCCTCGTCATGGGTAAGCCTTGTCTCGGGTAGACTAAGGCCAGAATAAGATAACACGGAATGGACATGGAGCGGTGGCGAAAGTAGCGTGTACTCTCCGTGGCAAGAGGCTGGACGGTGGTGTATCTGTGCTCTCGGTTCGCGTGAACCTGATCTGGTCTTAAGAACCCCGGTGGCGGGTTGACATATGCAAGGGTTAAGTGCTACATATGTTGTGTGATTGGAGATCCTCAGCTGAGTATAATCAATTCGGATCGCCGTACCTTCGCGGTTATGAAGACTTGGTCACTGCCCTATACGTAGAACTCCAGTAAAGATTAAGGGTTGTTAAGAAATTGGCTAGTGCAGGTCAAGTGTTTGAACTAGGGTAGACAGAACTCTAGATGCAGGTAATTTTACTTAACCTCACATTAAAAATGGATTTTTAAGGATCCACTCATAGTAAGCTTTTCTGCAAAACAGAGTCCTTGATTCTTGATAAGCCTTTTGTCGGGGACCATAATTAGGGGTACCCTCAAGACGCCTAATTCTCAGCTGGTAACCCCCATCAGCATAAAGCTGCAGAGGCCTGATGGGTGCGATTAAGTCAGGGATCAGTCCATACGAGCGACTCGATCACGCCTCGCCCGAGCCTAGCCTCGGGCAAGGGCAGCCGACCCTGAGGTGTTTCCGTCTCGCCCGAGGCCCCCTTTTTTACGGCAGACGCATCTCCGGCTCGCCCGAGGCCTTGCCTTCGTTAAGAAGCAACCCTGACTAAATCGCCGCGCCGACCGACCAAGTCACAGGGGCATTTAACGCAAAGGTAGCCTGGCACCTTTATCCTGACGCGCGCCCCCTGGCAGAGCCGAAGTGACCGCCGTCACTTCGCCGCTCCACTGACCGGTCTGACAAAAGGACAGCGCCGCCTGCGCCGTCCCGACTGCGGTGCCACTTGACAGAGTGAGACTGACAGGCAGCCAGGCCTTGCCAAAGGCGCCATAGGAAGCTCCGCCCGACCCAGGGCTCGGACTCGGGCTAAGGCCCCGGAAGACGGCGAACTCCGCTCCGCCCGACCCAGGGCTCGGACTCGGGCAAAGGCCCCGGAAGACGGCGAACTCCGCTCCGCCCGACCCAGGGCTCGGACTCGGGCTAAGGCTCCGGAAGACAGTGAACTCCGCTCCGCCCAACCCAGGGCTCGGACTCGGGCTAAGGCCCCGGAAGACGGCGAACTCCGCTTCGCCCGACCCCTGGGGTCGGACTCCGCCCTGGCCTCTGCCGAACGACCTCCGCCTCGCCCGACCCAGGAGCTCGGGCTTGGCCTCGGCCATGGAAGACAGACTCGACCTCGGCCTCGGAGGAGCCTCCACGTCGCCCGACCTAGGGCACAAGTCCGCCACGTCAACAGGAAGCGCCATCATCACCCTACCCCGAGCCGACTCGGGCCGCAGAGAACAAGACCGACGTCCCATCTGGCTAGCTCCGCCAGATAGGCAATGATGGCGCCCCGCTAGACCCATGACGACGGCGGCTCTCAGCTCCCTTACGGAAGCAGGGGGACGTCAGCAAGAGCCCAACTGTTCCGACAGCTGTCCCTCCACCAGGCTCCGTTACTCCTCCGACAGCCACGACATCACACCAGCTGGGTGCCAAGATCTCTCCGGCTGCCACATTGGCATGTACCTAGGGCGCTAGCTCTCCCCCGCTAGACACGTAGCACTCTGCTGCACCCCCATTGTACACCTGGATCCTCTCCTTACGCCTATAAAAGGAAGGACCAGGGCCTTCTTAGAGAAGGTTGGCCCCGCGGGAACGAGGGCAGGGGCAGGCGCTCTCTTGGGGTCGCTCGCTTCCCTCACCCGCGTGGACGCTTGTAACCCCCTACTGCAAGCGCACCCGACCTGGGCGCGGGACGAACACGAAGGCCGCGGGATCTCCACCTCCCTCACGACTCGGCTCCGGCCACCTCGCTTTCCCCCTTCGCGCTCGCCCACGCGCTCGACCCATCTGGGCTGGGGCACGCGGCACACTCACTCGTCGGCTTAGGGACCCCCCGGTCTCGAAACGTCGACAGTTGGCGCGCCAGGTAGGGGCCTGCTGCGTGTTAATGAGCAGTTTCCCGTCAAGCTCCAGATGGACAGTCTCCAACGACCTCTCCAACCCTGGACGGTGCTCCGTTTCGGGAGCCTCGAGTTCATGTCTTTCGACGGCAGCTACGACATGATACTCCTTCCACCGCCGCGCGACGGCGACAATGGTGGCCGACAGCCCGCCCGCCGGCGGCGGAATCGACGACGTCTTCCCCGCGTGGGGGAAGAACAACATTCGAGCTCGCCCCATCCTCTCCCTCGCCACCGGAGGAGGAGGCGGGGCAACCAGGGCCGAGCGGGAGGCTGCGCTCCGTCGGCTGTCGAGCGAATCGACATCCCCAGCGCCCCAACGGAGGACGCGTCGGGCGTTGCCCTCGCGTTTGAGGCAAAGGCGAGCGCCGTCCCCCCGCAACACGCCAACCCCGAGCAAGTGGACGACGCCAGCACGCTCACGGAGGGCCTGCAGGATGTCGCCCTCGTACCCAGGACGACGGCGCGATCAGCCCCCGATGTGACTTCGTCGCTCCTCGTCGACCAAAAGGTACCGACTGATTCCCATCCTTCGTCATTTCGACTCGACCTCAACCCGCCTAGCGACCTCGCTCTGGCGGGCGCTCACGTTGAGGCGAGTGCAACCTCTCTTGGGTTTCGTGTGCGGTCGCCTTGGGACCGATTGACGGGCGTCTCGACCTACGGGCCCTCTGGTCCGAGGAAGATGATGACCCCAGCATCTGCTGGGATTTCTCTGGATCTGGCAACCCCAGTGCCATGCGGGACTTCATGACCGCATGCAACTACTGCCTCTCCGACTGTTCCGACGGCAGCCGCAGCCTTGACGACAAGGACTGCGGCCCGAGCCGCGAATGTTTCCACGTCGAGCTAGGGGATCCCTCCGGAGGCAACCGTCTCGGCATGCTGGAGGATGGTGATCTCCCTAGGCCAGTGCCTCGCGCCGACATCCCGCGGGAGCTAGCTGTGGTCCCCGTTCCGGCGGGGGGTCACGACCCACAGCTCGAGCAAGTCCGTGGGGCGCAGGCCGGGCTCGACGAGGGGGCAGGAGCGCTCGAGTCGATTCGCCGGGACGTCGGGCAGGTATGGGCGGGCCAGCCCCCGGCCGGAGAAATACGTCACCTGCCCCAGGGTCTCCAGCACCGCATCGCCAACGATGCCAGGGACAGGCCGCCACCCGCGTCCAGCGGGACCGGTCAGGACCTGGCAGCCGCAGCGATGCTCCTCCGCGCAATGCCGGAGTCATCAACCACCGAGGGTCGGCGAATCCAGGGAGAGCTCAAGCATCTCCTGGAAGGCGCTGCGGCCCGTCGGGCCGAGAGCTCTGCCTCCCGAAGGCAGGGGTACCCCTCGGAACCTCGTGCCGCGACTTCCCGACTCATGCGGGAAGCCTCGGTCTACACCGGGCGCATGCGCAACACCGCGCCTGCGGCCCCGGGCCACCTCGGCGACGAGCACCCTCATCGCGACCGTCGGGCCCGCCTCGACGAAAGGGTGCGCCGAGGCTATCACCCCAGGCGTGGGGGACGCTACGACAGCGGGGAGGATCAGAGTCCCTCGCCCGAACCACCCGGTCCGCAGGTCTTCAGCCGGGCCATTCGGCGGGCGCCGTTTCCGGCCCGATTCCGACCCCCGACTACTATCACAAAGTACTCGGGGGAAACAAGACCGGAATTGTGGCTCGCGGACTACCGCCTGGCCTGTCAACTGGTTGGAACGGACGACGACAACCTCATCATCCGCAACCTCCCCCTGTTCCTCTCCGACACTGCTCGCGCTTGGTTGGAGCACCTGCCTCCGGGGCAGATTTCCAACTGGGAGGATTTGGTCCAAGCTTTCACCGGCAACTTCCAGGGCACGTACGTGCGCCCCGGGAATTCCTGGGACCTCCGAAGCTGCCGGCAACAGCCGGGAGAGTCTCTTCGGGACTACATCCGGCGGTTCTCGAAGCAGCGCACCGAGCTGCCCAACATCACCGACTCAGATGTCATCGGCGCGTTCCTTGCCGGCACCACTTGCCGTGACCTAGTGAGCAAGTTGGGTCGCAAGACCTCCACCAGGGCGAGCGAGCTGATGGACATCGCCACCAAGTTCGCCTCTGGCCAGGAGGCGGTCAAGGCCATCTTCCGAAAGGACAAGCAGCCCCAGGGCCGCCCGTCGGAGGATGCTCCCGAGGCGTCTACTCCGCTCGGCGCCAAGAAGAAAGGCAGGAGGAAGTCGCAAGCGAAACGCGACGCCGCCAACACGGACTTTGTCGCCGCCACCGAGCACAAGAACCCTCGGAAGCCCCCCAGAGGGGCTAACCTCTTCGACAAGATGCTCAAGGAGACGTGCCCTTACCATCAGGGGCCCGTCAAGCACACCCTCGAGGAGTGCGTCATGCTTCGGCGCCACTTCCACAAGGCCAGGCCACCCGCAGAGGGTGGCAGGGCCCGCGACGACGACAAAAAGGAAGATCACCAAGCAGGAGAGTTCCCCGAGGTCCGCGACTGCTTCATGATCTGCGGAGGGCATGCAGCGAATGCCTCGGCTCGGCATCGTAAGCGAGAGCGTCGGGAGGTCTGCTCGGTGAAGGTGGCGGCGCCAGTCTACCTAGACTGGTCCGACAAGCCCATCACCTTCGACCAAGATGACCACCCCGACCACGTGCCGAGCCCGGGGAAGTACCCGCTCGTCGTCGACCCCATCATCGGCGACGTTAGGCTCACTAAGGTCCTGATGGATGGGGCAGCTGCCTCAATATCATCTACGCCGAGGCCCTCAGGCTCCTATGCGTCGATCTGTCCTCCGTCCGAGCAGGTGCTGCGCCCTTCCACGGGATCATTCCTGGGAAGCGCGTCCAGCCCCTCGGACGGCTTGACCTTCCTGTCTGCTTCGGAACACCCTCCAACTTCTGAAGGGAGACTTTGACGTTCGAGGTGGTCGGGTTTCGGGGAACCTACCACGCAGTATTGGGGAGGCCATGCTACGCGAAGTTCATGGCCATCCCCAACTACACCTACTTGAAGCTCAAGATGCCGGGCCCCAACGGGGTCATCACCGTCGGCCCCATGTACAAACACGCATTCGAATGCGATGTGGAGTGCGTGGAGTACGCCGAGGCCCTCGCCGAATCCGAGGCCCTCATCGTCGACCTGGAAAACCTCTCCCGAGAGGTGCCGGACGTGAAGCGACACGCCGGCAACTTCGAGCCAGCGGAGACGGTGAAGGCCGTCCCTCTCGACCCTAGTGGCGACACCTCCAAGCAGATCCGGATCGGTTTCGGGCTCGACCCCAAATAGGAAGCAGTGCTCGTCGACTTTCTCCGCGCAAACGCCGACGTCTTTGCGTGGAGTCCATCGAACATGCCCGGCATACCGAGGGATGTCGCCGAGCACTCGCTGGATATTCGGGCCGGAGCCCGACCGGTCAGGCAGCCGCTGCGCCGATTCGACGAGGAAAGGCGCAGGGTGATAGGCGAGGAGATCCACAAGCTGATGGCAGCAGGGTTCATCAAAGAGGTATTCCATCCCGAATGGCTTGCCAACCCTGTGCTTGTGAGGAAGAAAGGGGGGAAATGGCGGATGTGTGTAGACTACACTGGTCTCAACAAAGCATGTCCGAAGGTTCCCTACCCTCTACCTCGCATCGATCAAATCGTGGATTCCACTGCTGGGTGCGAAACCCTGTCTTTCCTCGATGCCTACTCAGGGTATCATCAAATCAAGACGAAAGAGTCCGACCAGCTCGCGACTTCTTTCATCACGCCCTTCAGCATGTACTGCTATGTCACCATGCCGTTCGGTTTGAGGAACGCGGGTGCAACGTACCAGCGGTGCATGAACCATGTGTTCGGCGAACACATCGGTCGCACGATCGAGGCCTACGTCGATGACATCGTAGTCAAGACAAGGAAAGCCTCCGACCTTCTCTCCGACCTTGAAGTGACATTCCGGTGTCTCAAGGCAAAGGACGTCAAGCTCAATCCCGAGAAGTGTGTCTTTGGGGTGCCCCGAGGCATGCTCCTGGGATTCATCGTCTCCGAGCGGGGCATCGAAGCCAACCCGGAGAAGATCGTAGCCATCACCAGCATGGGGCCCATCAAGGACTTAAAAGGCGTACAGAGGGTCATGGGATGTCTCGCGGCCTTGAGCCGTTTCATCTCGCGCCTCGGCGAAAGAGGCCTGCCTCTGTACCGTCTCTTAAGGAAGGCCGAGTGCTTCACTTGAACCCCCGAGGCCGAGGAAGCTCTCGGGAACCTGAAGGCGCTCCTCACCCAGGCGCCCGTCTTGGTACCCCCAGCTGATGGAGAATCCCTCTTGGTCTACGTCGCCGCTACCACTCAGGTGGTTAGCGCCGCGATCGTGGTCGAAAGGCAAGAAGAGGGGCATGCATTGCCCATTCAGAGGCCAGTTTACTTCGTCAGCGAGGTGCTGTCCGAAACCAAGATCCGCTACCCACAAGTTCAGAAGCTGCTTTATGCAGTGATCTTGACGAGGCGAAAGTTGCGACATTACTTCGAGTCTCATCCGGTAACTGTGGTGTCATCCTTCCCCCTGGGGGAGATCATCCAGTGCCGAGAGGCCTCGGGACGGATCGCAAAGTGGGCGGTGGAAATCATGGGCGAGACAATCTCATTCGCCCCTCGGAAGGCCATCAAGTCCCAGGTACTAGCGGACTTCGTAGCCGAATGGGTCGACACACAGTTGCCGACGGCTCCGATCCAACCGGAGCTCTGGACCATGTTTTTCGACGGGTCGCTGATGAAGACGGGAGCCGGCGCGGGCCTGCTCTTCGTCTCGCCCCTCGGGAAACACCTGCGCTACGTGCTGCGCCTCCATTTCCCGGCGTCCAACAATGTGGCTGAGTACGAAGCTCTGATCAACGGATTGCGAATCGCCATCGAGCTAGGGGTCCGACGCCTCGACGCTCGCGGCGACTCGCAGCTCGTCATCGACCAGGTCATGAAGAACTCCCACTGCCGCGACCTGAAGATGGAGGCCTACTGCGATGAGGTTCGACGCCTAGAAGACAAGTTCTACGGGCTCGAACTTAACCACATCGCCCGGCGCTACAACGAGACTGCGGACGAGCTGGCAAAGATAGCCTCGGGGCGAACGACGGTTCCCCCGGACGTCTTCTCCCGGGATCTGCACCAACCCTCCGTCAAGATCAGCGACACGCCCGAGCCCGAGGAGCCCTCGGCCCCGTCCGAGGTAACCTCGGCCCAGCCCGAGCCGTCCTCGGTTCAGCCCGAGGAACCCTCGGCTCCCGAGGGCGAGGCGCTACGCATCGAGGAGGAGCGGGGCGGGGTCACGCCTGATCAAGATTGGCTGGCCCTGTACCTGCAATATCTCCGCCAAGGAGAGCTACCCCTCGACCAGGCCGAGGCACGGTGGGTAGCGCGACGCGCCAAGTCGTTCGTCTTGCTGGGCGATGAGAAGGAGCTCTACCACCGCAGCCCCTTGGGCATCCTCCAGCGGTGCATCTCCATCGCCGAAGGTCAGGAACTCCTGCAAGAGATACACTCGGGGGCTTGCGGCCATCACGCAGCGCCTCGAGCCCTTGTCGGGAACGCTTTCCGGCAAGGCTTCTACTGGCCAACGGCGATGGCTGACGCCACTAGAATTGTCCGCACCTGCGAAGGGTGTCAATTCTATGCGAAGCAGACCCACCTGCCCGCTCAGGCTCTGCAGACGATACCCATCACCTGGCCCTTCGCTGTGTGGGGTCTGGACCTCGTCGGCCCTCTGCAGAAGGCGCCCGGGGGCTACACGCACCTGCTGGTCGCCGTCGACAAATTCTCCAAGTGGATCGAGGTCCGACCCCTGAACAGCATCAGGTCCGAGCAGGCGGTGGCGTTCTTCACCAACATCATCCATCGCTTCGGGGTCCCAAACTCCATCATCACCGACAACGGCACCCAGTTCACCGGCAAAAAATTCTTGAATTTTTGCGAGGATCACAACATCCGGGTGGACTGGGCTGCCGTAGCGCATCCCATGTCGAATGGGCAAGTAGAGCGTGCTAATGGCATGATTCTACAAGGGCTCAAGCCTCGGATTTACAATGACCTCAACAAGTTCGGCAAGCGATGGATGAAGGAACTCCCCTCGGTGGTCTGGAGCCTGAGGACGACACCGAGCCGAGCCACGGGTTTCACGCCGTTCTTCCTGGTCTACGGGGCCGAGGCCGTCTTGCCCACGGACCTGGAATACGACTCCCCGAGGACGAGAACCTACGACGATCAAAGCATCCAAGCCAGCCGAGAAGACTCGTTGGACCAGCTGGAAGAGGCTCGGGACAGGGCCTTACTACACTCGGCGCGGTATCAGCAGTCCCTGCGACGCTACCACGCCCGAGGGGTCCGACCCCGAGACCTCCAGGTGGGCGACCTGGTGCTTCGACTGTGGCAAGACGCCCGAGGGAGGCACAAGCTCACGCCCCCCTGGGAAGGGCCATTCGTCATCGCCAAAGTCCTGAAGCCCGGAACGTACAAGCTAGCCAACAGCCAAGGCGAGGTCTACGGCAATGCATGGAACATCCAACAGCTACGTCGCTTCTACCCTTAAGATGTTTCCAAGTTGTTCATATACCCCGCACTCACGCAAAGTTTAGTCAACAAGGAAGGGTCGGCCTCGCCTCGGCAAAGCCCGACCCTCCCTCGGGGGCTAAAAGGGGGGAAACCCCCTCTGCGTCAAAATTTTCTCAAAAAAAAATCACTTCTACCAGAATATCTTTCGTGCTTTTTGACTACTCCGAAAAGTGGGTCCTGGAAACGACGGAGTGCACGTAAGCAGTCAAGGCTGACCGAGCCGAGGGACTCCTACGCCTCCGGGATACGGATACCTCACTCATCACCTTCTGCGATAAGTAACTCGCGTTCGGATAAAGTGGCTCCGCGGATCGAACAAGTCTTTACGTTCGGAAGCCCTTCTGCCGAAGCGATCCTTCGAGCCTTCTCGACCGAGTCGGCGACAGGGCCTCACGGACGGGTGAAAGTACGCGTAAGCGGCAAGGCTGACCGAGCCGAGGGACTCCCACGCCTCCGGGATACGAATACCTCACTCATCACCTTCCGCGAGAAGCAACTCTCGCTCGCACTAACATCCCTGTTACCGACAAAAAGTCCAGATACTCGAAGCAAGAGGAAAAGAGACGCAGCTTTAAAACGCAGCGAGGGTGTGTGTTCTGGCCTCGACGGCCGCACAAGGCACACGCTACAAGACCATCTGATCCTGCAGGCTCGGGTCTTGACGCTGGAAGAGGGCAGCAACACCCTCGGCATCGACGGCACCTTCGGCGAGGCCCGACCTGGCCTCGGACGGCGACGCGGTCCGAGGGTCTCCGCTCCGAAGGACGACGTCATCACCACGCCCGAGCAATCGCTGTCAGGGACTTCTCCGCGAATCCGGCCCGAGCAGGCGGCTCAGCCGGTCACCCCTGGGGCCTCGGCCAACCATCCTCCGAGGGCGCCAGCCCGGTCCGAAGCCTCGGCTGATCAACTCCGACGTCGATCCTGCCAACGGACAACCCGACTAGGCTCCGGCCAACCAGGTTTCATTTTCGAGCAAACTCCACCTCTGTTCATACTGATATCGCTACCCCTGGCCTCGGCTCGTCGAAGAGCGGCCGAGGGGTCTCTTTAACTAAGCTAGAGGAGCCTCGGACCGCAGGGCTGACCGAGCCGAGGGACTCCTACGCCTCCGGGATACGGATACCTCACTCGTCACCTTGACACGGGGCGACTCATGCTTGGTGAAGCGGTTTAGATAGTCAACAGACGAGTCTTAGTGCTCAAAAATGAGGAAAAAACACGGCTCCGTGCCGAAGTTACATACATGTTCAGGCCCCGAAAGCCGTAATGAACAAAAACACTGGCATTCGAAGTGCCATTACAAATGGAACTCCGGTTCCGTCTCCGCGGGCGCGAACACCCCTACTCGATAGGGGCGGGCCTGTGGGGCAACAGAAGACCGACGAATGGCTAGTCATCACTCGCCCCAGCAGCGGCGACGATGAAGACTTCTGCCCCGGGGGGCCGAACAGCAGCAGTGATGACCTCAGGGCGGATGCTGCTGCTAGGAGGCCCCCGCCCTTGCCCAAACTCGAGAGGCAAGGACGGGCAGAAGGCCGTAGAGTTGGAGGTCGGTCCATGGCAAGCCTTGGCTGTCGCGTCGGCGGAAGAACCTCTTCCAGTTGCCGTGGCAAACGCCAGCGTCACGAGCGGCTCCGAAGCCACTCACGTCTGAAGGCCAGGCACGCTGCAGATGCCAGCGCCATGGACGACGACCGCTCCTCCCTCCGATCACTGGGTGAAAGAGCGGGCCACCGCCCTCGCGGGGGCCGACCTCAACTCGGCACACTCCCCTCCCCAGCCCTGGTGATGAAAATCCTTGAGGCTGAGGAAGGGGCAGAGGCCACAGCCCGGCTCGCTTTCCCCCACCATCAAGCCGGAGGTCACCATCTTGGGTGACCGCCGGTGGAGGGGTGCAACCGGGCTGCCTGATGAAAATCCTTGAAGCCGAACGATGGCTGAAAGGTGGAAAAAACGGCGTTCCTCCAACGATGAGGCGAAAAGACGGCGGTTTCCCCCATCCGGGGGCTTGGAAGGTGGAAAAACACAGTGCATAAGGGAGAAAGAAGACGTGGTCGCCTTACGGAAGGGGTCGCCCTCCTTTTAAAGGCGACTCTCCCTGCTTGCGCCCCCAACCGTCACGGGCTGAGTCTTCTCCAACACGCCTCCAAAGCCCTCCCCTGCAGCGCGGGGGCTGGGTCCCGCATGTCATGCAGACCGGCTCCGAGCAGAAGAAGCCAAACCACCGCGCACGGCGCACGCAACCACCCAGCGGTTACAAGTGACCCTCCCCTTTTGCCCAGACCAACGGGCGAAAGGGGCAGGCAGCCATGCAGGCGGCATGCAACCGCGCCAAGTGGACGCGCCCCTCCGACTCCTGACATGCCAGCGCGGAGGCCCAAGCCCACGCGTCGCGCGACCGGCGCGCCGGATGCTGCATGCAAGCAACTGTACCACTTGCGCCACCACCGCACCTCCTCGATTGCGGAACCGATACCGCGACCTGAGGCGACCCAGCGCGTGACCCAGCAGCGCCAGCCCGACGCAGCGGTCAAACGCGGTGAAGAGTGGGCCGGCAGTAATGGCGGTGGCAGGCACGCGGGAGCAGCGGTCACGCCGTCAGCCAAGTTCACGTCCCATCCGGAGGCAGCGAGAGAACCCCCTCTCACGGCATGAAGACGACGCGCTCGTGACCCGTTCCTCGAACGGCTCACGCACGCGCAACGGCAGCCTCGCCAACTACTCGCCCCGTCGCATTAACTCCGCGGCTGGACAGGCGGCGCTTCTGGCAGGAGCAGCTGGCGACGCTTCGCCTTCGCCAAAACAACCGCGCCAAAAAAGGTACGCCGCGTCGTTCAATTTCGTATCCTTTTTCCTTTTTCCTCTTTCTCTATCTCTTGCAACAGGGACCGGGAAAGGGGATACCCCTAAAGGGATCCTTCCTCGTGAAGGAACTAGGCTCCGAGCCTCCTTACTGATCAGGGGTTCGAAGGCTGGCCCCCCGAAGGGTTCAACAGCCACCTCAGATCGCGTGGGCCCGACACCCACTACTGGTCAGAGGTTCGAAGGTCGGCCTCCCGAAAGGTTCCACGGCCGCCTCAGGCTACTCGGGCTCCACGCCCATTACTGATCAGGGGTTCGAAGGCTGGCCCCCCGAAGGGTTCACAGTCGCCTCAAACACCGAGCGAGGGATGACTAGGGGTACGTTCGATACATAACCGAGGCTCGGGCTGCGCTCCCGAGGTACCCTAGGACATTTCCGAGACCAGCGGGAATGATCCTGTAACGGAATCCCATCGGAGGGAGGCATCGAGCCCTCGGACCCCGTCGCCAGGGGACCGGGTCCGGCAGATCACCCGCAGGTACTTTTGGGCGTGCCTCCGGGCCCCTAGCCGACCCCCAACG
Organism: Zea luxurians; assembly: GCA_029449295.1. Lineage (NCBI taxonomy): Eukaryota > Viridiplantae > Streptophyta > Magnoliopsida > Poales > Poaceae > Zea > Zea luxurians. Next base: position 22,442 of record JAOPSE010000981.1, on the reverse strand, counting down.
AACGGGGCACGGACGTCCACTCGGATTACCTGCTTGCAGCTCACCGGAGACACCATGTTCGGTGCCCATCGAGGGTAACATGGCGCTCTCCCCCCCTCCTCCTTGCGGAAAGGCGACGTAGGGGCGTATTTAAAAAAGCCGAGTCTGTCCCTGATCGCCCTCTCGCCCTGTGCGGAGGCTCGGGGGCTGCTCTCGCAAACCCGACTCCGGCCAAACCGTTGACAGCGTCAACATACCAGCCCGAGAACTTGGGCCCCGACAGTGCACCCGGGCTACGACCAGTTCGCATGAGGGAACCACCAGACCAGCCGAAGCATTACGCAAGGCATTAAGACCTCGAAGGAGTGAAACCACTCCTCCGAGGCCTCGGGGGCTACACCCGGCGGGTGCGCTCGCGCGCACCCACCGGAACAAAATGCAACCGAGAAAGGCTGGTCCCCTTGCAAAAAAGTGCGACGAAAGCCTCCAAGCGAGTGCTAACACTCCCTTCGAGGCTCGGGGGCTACTGTCGGGGACCATAATTAGGGGTACCCTCAAGACGCCTAATTCTCAGCTGGTAACCCCCATCAGCATAAAGCTGCAGAGGCCTGATGGGTGCGATTAAGTCAGGGATCAGTCCATACGAGCGACTCGATCACGCCTCGCCCGAGCCTAGCCTCGGGCAAGGGCAGCCGACCCTGAGGTGTTTCCGTCTCGCCCGAGGCCCCCTTTTTTACGGCAGACGCATCTCCGGCTCGCCCGAGGCCTTGCCTTCGTTAAGAAGCAACCCTGACTAAATCGCCGCGCCGACCGACCAAGTCACAGGGGCATTTAACCCAAAGGTAGCCTGGCACCTTTATCCTGACGCGCGCCCCCTGGCAGAGCCGAAGTGACCGCCGTCACTTCGCCGCTCCACTGACCGGTCTAACAAAAGGACAGCGCCGCCTGCGCCGTCCCGACTGCGGTGCCACTTGACAGAGTGAGACTGACAGACAGCCAGGCCTTGCCAAAGGCGCCATAGGAAGCTCCGCCCGACCCAGGGCTCGGACTCGGGCTAAGGCCCCGGAAGACGGCGAACTCCGCTCCGCCCGACCCAGGGCTCGGACTCGGGCTAAAGCCCCGGAAGACGGCGAACTCCGCTCCGCCCGACCCAGGGCTCGGACTCGGGCTAAGGCCCCGGAAGACGGTGAACTCCGCTCCGCCCAACCCAGGGCTCGGACTCGGGCTAAGGCCCCGGAAGACGGCGAACTCCGCTTCGCCCGACCCCTGGGGTCGGACTCCGCCCTGGCCTCTGCCGAACGACCTCCGCCTCGCCCGACCCAGGAGCTCGGGCTTGGCCTCGGCCATGGAAGACAGACTCGACCTCGGCCTCGGAGGAGCCTCCACGTCGCCCGACCTAGGGCACAAGTCCGCCACGTCAACAGGAAGCGCCATCATCACCCTACCCCGAGCCGACTCGGGCCGCAGAGAATAAGACCGACGTCCCATCTGGCTAGCTCCGCCAGATAGGCAATGATGGCGCCCCGCTAGACCCATGACGACGGCGGCTCTCAGCTCCCTTACGGAAGCAAGGGGACGTCAGCAAGAGCCCAACTGTTCCGACAGCTGTCCCTCCACCAGGCTCCGTTACTCCTCCGACAGCCACGACATCACACCAGCTGGGTGCCAAGATCTCTCCGGCTGCCACATTGGCATGTACCTAGGGCGCTAGCTCTCCCCCGCTAGACACGTAGCACTCTGCTGCACCCCCATTGTACACCTGGATCCTCTCCTTACGCCTATAAAAGGAAGGACCAGGGCCTTCTTAGAGAAGGTTGGCCCCGCGGGAACGAGGGCAGGGGCAGGCGCTCTCTTGGGGCCGCTCGCTTCCCTCACCCGCGTGGACGCTTGTAACCCCCTACTGCAAGCGCACCCGACCTGGGCGCGGGACGAACACGAAGGCCGCGGGATCTCCACCTCCCTCACGACTCGGCTCCGGCCACCTCGCTTTCCCCCCTTCGCGCTCGCCCACGCGCTCGACCCATCTGGGCTGGGGCACGCGGCACACTCACTCGTCGGCTTAGGGACCCCCCGGTCTCGAAACGCCGACACCTTTCCTTGAATCCCTCTAGCCAGCATACCCTTGAGAGTCTTTTCTTTAGTCGGGTAAGTCTTGCTGAGTAATTCCATACTCAAGGTTTTATTCCCTGTTGTTTTTTAGGTCTAACCTTGTGCTGTTGTGATGGTGTTAAGTGCTGGTGGGCTTGGCCTTCTTATAGGTCTAAGTACTCCTTCTATACTTCTTATTGAGGATGGTCGTTTGAGCTAGCATATATTTCAAACTTATACTTTTGTAATCACTCCGATAGAATAATGTAAAATTTTTGTAACTTGTAAAATTTGGTAATAAGATTTCCGCTGCAAAAATATTGGTGTGTGTGATTTGTATTACTTAATCCCGCGGTTCTGGTTGAAAGTGGTTTATCCGATGTCCTTGGGGCAATCGGATAGATCCTGTTAAGTTATCTGGTGCACATGCATAGCCGTCTAAGGTCTTTGGGACAAGGACAGGTGCATGTGGGCCCAATAACTTGGAGGTTCTGCCACAATAGCAGGACAACTGCAGAAACCTGTCTCGGTACTCACTGACAGACATAGGCCCTTGCCTGAGTGCCAGGAACTCCTCCTTCTTCACTGTCATCAGGCCTGCAGGAACATGGTACTGGCGGAAATTGTTTCTGAATTCCTCCCAGGTAATAGTGTCGGGGTTGGCATGGGTGGCGAGATAGGACTCTCACCAAGACTGGGCTGCTCCTCTCAACAGATGGGGACCATACAGAACTTTCTCCCTGTCGTCACATTGAGCGGTGTGCAACTCCCGCTCCACAGTGTGCAGCCAATCTTCAGCATCAATGGGGTCGGAAGAATGAGCGAACACTGGAGATGACCTCTCATGAATTCAGCACGCTTGTCTCTAGGCATCTGAGGCATCTGAGGCTGAGGTGGTGGCTGCTGCTGCTGCTGAATGGTTGCCAGAGTCTGACCAATGGCTTGAACTACCTGAGTCTGCATCAAGAACATCTGCTCGATGGTCATTGGGGGTAGGGGTGGCAGTTGCTGTTGCTGGGGTGCCTCATCCTGCGGGGCTGCCTGCTCCTGCTAAGCACACCTTCCTCCTCTGCTCCTGTTTTCTGACATCTGTAGAATGCAATCACACATCAGAACTGATCTTGCAACTTGCAGCATAAGAAAAGAGTATAGAATTCTTCCACCATACTGAACAGATGAGCATCTTCACTGATCTCCAACACAGACCAACACAGCTGTAAAGCCCAAAATTGGTTCAAGAAAAAAATGATTGATAAAGTAAATGAATAAATATATTTGAGGATTTTGGAACCTTGGGAAATTTATTTGGGCCCTTCTATCTTCATAGCCAATTAATGGAGTATTATTAGTCAAATAACCCATAAATAAATAGGGATATGCATCCCATGCTTAAGATTATGTTGGGATACATTTTGTTCGACCTCAAATTATAAATAAAAATATAAAACAGAAAAGAAAAAAAAGGTTTCTAATAAAGATCTAATTCAAGGATGCATATAAGATTTTAGTTGATCCTTGTTCAAATATACATATTTGTAAGGATTACCTACAAAGTATTTTTATACATTAGAAATTATCCTTAAAAATATCTATCTTTGTGTGTGTATCGCATATTTGAAACAAATGCCTAAATAAATGACTAAAAATTTAGATTCTTTGATCATGCTGAAGAACTTTTGTTGGTGTATTTAAACATGTGTGAAGTTTGAATTCATTCAAAATTTGAACATTGGTTTGAAAAGAAAACAAAAAAATAGGAAATAAAACAGGAAAATAAAAGAAGAAAAAAACAAGTCCCTGTGCCTGGGCTGAAATTGCCTGCTCGGCCCAGAATTCCCATGCGTCTGCCTCATCGTGTAGCAGGCACCGGGTCGATGACCGATGGGCCCCAATTGCCAGCAAACCACACGGTGCGCACATTATCCGCTGACCCATCAACGTAGACTGTTCTTCTCAGTTCCATGTGGGACCCAACGACCTAATCCATCTGCTAGCTCCGTCCGTTGCGGGTTGTTGGCGAATCTCGCGTATGGTGTTTTCCTGACTGCCTCATCCGCAGACCTCACGGGGTTATCAGCTGAGCCCTCAACCGCCCCGCTCCCGTGCTAGAGTATCACCACAGCCACGCATCGCCCACCCACCCCGCCGTGTTCCGAGCACATCGAGAGGATGAAGGGAGAGAGAAGGATGGCTCGGGTCGCCGCCGTTGGTACCCACCTTCATGGGCGCCATTGACCTCCGTGCTCATCCAACCATCACTTGCATCGCGCCTGGGAGACCTTGGCGGCGGTCAACTGCTCGACACCTCATCGGACGCCGCTAAGAACCCAGCCGCGCTCACTGCCAGGATGCGTCATGGGGCACGGTGGGCGTCCCATGTCGACTGCCCGTGGGAGGCCTGGGCTTGAGGATGTGCTTACCATAGAGCTTCGGCGCCGCGGACCCACCGAGCGCAAATGTCGGCCAGTCCCTCCCCTCCAACGTCGGTAAGACGCCGCTAACCATACTCACTATGAGCTCCGCCCTCGTTTACACATGGTAGTAGTCGGATTAGGTGGGGGTCACCGGCTTTGAGGCGCGTCGATGCACAGCATGGTCGCTGGGGCATTGCGACGCTAGGGGTCATGCTAGGGAAGAAGATGTCCATACCATTAATTTTGGTGATGTGCGGTTGTGATTAGAACATGTGTACCCGTTGCGCGATTCGATCCCGACCGATGGATCAAGATCGGATGGGTTACATCAGAACGAGCTTAATCCAATATGGGTCGTAGATCTCGTATCCTGTGGTCATAAATAGATACCGGTTCGGCGCGTTTGTGGATTTAATCTGCGCCCTCAATTTTGGATCCAACGGCTGAAAACCCTAGATACCCTTTCGGCCGACATCTTTACATTAGAGGCCCTCTCGATTTGGGTTAATAACCCGCGGTCCAGTCCTCTGTTCATTGGGTCTCGGAATTCTTGCATCGAGGTCCTTGCTGTTATCTGTTTTAACGCGCGCAGTCCAGAGGCATAGGAAAATTCAGAAATTCAATTAGAAAATGATTTTTAGTGTTAAAATAATTCTAGAAATTTATTTAATTCATAGAAAATCCATTCTAGCTCCAAATGAGTCCATTCTAGTTCCTATAATTTTGTAATAATGTTGTTTATTACATAGCATCTCTGTTTTAACATGAAAATGGTATTAAAATTTATTTCTTAATTAACCTCGTATCAAATACATAAAACCTTAGGAAATTCGTATCTCCTCCATTTTAACTCTGAATTGATCTGTTCAAGTTGTGGTAGTCTCGTATACATATTTACTATACAATAACAACATTTATTATACCTTGTCTCATTATTTTATAATTAGATCTGTATTTAACTGATGTTGGTCAGTCTGGTTAAACTACTCATCACTATAAACTACTAGAATATGATCTATGGTCAATTTATAACTTAGATTAAAGTTGAGATCATTATTTATAGAATAACTTTTTATATGATTTATATTAATCAATTTATAATATAGTTTAATATTTTAATCGCATAAATCCTCCATAAAATCATAACTCCCTAACTCCGATTTTAAGTGGTTCTCGTTCCCACGATCTCGTAGCAACGCGTAGATCATTATTATTCAGTTTGTACTTATGTTTGGTGTGATGTTAATTTTATCTATACCATGTTTGTTTGTATTGCTACGACTAGCGCGAGGACACGTGTCAGCTAAAAAGCAAGTTGGTACCTAGAATCTCAAGTGCCAGGCAAGTTGTGCCCTTGATTCACTTTTTATACCCAATAATGTTCTTTAATATCACTTATTCATGCATAGGATTAATTTTGATGGGACCCAATAGGTCACCCTAGACTGTTTATCTCTTTACCTTGTTATCCCTAAATCACACGGGTAGTTATGCTATTGCTTTACATGGTTTTGGGTTAATATTTCATTATATCCATGTTCCGGTTATTTTGTTATTCTATTTATGTTCATGTCAAGATCATTATGTTATTTTTAATTGGAACATGGAGCTTAACTTGAGAAACACGTGCCACCATAAGGGAGGAATGGGACCCCTTGGCTAACTAATTTGGAAAGCTAGTGGAAAACTACCTTACCTGAAAGGGGCAAGGGCAGTAGGGGAGTTGCATGCAAGGAGGTTCTCGGGTTGATTTTGCTGCGATGGCGGTCAGACGAGGGATTCTTGCCAGTGCTCTTCCCATAAACTGTAGCGGGTTTTCGGAAGCTAGTGGAACTTTGTAAAAGCCTCGTAGTGGATCCCTAGCCATTCACCTCGGTAGTGTCTAAGGGCCTAGCTAACCCTGGCGACATGGGAAACACGACTTGTGGGTAAAGGGTACAACCTCTGTAGAGTGTAAAACTGGTATACTAGCCGAGCTCACGGTCATGAGCGGCTCAGGACTCTCCTATGATTAAATTATGGAACCTAAACTCAATTTGTCATTTGCATTTGCATGGGTTTATTATTAATTTTGTTCTATTATTTTATTATGGTTTGGTATTCACTTACACTTAGTAACTTCTAATAAAATTTTGACCAACTTATAAAAGCAATGCTCAGCTTTAACCTCTATTGTTGATCAACCTTACACTTCATGAACTCCCACCTTTGGCGAGTTCATGCCACATTATTCCCCACAACTTGTTTAGCGATGAACATGTGTGAGCTCACCCTTGCTGTCTCACACCCCCCCGCGGGTCAAGAACAGGTACCACTAGATGAGGCGCATGGTGGATGTTGCGCTGTATTCGTGAGAGGTCTAGGTCGTCGTCTCCCAGTTGACTTCTACGCCAAGGACGATCCTTAGTTCGTGTTATATTTATCTTTTATTTTTGTAAGTCTTCCGCTATGTATTAAATACTCTGATTATTGTGACATTTATCTCTATACACTCTGTTATTATATATGTTGTCTTCTTTGGCGCATGTATGAGATGCACCCGGCTTTGTCCCTTAAAACCGGGTGTGACAGAAGTGGTATCAGAGGAAATGTTGACTGTAGGACGAAACCTAGATAGAAATGGACAAACCCTTACCTACTTATCTTACTCTGATTCATTCTACACTAACCTTACTCTGATTCTTTCTATACTTATCTTGATCTTGTCTCACCTTCTACTATTCTACTCTGATCATTCTTATCTTCTCTATGCTAAGACAAGACGGATTTCACACCTTGGAATCCCTACCCCTATGACATTTTAAGAGATAGGAGGCCTAAGACCAAACCAAAACTATTTTCTCTATTAAAAAATGTTGGTTAATTGTTCTGATGATCAATGCCTTATTTGCTTCTTTGATTGATTGAAATAGTATAGACGGGCATCTTAGCATGTACCACCATAAGGTAATGAATTAACGTTAGTAGGTGACACACTAATCTACTTAGCTAATGAATCCCCCGCAGTAACATTTCTCGTAATTACTCGCCTTGTCTACGATTCTTCATTTCTTACCCTATATTTCCAACCTAGATGGACTACCCCTATACTGTTAGAAGAGAGCAGTATAGACTTGATCCTTGGTATGTCATGGTTAAGAAAGGCAAAGGCAGTATATACACTGTGCTAAGGGAACTGTAGAACTCACCAGTTCCAAAGGACAAAGATTTGAAGTTGAAGTTGTAGTAACTACCACCATCAGACTAGCGGCATTCTTAGAAGATGAGAAGTTTGTGGGTGACAACATCCGTGCAGTTAGGGATTTTTCGAATGTCTTTCTAGAGGAGTTACCAGGGATGCCACCAAATAGGGAAGTTGAGTTCGCTATTGATCTCTTACCTGAGACTACTCCTACTCCCAAACGGTCATACAGGATGCCTGTAGAAGAGTTAAAGGAATTTAAGAAGCAATTAACAGAGTTACAAGAGGCTGGGTACATTCGTTCGAATTCTTCACCTTATGGAGCACCGGTTTTATTTGTATAGAAGGAAGAAGGATCGCAAGGGATGTGCATGGATTATAGGTCCCTTAACAATGTCACTGTGAAGAACAAGTGTCCATTACCCTGCAATCGGATGAGAGATGCAAGGGTATTCTCGAAGACTGATCTCCGATGGGGTTACCATCAAATGAAGATTAGGCCATTGGATATGCCCAAGACGGATTTCTCGACCCGATATGGTTTATATGAGTTCACTGTTATGTTATTTGGACTAACTAATGCACCAGTCTATTTTATGGATCCGAAGAATAAGGTGTTCATGCTCTGGACAGATTCGTCGTGGTTTTTATCGACGATATTTTTATTTATTCCAAGAGTGATAGTGGTCATGAGGAACATCTGAGATTGGGCTACAGAAGCTACGAGATAATCAACTCTACGCCAAGTATAGCAACTGCGAGTTTTGGATTGGCAAGGTGCCCTTTCTTGGATATATCATTTCTAATGGAGGGATTTCAGTGGATCCTACTAAAGTCAAGGAGATAGTGGCGTGGAGTATACCCACTATAGTTACTGAGGTCCGGAGTTTCTTGGGACTTGCAGGATATTATCGGAGATTTATTGAAGGATTTTCTAGGATTGCTAAGCCTATGACCTCACTTCTGGAGAAGGGAAGAGAATTTAAGTGGGACGAGAAGTGCCAAGATAGCATTGACCAATTAAAGAAGAGATTGATGTCACCACCAGTGTTGGTTATGCCAGATCTACAGAAGGGATTTGACATTTATTATGATCCATGTGGCCAAGGCTTGGGATGTGTGCTCATACAAGAAGGACATGTGATCGCCTACGCGTCTCGCGAGTTGTGGAAACATGAATTGAACTACCCCACTCATGACTTGGAACTGGCAGCCATTGTGCATGCACTCAAGATCTGGAGACATTATATCATGGGAACTAAGTGTCAAGTGTATACGGATCATAAGAGTTTGAAGTATATATTCACTCAGAAGGATCTCAACCTTAGGCAACGCCGTTGGTTGGAGCTTATTAAGGATTATGATTTGGAGATTCACTATCACCCGGGCAAGGCGAATTTGGTTGCAGATGCCTTGAGTCGAAAGGAGCATGTTCATTCAGCTGTTGTTGCCCAGCTACCCGATGAGATTGTTGAGGATTTTAGGAGACTTAACCTAGGGATAGTTGTTCACACTGAAGGAGTTACTATTGATGTGGAATCTACTTTGGAGCAAGAATTCCGCAAAGGACAAATTGGTGATGCGAAGATACAAGAGATTAAGGATCTGATTACTGAAGGTCGAGGTCCAGAATTCACGGAAGATGAACAAGGCACCATATGGATCAAGGACAGGATATGTGTTCCTGATATTGAAAGCCTTCGTGAAACTATTAAAAAGGAGGCCCATGACTTGGATTATTCTATTCATCCTGGTAGTACCAAGATGTATCAGGATTCGAAGCAGAAATATTGGTGGTATGGATTGAAGAGAGATGTGGCTGCACATGTGGCTATGTGCGATGCGTGTCAAAGAGTTAAGGCTGAACACCAGAGACCAACTGGACTATTATACCCATTAAAGATACCCAAATGGAAGTGGGAAGAGATTGGTATGGATTTCATTACTGGCTTGCCTCGCACCTCGAAAGGATATGATTCTATATGGGCTATTGTGGATAGACTGACCAAAGTGGCTCATTTCATTCCGGTCAAGACTACTTATAAGGGATCTCAATTGGTAGAGTTATATATGGCTCGGATTATGTCTCTACACGGTGTACCGAAGAAGATCGTTTCGGATAGAGGATCATAGTCTACCTCCAGATTATGGAAAAGTTTTCGTGAGAATATGGATGCGAAGTTGAATTTTAGTTCGGCCTACTTCAGAATGATGGACAGACTGAAAGGACCAATCAAGTATTGGAAGATATGTTGAGAGCTTGTACCCTTCAGCATGGTAGTAGTTGGGACAAGAGTCTACCTTATGCTGAGTTCACATGTAATAATAATTACTAGGCCAGTCTAAAGATGTTACCATTCGAGACCCTATATGGCGGGAAACGCAGGATTCCTCTACATTGGGATCAGACTAGAGGAAGATAGATCTTTGGACCTGAACTTATTCAAGAGGCAGAAGAACAAGTCCGTATAATTCAGGAGAACTTGAGGGTAGCTCAGACCAGGCAAAAGAGCTACGTAGATAATAGAAGAAGACCACTGGAATTTGAGGAAGGAGATTATGTGTACCTCAAGGTGTCACCACTTCGTGGAATAAGGAGATTCAAAGTCAAGGCCAAATTGTCCCCTCGCTTTATTGGACCATTCTGAGTTTTAGGCGAGTTGGAGAGATGGCCTATCAACTCGAACTACCTGATAGTCTATCTGATGTGCATAATGTATTGCATGTGTCTCAACTTAAGAAGTGCCTCTGTGCCCCTGAGAAACAGTTACCCATGGAAGAGCTCAGTGTTCAGGGTGGTTTGATTTACACGGAGTATCCTATCAGGATTCTTGACACATTGACACGAGTTACAAGAAATAAGGTTATAAAGATGTGCAAAGTACAATGGAGTCACCATGGCAAAGATGAAGCAACTTGGGAAAGAGAAGAAGAGCTTCGCATAGATTTTCCCCACCTTTTCCCTAGATTTTCCTAAATCTCAATGACGAGATTATTTTTAAGGGGGGTAGGATTTGTAAAGCCCAAAATTGGTTCAAGAAAAAAATGATGATAAAGTAAATGAATAAATATATTTGAGGATTTTGGAACCTTGGGAAATTTATTTGGGCCCTTCTATCTTCATAGCCAATTAATGGAGTATTATTAGTCGAATAACCCATAAATAAATAGGGATATGCATCCCATGCTTAATATTATATTGGGATACATTTTGTTTGACCTCAAATTATAAATAAAAATATAAAACAGAAAATAAAAAAAGGTTTCTAATAAAGATCTAATTCAAGGATGCATATAAGATTTAAGTTGATCCTTGTTCAAATATACATATTTGTAAGGATTACCTACAAAGTATTTTATACATTAGAAATTATCCTTAAAAATATCTATCTTTGTGTGTGTATCGCATATTTGGAACAAATGCCTAAATAAATGACTAAAAATTTAGATTCTTTGATCATGCTGAAGAACTTTTGTTGGTGTATTTCAACATGTGTGAAGTTTGAATTCATTCAAAATTTGAACCTTGGTTTGAAAGAAAACAAAAGAAATAGGAAATAAAACAGGAAAATAAAAGAAGGAAAAAAAACAAGTCCCTGCGCCTGGGCTGAAATTGCCTGCTCGGCCCAGAATTCCCATGCGTCTGCCTCATCGTGTAGCAAGCACCGGGTCGATGACCGATGGGCCCCATTTGCCAGCAAACCACGCGGTGCGCACATTATCCACTGACCCATCAATGCAGACTGTTCTTCTCACTTCCATGTGGGACCCCAACGACCTAATCCATCTGCTAGCTCCGTCCGTTGCGGGTTGTTGGCGAATCTCGCGTATGGCGTTTTCCTGACTGCCTCATCCGCGGACCTCGCGGGGTTATCAGCTGAGCCCTCAACCGCCCCGCTCCCGTGCTAGAGTATCACCACAGCCACGCATCGCCCCACCCACCCCACCGTGTTCCGAGCACATCGAGAGGGTGAAGGGAGAGAGAAGGATGGCTCGGGTCGCTGCCGTTGCTACCCACCTTCATGGGCGCCATTGACCTCCGTGCTCATCCAACCATCGCTTGCATCGCGCCTAGGAGACCTTGGCGGCGGTCAACTGCTCGACACCTCATCGGACGCCGCTAAGAACCCAGCCACGCTCGCTGCCAGGATGCGTCGTGGGGCACGGTGGGCGTCCCATGTCGACTGCCCGTGGGAGGCCTGGGCTCGCGGATGTGCTTACCATAGAGCTTCGGCGCCGTGGACCCACCGAGTGCAAATGTCGGCCAGGTCCCTCCCCTCCAACGCTGGTAAGACACCGCTAACCATACTCACTGTGAGCTCCGCCCTCGTTTACACATGGTAGTAGTCGGATTGGGTGCGGGTCACCGGCTTTGAGGCGCGTCGATGCACAGCATGGTCGCTAGGGCATTGCGGCGCTAGGGGTCATGCTAGGGAAGAAGATGTCCATACCGTTAATCTGATGATGTGCGGTTGCGATTAGAACACGTGTACCCGTTGCGCGATTCGATCCCGACCGATGGATCGAGATCGGATGGGTTACATCAGAACGAGCTTAATCCAATATGGGTCGTAGATCTCGTATCTTGTGGTCATAAATAGATACCGGTTCGGCGCGTTTGTGGATTTAATCTACGCCCTCGATTTTGGATCCAACGGCTGAAAACCCTAGATACCCTTTCGGCCGACATCTTTACATTAGAGGCCCTCTGGATTTGGGTTAATAACCCGCGGTCCAGTCCTCTGTTCATTGGGTCTCGGAATTCTTGCATCGAGGTCCTTGCTGTTATCTGTTTTAATGCGCGCAGTTCAGAGGCATAGGAAAATTCAGAAATTCAATTAGAAAATGATTTTTAGTGTTAAAATAATTCCAGAAATTTATTTAATCATAGAAAATCCATTCTAGCTCCAAATGAGTCCATTCTAGTTCCTATAATTTTGTAATAATGTTGTTTATTACATAGCATCTCTGTTTTAACATGAAAATGGTATTAAAATTTATTTCTTAATTAACCTCGTATCAAATACATAAAACCTTAGGAAATTTGTATCTCCTCCATTTTAACTCTGAATTGATCTGTTCAAGTTGTGGTAGTCTCGTATACATATTTACTATACAATAACAACATTTATTATACCTTGTCTCATTATTATATAATTAGATCTGTATTTAACTGATGTTGGTCAGTCTGGTTAAACTACTCATCACTATAAACTACTAGAATATGATCTATGGTCAATTTATAACTTAGATTAAAGTTGAGATAATTATTTATGGAATAACTTTTTATATGATTTATATTAACCAATTTATAATATAGTTTTAATATTTTAATCGCATAAATCCTCCATAAAATCATAACTCCCTAACTCCGATTTTAAGTGGTTCTCGTTCCCACGATCTCGTAGCAACGCGTAGATCATTATTATTCAGTTTGTACTTATGTTTGGTGTGATGTTAATTTTATCTATACCATGTTTGTTTGTATTTCTACGACTAGCGCGAGGACAAGTGTCAGCTAAAAATCAAGTTGGTACCTAGAATCTCAAGTGCCAGGCAAGTTGTGCCCTTGATTCACTTTTTATACCCAATAATGTTCTTTAATATCACTTATTCATGCATAGGATTAATTTTGATGGGACCCAATAGGTCACCCTAGACTGTTTATCTCTTTACCTTGTTATCCCTAAATCACACGGGTAGTTATGCTATTGCTTTACATGGTTTTGGGTTACTATTTCATTATATCCATGTTCCGGTTATTTTGTTATTCTATTTATGTTCATGTCAAGATCATTATGTTATTTTTAATTGGAACATGGAGCTTAACTTGAGAAACACGTGCCACCACAAGGGAGGAATGGGACCCCTTGGCTAACTAATTAGGAAAGCTAGTGGAAAACTACCTTACCTGAAAGGGGCAAGGGCAGTAGGGGAGTTGCATGCAAGGAGGTTCTCGGGTTGATTTTTGCTGCGATGGCGGTCAGACGAGGGATTCTTGCCAGTGCTCTTCCCATAAACTGTAGCGGGTTTTCGGAAGCTAGTGGAACTTTGTAAAAGCCTCGTAGTGGATCCCTAGCCATTCACCTCGGTAGTGTCTAAGGGCCTAGCTAACCCTGGCGACATGGGAAACACGACTTGTGGGTAAAGGGTACAACCTCTGTAGAGTGTTGTCGGGGACCATAATTAGGGGTACCCTCAAGACGCCTAATTCTCAGCTGGTATCCCCCATCAGCATAAAGCTGCAGAGGCCTGATGGGTGCGATTAAGTCAGGGATCAGTCCATACGAGCGACTCGATCACACCTCGCCCGAGCCTAGCCTCGGGCAAGGGCAGTCGACCCTTAGGTGTTTCCGTCTCGCCCGAGGCCCCCTTTTTTACGGCAGACGCATCTCCGGCTCGCCCGAGGCCTTGCCTTTGTTAAGAAGCAACCCTGACTAAATCGCCGCGCCGACCGACCAAGTCACAGGGGCATTTAACACAAAGGTAGCCTGGCACCTTTATCCTGACGCGCGCCCCCTGGCAGAGCCGAAGCGACCGCCGTCACTTCGCCGCTCCACTGACTGGTCTGACAAAAGGACAGCGCCGCCTGCGCCGTCCCGACTGCGGTGCCACTTGACAGAGTGAGACTGACAGGCAGCCAGGCCTTGCCAAAGGCGCCATAGGAAGCTCCGCCCGACCCAGGGCTCGGACTCGGGCTAAGGCCCCGGAAGACGGCGAACTCCGCTCCGCCCGACCCAGGGCTCGGACTCGGGCTAAGGCCCCGGAAGACGGCGAACTTCGCTCCGCCCGACCCAGGGCTCGGACTCGGGCTAAGGCCCCGGAAGACGGTGAACTCCGCTCCGCCCGACCCAGGGCTCGGACTCGGGCTAAGGCCCCGGAAGACGGCGAACTCCGCTCCGCCCGACCCAGGGCTCGGACTCGGGCTAAGGCCCCGGAAGACGGCGAACTCCGCTTCGCCCGACCCCTGGGGTCGGACTCCGCCCTGGCCTCTGCCGAACGACCTCCGCCTCGCCCGACCCAGGAGCTCGGGCTCGGCCTCGGCCATGGAAGACAGACTCGACCTCGGCCTCGGAGGAGCCTCCCACGTCGCCCGACCTAGGGCACAAGTCCGCCACGTCAACAGGAAGCGCCATCATCACCCTACCCCGAGCCGACTTGGGCCGCAGAGAACAAGACCAATGTCCCATCTGGCTAACTCCGCCAGATAGGCAATGATGGCGCCCCGCTAGACCCATGACGACGGCGGCTCTCAGCTCCCTTACGGAAGCAGGGGGACGTCAGCAAGAGCCCAACTGTTCCGACAGATGTCCCTCCACCAGGCTCCGTTACTCCTCCGACAGCCACGACACCACACCAGCTGGGTGCCAAGTTCTCTCCGGCTGCCACATTGGCATGTACCTAGGGCGCTAGCTCTCCCCTGCTAGACACGTAGCACTCTGCTGCACCCCCATTGTACACCTGGGTCCTCTCCTTACGCCTATAAAAGGAAGGACCAGGGCCTTCTTAGAGAAGGTTGGCCCCGCGGGAACGAGGGCAGGGGCAGGCGCTCTCTTGGGGCCGCTCGCTTCCCTCACCCGCGTGGACGCTTGTAACCCCCTACTGCAAGCGCACCCGACCTGGGCGCGGGACGAACACGAAGGCCGCGGGATCTCCACCTCCCTCACGACTCGGCTCCGGCCACCTCGCTTTCCCCCCTTCGCGCTCGCCCACGCGCTCGACCCATCTGGGCTGGGGCACGCGGCACACTCACTCGTCGGCTTAGGGACCCCCCGGTCTCGAAACGCCGACAGTTGGCGCGCCAGGTAGGGGCCGGCTGCGTGTTGACGAGCAGTTTCCCGTCAAGCTCCAGATGGGCAGTCTCCAACGACCTCTCCAACCCGGGACGGTGCTCCGTTTCGGGAGCCTCGAGTTCATGTCTTTCGACGGCAGCTACGACATGATACTCCTTCCACCGCCGCGCGACGGCGACAATGGTGGCCGACAGCCCGCCCGCCGGCGGCGGAATCAACGACGTCTTCCCCGCGTGGGGGAAGAACAACATTCGAGCTCGCCCCATCCTCTCCCTCGCCACCGGAGGAGGAGGCGGGGCAACCAGGGCCGAGCGGGGAGGTTGCGCTCCGTCGGCTGTCGAGCGAATCGACATCCCCAGCGCCCCTAACGGAGGACGCGTCGGGCGTCGCCCTCGCGTTTGAGGCAAAGGCGAGCGCCGTCCCCCCGCAACACGCCAACCCGAGCAAGTGGACGACGCCAGCACGCTCACGGAGGGCCTGCAGGACGTCGCCCTCGTACCCAGGACGACGGCGCGATCAGCCCCCGATGTGACTTCGTCGCTCCTCGTCGACCAAAAGGTACCGACTGATTCCCATCCTTTGTCATTTCGACTCGACCTCAACCCGCCTAGCGACCTCGCTCTGGCGGGCGCTCACGTTGAGGCGAGTGCAACCTCTCTTGGGTTTCGTGTGCGGTCACCTTGGGACCGATTGACGGGCGTCTCGACCTACGGGCCCCCCCCCCCATCCTGGGTCCGAGGAAGATGACGACCCCAGCATCTGCTGGGATTTCTCTGGATCTGGCAACCCCAGTGCCATGCGGGACTTCATGATCGCATGCAACTACTTGCCTCTCCGACTGTTCCGACGGCAGCCGCAGCCTTGACGACAAGGACTGTGGCCCGAGCCGCGAATGTTCCACGTCGAGCTAGGGATCCCTCCGGAGGCAACCGTCTCGACATGCCGGAGGATGGTGATCTCCCTAGGCCAGTGCCTCGCGCCGACATCCCGCGGGAGCTGAGCTGTGGTCCCCGTTCCGGCGGGGGGTCACGACCCACAGCTTCGAGCAAGTCCGCGGGGCGCACGGCCGGGCTCGACGAGGGGGGCAGGAGCGCTCGAGTCGATCCGCCAGGACGTCAGGCAGGTATGGGCGGGCCCAGCCCCCGGCGGAGAGAAATACGTCACCTGCCCCAGGGTCCTCCAGCACCGCACGCCAACGATGCCAGGGACAGGCCGCCACCCCGCGTCCAGCGGGACCGGTCAGGACCTGGCAGCCGCAGCGATGCTCCTCCGCGCGATGCCGGAGTCATGAACCACCGAGGGTCGGCGAATCCAGGGAGAGCTCAAGCATCTCCTGGAAGGCGCTGCGGCCCGTCGGGCCGAGAGCTCTTCCTCCCGAAGGCAGGGGTACCCCTCGGAACCTCGTGCCGCGACTTCCCGACTCAGGCGGGAAGCCTCGGTCTACACCGGGCGCACGAGCAACACCCGGCCTGCGGCCACCGGGCCACCTCGACGACGAGCACCCTCATCGCGACCGTCGGGCCCGCCTCGACGAAAGGGTGCGCCGAGGCTATCACCCCAGGCAGTGGGGGACGCTACGACAGCGGGGAGGATCGGAGTCCCTCGCCCGAACCACCCGGTCCACAGGTCTTCAGCGGGCCATTCGCGGGGCGCCAATTTCCGGCCCGATTCCGACCCCCGACTACTATCACAAAGTACTCGGGGGAAACAAGACCGGAATTGTGGCTCGCGGACTACCGCCTGGCCTGTCAACTGGGTGGAACGGACGACGACAACCTCATCATCCGCAACTCTCCCCCTGTTCCTCTCCGACACTGCTCGCGCTTGGTTGGAGCACCTGCCTCCGGGGCAGATTTCCAACTGGGAGGATTTGGTCCAAGCTTTCGCCGGCAACTTCCAGGGCACGTACGTGCGCCCCGGGAATTCCTGGGACCTCCGAAGCTGCCGGCAACAGCCGGGAGAGTCTCTTCGGGACTACATCCGGCGGTTCTCGAAGCAGCGCACCGAGCTGCCCAACATCACCGAATGCGATGTGGAGTGCGTGGAGTACGCCGAGGCCCTCGCCGAATCCGAGGCCCTCATCGCCGACCTGGAAAACATCTCCCGAGAGGTGCCGGACGTGAAGCGACACGCCGGCAACTTCGAGCCAGCGGAGACGGTGAAGGCCGTCCCTCTCGACCCTAGTGGCGACACCTCCAAGCAGATCCGGATCGGTTCCGGGCTCGACCCCAAATAGGAAGCAGTGCTCGTCGACTTTCTCCGCGCAAACGCCGACGTCTTTGCGTGGAGTCCCTCGGACATGCCCGGCATACCGAGGGATGTCGCCGAGCACTCGCTGGATATTCGGGCCGGAGCTCGACCGGTCAGGCAGCCGCTGCGCCGATTCGACGAGGAAAGGCGCAGGGTGATAGGCGAGGAGATCCACAAGCTGATGGCAGCAGGGTTCATCAAAGAGGTATTCCATCCCGAATGGCTTGCCAACCCTGTGCTTGTGAGGAAGAAAGGGGGGAAATGGCGGATGTGTGTAGACTACACTGGTCTCAACAAAGCATGTCCGAAGGTTCCCTACCCTCTACCTCGCATCGATCAAATCGTGGATTCCACTGCTGGGTGCGAAACCCTGTCTTTCCTCGATGCCTACTCAGGGTATCATCAAATCAAGATGAAAGAGTCCGACCAGCTCGCGACTTCTTTCATCACGCCCTTCGGCATGTACTGCTATGTCACCATGCCGTTCGGTTTGAGGAACGCGGGTGCAACGTACCAGCGGTGCATGAACCATGTGTTCGGCGAACACATCGGTCGCACGGTCGAGGCCTACGTCGATGACATCGTAGTCAAGACAAGGAAAGCCTCCGACCTTCTCTCCGACCTTGAAGTGACATTCCGGTGTCTCAAGGCAAAGGATGTCAAGCTCAATCCCGAGAAGTGTGTCTTCGGGGTGCCCCGGGGCATGCTCCTGGGATTCATCGTCTCCGAGCGGGGCATCGAAGCCAACCCGGAGAAGATCGCAGCCATCACCAGCACGGGGCCCATCAAGGACTTAAAAGGCGTACAGAGGGTCATGGGATGTCTCGCGGCCTTGAGCCGTTTCATCTCGCGCCTCGGGAAAGAGGCCTGCCTCTGTACCGTCTCTTAAGGAAGGCCGAGTGCTTCACTTGGACCCCCGAGGCCGAGGAAGCTCTCGGGAACCTGAAGGCGCTCCTCACCCAGGCGCCCGTCTTGGTACCCCCACCTGATGGAGAAGCCCTCTTGGTCTACGTCGCCGCTACCACTCAGGTGGTTAGCGCCGCGATCGTGGTCGAAAGGCAAGAAGAGGGGCATGCATTGCCCATTCAGAGGCCAGTTTACTTCGTCAGCGAGGTGCTGTCCGAAACCAAGATCCGCTACCCACAAGTTCAGAAGCTGCTGTATGCAGTGATCCTGACGAGGCAAAAGTTGCGACATTACTTCGAGTCTCATCCGGTAACTGTGGTGTCATCCTTCCCCCTGGGGGAGATCATCCAGTGCCGAGAGGCCTCGGGACGGATCGCAAAGTGGGCGGTGGAAATCATGGGTGAGACAATCTCGTTCGCCCCTCGGAAGGCCATCAAGTCCCAGGTACTGGCGGACTTCGTAGCCGAATGGGTCGACACACAGTTGCTGACGGCTCTGATCCAACCGGAGCTCTGGACCATGTTTTTCGATGGGTCGCTGATGAAGACGGGAGCCGGCGCGGGCTGCTCTTCGTCTCGCCACTCGGGAAACACCTGCGCTACGTGTGCGCCTCCATTTCTCGGCGTCCAACAATGTGGCTGAGTACGAAGCTCTGATCAACGGATTGCGAATCGCCATCGAGCTAGGGGTCCGACGCCTCGACGCTCGCGGCACTCGCAGCTCGTCATCGACCAGGTCGTGGAGAACTCCCACTGCCGCGACCCGAAGATGGAGGCCTACTGTGATGAGGTTCGACGCCTGGAAGACAAGTTCTACGGGCTCGAACTTAACCACATCGCCCGGCGCTACAACGAGACTGCGGACGAGCTGGCAAAGATAGCCTCGGGGCGAACGACGGTTCCCCCGGACGTCTTCTCCCGGGATCTGCACCAACCCTCCGTCAAGATCAGCGACACGCCCGAGCCCGAGGAGCCCTCGGCCCCGTCCGAGGTAACCTCGGCCCAGCCCGAGCCGTCCTCGGTTCAGCTCGAGGAACCCTCGGCTCCCGAGGGCGAGGCGATGCGCATCGAGGAGGAGCGGGGCGGGGTCATGCCTGATCAAGATTGGCAGGCCCCGTACCTACAATATCTCCGCCAAGGAGAGCTACCCCTCGACCAGGCCGAGGCACGGCGGGTAGCGCGACGCGCCAAGTTGTTCGTCTTGTTGGGCGATGAGAAGGAGCTCTACCACCGCAGCCCCTCGGGCATCCTCCAGCGGTGCATCTCCATCGATGAAGGTCAGGAACTCCTGCAAGAGATACACTCGGGGGCTTGCGGCCATCACGCAGCGCCTCGAGCCCTCGTCGGGAACGCTTTCCGGCAAGGCTTCTACTGGCCGACGGCGGTGGCTGACGCCACTAGAATTGTCCGCACCTGCGAAGGGTGTCAATTCTATGCGAAGCAGACCCACCTGCCCGCTCAGGCTCTGCAGACGATACCCATCACCTGGCCCTTCGTTGTGTGGGGTCTGGACCTCGTCGGCCCTCTGCAGAAGGCGCCCGGGGGCTACACGCACCTGCTGGTCGCCGTCGACAAATTCTCCAAGTGGATCGAGGTCCGACCCCTGAACAGCATCAGGTCCGAGCAGGCGGTGGCGTTCTTCACCAACATCATCCATCGCTTCGGGGTCCCAAACTCCATCATCACCGACAACGGCACCCAGTTCACCGGCAGAAAATTCTTGGATTTTTGCGAGGATCACCACATCCGGGTGGACTGGGCTGCCGTAGCTCATCCCATGTCGAATGGGCAAGTAGAGCGTGCCAACGGCATGATTCTACAAGGGCTCAAGCCTCGGATTTACAATGACCTCAACAAGTTCGGCAAGCGATGGATGAAGGAACTCCCCTCGGTGGTCTGGAGCCTGAGGACGACGCCGAGCCGAGCCACGGGTTTCACGCCGTTCTTCCTGGTCTACGGGGCCGAGGCCGTCTTGCCCACTGACCTGGAATACGGCTCCCCAAGGACGAGGGCCTACGACGATCAAAGCAACCAAGCTAGCCGAGAAGACTCGCTGGACCAGCTGGAAGAGGCTCGGGACAGGGCCTTACTACACTCGGCGCGGTATCAGCAGTCCCTGCGACGCTACCACGCCCGAGGGGTCCGACCCCGAGACCTCCAGGTGGGCGACCTGGTGCTTCGGCTGCGGCAAGACGCCCGAGGGAGGCACAAGCTCACGCCCCCCTGGGAGGGGCCATTCGTCATCGCCAAAGTTCTGAAGCCCGAACGTACAAGCTGGCCAACAGTCAAGGCGAGGTCTACGGCAACGCTTGGAACATCCAACAGCTACGTCGCTTCTACCCTTAAGATGTTTCCAAGTTGTTCATATACCTCGCACCCACACAAAGTTTAGTCAACAAGGAAGGGTCGGCCTCGCCTCGGCAAAGCCCGACCCTCCCTCGGGGGCTAAAAGGGGGGAAACCCCCTCTGCGTCAAAATTTTCCTCGAAAAAAAATCTCTTTTACCAGAATATCTTTCGTGTTTTTTGACTACTTCGAAAAGTGGGTCCTGGAAACGACGGAGTACACGTAAGTAGTCAAGGCTGACCGAGCCGAGGGACTCCTACGCCTCCAGGATACGGATACCTCACTCATCACCTTCTGCGATAAGTAACTCGCGTTCGGATAAAGTGGCTCCGCGGATCGAACAAGTCTTTACGTTCGGAAGCCCTTCTGCCGAAGCGATCCTTCGAGCCTTCTCGACCGAGTGGCGACAGGGCCTCACGGACGGGTGAAAGTACGCGTAAGCGGCAAGGCTGACAGAGCCGAGGGACTCCCATGCCTCCGGGATACGGATACCTCACTCATCACCTTCCGCGAGAAGCAACTCTCGCTCGCACTAACATCCCTGTTACCGACAAAAAGTCCAGATACTCGAAACAAGAGGAAAAGAGACACAACTTTAAAACGCAGCGAGGTGTGTGTTCTGGCCTCGACGGCCGCACAAGGCACACGCTACAAGACAATCTGATCCTGCAGGCTCGGGTCTTGACGCTGGAAGGGGGCAGCAACACCCTCGGCATCGACGGCACCTTCGGCGAGGCCCGACCTAGCCTCGGACGGCGACGCGGTCCGAGGGTCTCCGCTCCGAAGGACGACGTCATCACCGCGCCCGGGCAATCGCTGTCAGGGACTTCTCCGGGAATCCGGCCCGAGTAGGCGGCTCGGCCGGCCACCTCCGGGGCCTCGGCCAACCATCTTCCAAGGGCGCCGGCCCGGTCCGAAGCCTCGGCTGATCAACTCCGGCGTCGATCCTGCCAACGGACAACCCGGCTAGGCTCCGGCCAACCAGGTTTCATTTTCGAGCCAACTCCGCCTCTGTTCATGCTGATATCGCTACCCCTGGCCTCGGCTCGACGAGGAGCGGCCGAGGGGTCTCTTTAACTAAGCTAGAGGAACCTCGGACAGCAAGGCCGACCGAGCCGAGGGACTCCCACGCCTCCGGGATACGGATACCTCACTCGTCACCTTGACACGGGGTGACTCATACTTGGTGAAGCGGTTCAGATAGTCAACAGACGAGTCTTAGCGCTCAAGAACGAGGAAAAAACACGGCTCCGTGCCGTAATTACATATATGTTCAGGCCCCGAAAGCCGAAATGAACAAAAAACCCTGGCATTCGAAGTGCCATTACAAACGGAACTCCGGTTCCCCCCCCCCGCAGGTACGAACAACCCCACTCGATAGGGGCGGGCCTGCGGGGCGGCGGAAGGACTTTCACCCCCCGAGGACGAGAGGCGGCCATTCAGGCCAGGAGACGGAGACCTAGGGCTACTGACGGAGTTGGCAATCT